>CM064552.1:47715919-48019296 GCA_032716605.1 Paralithodes platypus | reverse complement strand
GAGTATCAAAGATTAAACCAAGGTAACCTGGTATGTGGAAGGATCTGAATATTAGAATGTCCCATGGTGAGAGTAATGGACTGGTTACGTAAATGTCGAACATTTCTATAGGAATAACAACGGCGTTAGTCTTTTCAGCAGAAAAAATTGAAAACCAGCAGTGGATGCCCAAAAGAGTGGATGGATTTTAGAGCAATGTTGAGACGCCGTTGTATGTGAGTCAGACCGGGAGAAGTATAATATATTGCGAAGTCGGCCACATACAAGCTATACGATATTTCAGGTGGGAGGCTGCGTATGGACACTATTGATCGCCATAATAAAGAGTAAGCTGATAAGGGGCAAATTCCTTGTGGTATTCCATTAATTTGTGAAATAATGTCCGATAGGAGTGACCATTATTTTTGACCTGGAATGTACGGTTAAGAGAGAAAATTTTGTAAAAAGCAGGGAAGAGGACCCCGCATGCCAGAATCGTGTACAAATTTCAAAATCCTGTGTCTCCATGTTGTGTCATAAGCCTTAGCAATGTCAAAAAAATAGTGCCACTGTGGGGTGGTTCTTGGAGAACCCATCACGTATTTGGGTGTTCAAGGCGGAATAAAGTGAGTGCAGTGTAGAACGGCCAGGGCGGGCAACATTCTGATAATGGGGATAGGAGGGCATGTGACTCAGCGTAAATGTAAAAGTCGAGGATTGATCATTTTTTTTTCCATTAATTTGCAGAGGCATGAGGTAAGCACAATCGGTCCCCTGTAATTTGTGGGAAGACTATGATCTTTTCCAGGCTTTCGCGTACGGGTTATAGTGTAACGCATGCCGCCAAGACGGTGGTAAGTAGTTACTTATCCAAACTGATTGTACATTTTGTAAAAGATGTTGTAGCGCACGTGGATGGAGGTGACTGATGAGAGCGTACGAGAATCCGCGAATCCGGAGGGGCGCAGGAGATAGGGTGTCTGTACACAGTGTCGAGCTGCGTGTCGCAATTCCGTGAATTGAAAAAGGGGTGTTATATTCATGTGTTTTCCCGCTATGAAAAGATAGCGGGCGAGATTCCTCCATACATTTATAACGAAGAAATTGACGAGGCAATGACTGGTCTGAGCTGACGTAACAGTAATGTTCGGCATGTATGGCAGCGATGTCAAGGGGGTCATGTGTAAGCGAGTCCGAGGCAGGGTCTTTGAGTGGAGAGAGTGGAGGCCGTACAGTGCGTCTGTTGATACTGCGAAACTTTTTCCATAAAGTAGAGAGAGGGGTGCGGGAATTGAAGGACGAGATATATGATCGCCATGAAAGTATCTTGTTGTCAAGGATACTGCATTGACAACTGCAACAGATCTTGTTATAGAACGTTTTAAGGGCAATTTTTTCAATAGTGATGGTTATAAGGTCAAAGTAACGATTAGTGGAAAAAAGCCGGGGGGAAACAGTCTTTAAACGCCGCTGCCTAACACTCAGACGCTTAAGAAGGCGTTCCACACGATGCTTGAATTTTATCATTTGGGCTAGAGTGGGCGTCCACCAAGGGACCTGGCGAGGGTGCGTCAGCGAGGAGGTAAGCGGGATATTATTTCGTGCAATGGAGTTCAGGAAGGACGAAAAATAATCAAAATTGTGGGCAGGGGAAGATGGAGGGGAGAAAGTCCGAAACGTCTGCAGAGGAGTGCGTATAAGACGTCCAATCGGCTTTAGAGAGATTATAACTCACTATTTGAGGGGAGGATGCAGGGCACAAATACTAAAGGAGTATAGGGTAGTGGTCGCTGGAGAAGCGATCCTGTAAAACTGACCAGTCAAATAGGGGAGCTGCGTCATCCGAGGCAAAGGAAAGATCAACAGCGGAAAATGTACAGTGGTTAGCAGATCTGTAGGTGGGGGTGTCAAAGTTGAGACAACAAAGAGTAGAATGAAGGAGATATTTTTCAATTTTATCGCCTGGGATGTCTGTGTGTGGGTTGCCCCAAAGGGGAGAGTGTGCGTTAAAGTCGCCCAGAATAAGGTACGGTGGGGACAGTTGTTGTACTAGTTGATGAAGGTCTGAAGTATTGTAATGACAGGAGGGTTGATTGTAGGAGGAGCAAACAGTCAAGGAAGGAAGGTTTGGTATGAAATGGAGACGGCAGTTGTTTGAAAAGGGTTGGGGTCAAGGGTGACAGGAACAAATACGCACTTATAGTGCACAAGGATGGCCGTTCGGAGATGTGAAGGGGTTATAGGGGAGCTAGCAGCAACAGTATAATGCCTGGGGGGGACAACAAAATTGCCTACATGGTGGAGGCAAATGCATAATGGTGAATATAATTTAAGTAATCGTTGTAATTCTCCCATACGGAGGCGAGTTTGGTATCCGTTTATATTCCATTGCAAAATGTTATATGCCATCAAGAATAGGATTGTCAGAGTCATCGACAATAGAGGTCTCTTGAAGAGAGTCTGGTAAAGGTTGTGAGTGTGGAGAGGGTTGTGTGGACTGAAGGTGAAGGGGTAGATGTAAGGTCTGTAAATTTTTTCAGAAATAGCTGTGAATTGTGTGACTAGTTTAGGAACAAGGGTGGGGCAGTGGAGGAGTTTTTGGCAGCAGAGTGTCTATAAATAGATAAGCGGAGGTAACATCTTCATCAGGGTTAGGGGGAAGTGTACGTGTGGTGACAAATTCCTGCGTCCGAGCAAGGAGGCAGGGATCCGTGGCACAGATATGGGGTGTGATGTAATTACGGAAACAAATTGGACATCCACATTTGTCAGGTGGGATATTGGTGTGACATATCAATACAGGAGATTGTGAGGGGCTCGGGGTATGATGAGTCTTTATCGAAGGTTTGTCAGATGATGGTGTCGTAGGGTTAGCAGGAGTTTCTGTATGAATGTCTCTAGGTTTGGGAGCATCGGGATCTGGGCAGTGGGGAGCGGCTAACGGAACATGTCGCTCAAGGTTACAGGGAGGATCAGGCGTGGTGAGGGTGGTACGCACATTGACAGGAGGTTGGTGAACATCAAATCGGGATTGTGATAGCTCTATATTAGTCAAGTCAGAATCCAACAGGTTATTGTCCTTCAGGAATCTCTGCATCAAGTCCTTGGGCGTAGGATCAGATTCACAAATATGGGTGACACAATAACAAGGAGTCGGGTGAATTTGAGCATCTTCCGCTGGAGCTCGCTTGGAAAGAAATTTGTGAAGATGTTCGGTGAGTACTGTACGGGTAGAAGTCTTGTGCTGAAGTAGAAAGAATCGGCCGCAGTTATGGCAGCCACAGTCCGGATCGTGGGTAGGCATAACCCACTTCTGTGTGGTGGAACCGAGTTTCGAGGTCCGGGATAATGACTGGATAGGACTTGCAACCTTACGCTTTTTCCGAGGCTGCGACTGGGTGGAGCGAGATTGGGGAGAAGTCTCTACATCTGGTACTGTGTTAC
Source organism: Paralithodes platypus (assembly GCA_032716605.1). Taxonomy (NCBI): domain Eukaryota; kingdom Metazoa; phylum Arthropoda; class Malacostraca; order Decapoda; family Lithodidae; genus Paralithodes; species Paralithodes platypus. The sequence goes on along the minus strand of CM064552.1, from coordinate 48,015,873 downwards.
ATTCCATGAGGTTCTCTTCGGCAGTCATGTTCCAAAACTCAGTATCATCGGTCAAGTTAGTAAATCCCTCGAACCTGTTAGAGGTGGATAGGTCCGGGGAGTTAAGGTGAACTAAACGGAAGGTATCATTGGTGGGGTAATGCTGTGGGCTAATAGGCGGTGCCGGAGGCTGCTCTGGACGCTGGTGGTCAGAGGAGTCAGCGGGTGTAGTTGATTCAAACCGTCGATATGGAGGAGATTTACCTTCCTGCCTTAATTGTGCTGCAGCAGACCGGAAGGGGAGCCCTTTTATGGCCTGTAAATGTAATACGTCACGATGAAACGCAAAGTGCGGGCATGTTCTGTCATTGGCTTTGTGGGACCCGTCACAATTTGCACAACGGGGCGCGCTGACTTGACAATTGTTGAGAGCATGTTGTTCTGAGCCGCAATTTAAGCAACGAGCATTGAGAGCCCGACACCGTGGGGTTGAATGCCCAAGCTTCCAGCAATTTGTGCATTGTCTCGGCTTGTTAACATACCTTCGTACCTGCAGTTGGCGACCTGCAAGACGGACATGCATAGGGAGGTCATGGCGCTTAAAATAGATTTTGACAATGCGTAGTGGGGGCCGATTTCCACGCTGAGGAGCAGTATAAGTGTCAACTTTAACAACAGTGGGGTCAGTTCTTTGCAATAATTTTAAGATACGATTGGTTGAGTCTGTAAAGCTCTGATCTGCAAATTCGAAGTCGGAAGGGAGCACAACCGTGCCAGTACACTGATTCAGGTATTCATCTGGTTTACCTGTGTATCTGTCGTTGGGGGTGTCGCGGTAGGCTTGTAAGGCTTCTGATTGCTCCTGTGTTTTCACCTCAATCATGCGCTTGGCCGATCCAACAGCATGCATGGTGAAGTCACCAATATCTTGTGCGAGAGTATCGTATAGACTGAAATCATCCATATGTTCACCAGTGACCGTGAAAAACCGTGACCAATCAGGGGGACTGAACATAGCGTTATAAGTGTCCTTCGAAGCAAGGGTATACGTGTTACGTTTACGCCTTTGTCGGTTATGCGAAGGTACGAACGGTTGAAGCGTGTGAATGGCAGAGGAAATACCGGCAAGGTCTTGTCCTGTACCTGCATTAACGGCCCGTTGAGATCGTGGAGGTACAGAAGCAGGTTTAATTGAGGTAGGAGATCCTGCATCCGGAGGGAAGATGGTAACAGATGGAGTCACAGACGGGTCAGGGATGCAAGAAGCATCCGTAGGGGTGTCAGCTGAGGGCATGCGAGGTTCTTCAGTAAGGTTGTCAACGGAATGAAGAGGTAGGCTAAGGCTAGAATCATAATCTGGTAATTTGAAGTTAAAGTCGAGACTGTGGGGTTGTCATCACTATTATTGATCACAGTGGCAGTACTGTGCATAGGAATTGATGCCGGGGAGATCATCTGATGGATCTCACTACCCGACGATGGAGAATTCGTCACAGTATCCTTAGGAGGTTTGCCAAGGTCTGTGGGTGCCATGCCTGAGTGGGGAACTCCGGCACTGATGGCATCAGGGGAAGGGTCTTTGAGGCAGTCCAATTTCTCGCAGGGGGTCGGCGTCAGAGGGGGCAATTTTAGATTCCATAGGACGAATATTTCTAAATTCATCTGAGTCAGATTCCAAACCCACCATGGAGCCACAATTAGAGGACGGGACGACCGCCATAGGAATTCTTGCAGATATACACCCCGACTAATGCACCTTAAGGGCCGTCGATCCGTCGATCGCCGACCCAGCACAAGGGTTAGGGTTTGGCATAAAAGTTTCCCCTCGCTCGAACACGTCGGGTACCACAGTTCGACGGGTGTAGGGATTGCTGACCCACAACACCCTCCAACGAAACCAAAGAGTGAGTACGGTCGTTTACCTCATGACAGTCACGGTGCTCCCAAAGGAGGGGGCAGCGGGAAGAAGGGAAAAACGGAAAACAGAAAGGATGAGAAATGATAGGGCCCACTACAATTAGTTGGGGGCGGCAGGAAGGGTGGGCATGCGGGCATGCACTCCCCTCCTGCCGCCTCCGTCAGCCCCCGCACGTGTTCAAAAGTGAAAACAACGAAGCAGGCAGAGCGGGGGACTACCACCACAGTGTATAAACAATACATAAGATCAGTGATGGAATACGCAAGCCCAGCCTGGGCTTCTAACCTAGCTGAAACACATCATAAGACCTTACAGACTATTCAAAACAAAGCCCTGAAGATCATTACAGGCTGCACAGTACTTCACCCACAGATCTACATCAAGAAACCAAATCCTCAAAGTCAAACACATCTGGACATGATAGGCACTCAATTCCTGGCAGCAGCCTCCACGAACCAAGACCACCCACTAACTACGGCAACACACCCACAGACACCAATAATATCAAAACAACACCCAGCACACGGTATCACACACATTATTGTCCTCTCTCCCTCCCTGAGAACCAACTTCCAAAAGCACATCCATACTCATATCTCTCACCGATCCCCACTCACTCACTCACCGACAACACGCAGCTGCATGCACGACCTCCCGAAATCCATCCTTCCGTCCTTCCTCGCGAGGACAGAGTCCACCTGGCCAGGCTGAGCGGACACCATCCAGCTCTCCTGAGCTATCAGAAGAGACTGGATGACTCCGTTGTCGACGCCTGCCCGGGATGTAACACAGCACCCCATACCATTAAACACATCATAGAAGACTGCATTTCACACAACCACTTACGCCAACAACACAATCTACACTCAATAAGAGCTCTGTGGGAAAGCCGATCGTGCCATGGGCCTTTCTCAGGGACTCGGGGCTGTTCGGCCAGGCAGCTTAGGGAACAACAACAACAACAACCCATCAGACCCGGCTATGTATTCCATACCGAAACCCGGGGGTTTTGGCCGAAAAACGTCTACGCCTAGGCTACCGTATCTTTGTTATGTTGACTGCTTCCGCATTCCCGCGCATCCCCAAGCGTAGATGTGTTTCGTACCTGTAGAATGGCGTTGAGTAGAGCTCTCTAAGTCAACTGGTTCAGTTGTGATGACGATTTCCGTGGAGATAACTTTGTGGCGATATCAGCCACTTTACACTAGTTTTCACTACTTAACAATAACATACAGGCACACACGAACAAGGACACCTCTCCTTCTTGTGGTCGGAGATGCGCAGCGTCGGTCCAACCGGCTGTTGTTTACATGCGTCGGACAGACGCCTCGCACACCAAGCTTACAGGCTTTCAAGCTGCCGGAGCCTCAGAGCCCTTCCGGGTTCCGCGGGGGTGTTTTTTATGGATGCCTCAGAGCCCAACCGGGTCTGAGGGGTTAATTATTAAAGTTGTTCTTTTTTCTTCTCTTATTTTTTACGAAAGTTTTTTCGTAGTGGGTACCCGATCTATAACGACACCATAAGAGAAGTAGCATTGCACTTATGAAGATAACTCTTGTTTCTTCCCCGCGGCGGCTGATTCAAACGGCCAACATGGGTGTTGAATGGAGACTATTATACTAATAGGCAACATCGTCAATGATGGAGGGGCCACTATTAAATTATCTCCTTATGCTTCTCTAATACTTCTTGAATAGCTGTCTTACTGCAAAAATCTGATCCACAGATTATTATTGAACAATATTTGTCAACAGCCTACAGGGCAAAGCTGCTACTTTAATGTAGTGGTTTCTTAAATCTTGAAGTGGCTTAAGGACACTGTAGATGAGAAGGCACCCACTGCCACCCTTCTACAGCAGCTACAAGAAGACTGTAGATGATAGAGGGCCCCCACTTCCACCCTTCTACAGCATCTGTTAGAGTTTCAATTCTTTGTGTTCATTGCTTAGTTAGCTAGCTAATATAGGACTTCAGAAGCTATCAACCCCATTGGATTAATAAGCCAGCACACTGCAAGTCAAGAATAACGTCAGGACTGGAACCTCTCTGTGAGAACTCCAGTCTCTTGTGTTCATTGATTTGTGGTTTATTAGTTTTATTTCTACAGTCATTTATTTGGTTCATTCAGTTGAAGCAGTTGGGTTTCTGTGTTGATTTGTTTCATTTGTTGGTTCATTGTCTTGGTACAGCTGCTTCATTGTCTTAGTGTTTAATTCTTTGTTTGGGATTGTCTGGGTTGGTGGTTGGCTGAGCACTTGACTATTAGAGGCCGTGGTGAGAGGACATTAAGCTCAACATGTCTTCTTGGGTACTGTAAAGGAGACCAAGCCTGACTGAATAGATGACTTGACTGTTTGACAGATTGACTTCATGCTGTGCAGCTTATACCTTTACTTACTTGTTCCTCGACTAAAGGTCAGTAATTTGTTGAAAAGCAGCTACAAGAAGGCTCAGGGCACTAGATTTGGGACAGACGCAACAAAGTTTTAATGCAGTGATGACTTTAGTAGTGTAATTGACGTTAGCATATACAGTATCCACGATTCTATAACTTACCGACGACCGATCCATTAGTGTGGCCTTGTACTGGTCTATTGCCTGAGTATGTGTCATTTATTTTAGCATATACAGGTCTCCCTCTATATACGATTTGGTTACGTTCCTGAAAACCCGATCTTAAATAGAAAAATCTTATAGCAAACCCTAAAATTAATGGGGTAAATGGGGATACGTTCTCAGACCAGCCAAAACCCATACCCAAACACCTAAAAACCAATAATAATATCGTAAATTGGGGCATCGGATAGTGAGGGAGACCTGTATCCACGAATCTACAACTTACCGACGACAGATCCATGAGTGCGGTCTTGTACTGGTCTAATGCCTGTGAGGACCCATTGGAGTCCTTTATATCGTGGGTGCCACAACCCATCACGATCAGTTCAGGCAGCTTGGGTTGCCTCTGGAAGGTAATATATAGTCCATGAGTCACAGTGAAAATTGGAATAATATAATGTAAAACTTGCAAAATAAACAAACCAAAACTGGGACGACACAAGATAAACGCAAAAGAACTCGTCAAAATCGCTATGTGGAAACAACGCTTAATAAAATATATGGTCTTGAAATATAGTATATTTTTCACCAACCAACTTCACTTCTAAACTCAATTAATGAGGACTTCCAAGGACTGGAACCTAGAATACTCACACCAAAATTCTGGGTCAATATTTACGAGCCGCACCACGGCTGGGATCTCATTTCTAATGGCAGTTTTGGGTTCCTATCATTTTATGCTTCATTGATATATAATTTTTATCCACCGGAATTTTTTTTTTCTTGGCTTTATTTATTTATTTTTACTTTTTGCATTAACCTAACCAAAAAACCTAACCTAACCTAACCTAAATGTACTAGGTTAGGTTAGGTTAGGTTAGGCTAGGTTAGGCTAGGTTAGGTTAGGTTAGGTTAGGTTAGGTTAGGTTAGGTTAGGTTAGGTTAGGTTAGGTTAGGTTAGGTTAGGTTAGGTTAGGTTAGGTTAGGTTAGGTTAGGTTAGGTTAGGTTAGGTTAGGTTTGGTTTGCTTTTTGGTTAGGTGGATGCTAAAAAAAAAAAAAAAAAAAAAAAAATCCGGTGAATAAAAATTATATAGCAATGAAGCATAAAATGATAGGAACCCAAAACTACCATTAGAAATGAGATCCCAGCTGTGGTGCGGCTCGTAAATATTGACCAAATTCTGCGTACAATACTTATGCATTACGCTATCAAGACGATATAATTATTGTTCTCTCCACCAACCAACTTTACTCCTAAACTCGTTGGTGATGGGCTGGTCTATCAGAGTGAGAACTGAGCGATCTCTACCATACCCATAGCTTACTCTGACTGTTCCTTTTACTTATATATTTTCTAGATCTCGTGTGACGGCGTCTCTTCTTCCGTGATTGACCTCTCAATCTACCAAGATTGGAAGCCAAAGCGTCACTTTTTTTGCCTGCTCAACTTTCTCTTCATAATTGCTGAGGGGCACAGGGCCCTGGGTGGGGCTTTGGTTTCCCGGGCGTTTCTGCACCCTTCTCAGCTCCACGCCATGGTGTGGCTTCGGTCACCCAGGCTTTATTGTGGTAGGCAGGGAGGGTTCTGTGGGGGCGCTCGGTTATGGCCTTGGCCTCGTTCGGGGTCTTGGGGCTGTTCGGCCAGGCAGTCTGGGGAACAACAACAACAACAACTCCTAAACTCAATTAAAACACATGTGGCAGTCCAGGGATTCGAACCCAGAACGCTCACACCGAAAATCAATACACTTATGCATTGCGCCACAAGATATTATTAACCCCTTCACCAAAACCAGGCTGACAAACTAGATATTATTAACCCCTTCACCAAAAACAGGCTGACAAACAAGGGGATTAAAATGTCGGGTTGGTATTTCAACTCGACTTGGTATAATCTCGTTAACAATCCTGTTGTTGTTGTTGTTGTTGTTGTTGTTCCCCAAGCTGCCTGGCCGAACAGCCCCAAGGCCCCGAGCAAGGCCAAGGCCATAACCGAGGCGGCACCGACAACAATAAAGCTTGGTGACCGAAGCTCACTCCATGGCGGGGAGCTGAGGAGGGTGCGGAATGCCGGGAAACCAAAGACCCAAGGCCCTGTCCCCTCAGGCAATTATGAAGAGAAAGTTGAGGGGCAAGGGAAAAATGTGACGCTTTGGCTTCCAATCTTGGTAGATTGGGAGGTCAATCCACGTTAGAGACGCCGTCACTTGAGATCTAGAAAATATATAAGTAAAAGGAACAGTCAGAGTAAGCTATGGGTATGGCAGAGATTGCTCAGTTCTCACTCTGATAGACCAGCCCATCACCACATGACTAGAACCCAATCCTCTCAGCATCAGCTAGGAAAGGCCCTAGAAAGCCGCCTTTGGCGGGGGGATAGCTCCCCTATTTCAACCCTTTTCGGGGTTAACAATCCTGTAATAGGATATCGTGAGATAGAATATGCTCGAAAGGGTCACATCTAACTTTATAAATCTTGCAGTAACTCTTCATCCCAAGGCAGCATTCATACAATAAGAACACGGGTTACTTTACACTCTAATTTATTCAATGGCATAGAATGATAAACTCAACTCGATCGATCTGTCATGTAGGGCAGACGATAAAGGAAAATCAGCGACGTAATCAAATATAGAATGGTCTATAGTGATGACTTAAGTATTACAAGTCACGTTACACACACACACAGTATCAGTGATATGAATATGCAGGAAAGATAAGTTACACAGGTACACAGTAATTCAATAAGATGATAACACGTATGCGAGCGTAGTGTCTAGCGTGAAGATTTCTGACACAAAGTGAACCGGCCTGAGAAAGCGTTCACGGGCGCGGGGCGGCGAGCGCTTATTAACCCTCTCACATCCTTATGATGCAGAGGTTGCCAGATTAGCAATAAGAAATAGATTTCTCTCACTCTTATAATTACCTCTCCAAAATTAGGTTTCTGCCCACAACTAACTTAAAGACAACTGCAGAGGTTGAAGTAAATAAACTAAAGGTTTATAATATAGGTTTGACTCCTGTAAGGAGATAAAGAAAACCTAATATTTAGTAGTGGCCCCGTAATGCATTTGACGAACTATGAGCCTATTGACATAAAGGCATCCTCATTCAAGAAAGCAGCTAATCCCGGCCGTTAGTTTGAATCTACTGGCGCCGGAGTTTCATTTAAAAACTGAGGAGCCTTCATGTCCATGCGCGTCATCGCGACCGTCACTCATGGCTTCATGTCATTATGACTTGGGTGTCTCCACTACGAAAAAACTTCGTAAAAAATAAAAACAAAAAGAAAAAAATAAGAATAACTATCCAATAAGCTTGTCCCATCACATATCATTGTGTGGATGTATCTTGTGTGGATTTCTGCCAGACGCGTGAATCAGTCAGAGCGTCATTCCTCCCTTCACTGACATATCAAGTTAAACGCAAAATCCTTACTACATCAACAGAATGGGAAGGAGGACGGTCGGGAGGGCCCCAGTCGTCAATGATTACTGGGCCACTACTAAATATTAGGTTTTCTTTATCTCGTCTTACAGGAGTCCAACCTATAATTTTTTTAGGGGCCCCTCCATCATTGACTGAACAATTCTGATATCTAAGACTGGAGGGGGAGCAATTCGTAATCATATCATAACTCTAGAAAAGCAGATAATAATAAAACAACCAGCATAGTAATTCTTACTTTTGAAAAATGTATTTAATACGGCGGTAGGCCGGAAATATACAAGAAAAAGGGGTTCAGGGGGGCAGGTGCGTGCTCAAAGAAGGCCTGCCCGACATAAAATGGGTAACCCTGAAGATGTCCGAACACAGATCTGTAGTTAGGCAAAAAGGCAGCCCCACTCAACGAGTGGTGACAAAAATAATAAGATTATATAGTTTTAAATATGTGCAACTATCATAAACCCCAAAATACATGTGGAGATCAATTGCCAATGAACTCCATTGAACTAATATTACATTGGGTCTTTTTCAAACGGGCAGACTAGGAAACTACTATTAACAACACCGTTGTTTTGTATCTAAACCTTGTACTATCACAATGTTTTCTCGGCAGAGAAATTTTCATATCACATTTTTAACCTTAAATTGTATCACAGCTCTCATACCTCCGGCGGCGGGTCTAAGGGTGTCCTATGTCAACTGACCTGCACCCCCCCCCCCCCTTTCCGTGAAATTAAACAAAAAAAAAAAAAAAAAAAAAAAGAAAGTTAAGTGACTGCAGGGCCACGCTAGACCGCTCTGCCTTAAAGCTATAAGGCATGGTAAGGAAGGTTTGTCCTAGGAGCAAACTTGACAAGTATCTAGAGAGTAAACGTAATGATTAAGAACGCCCACGAGAACTGTGTGGACACGTGCAATATCTTCAACTGAAAAGTTTTTCAGGAAACTTTAGTAAAGATGGCCGCCCACCGATTTTGCGTAAATTGTATTCGTGGGGCCCTAACCCGACAGACGGCTGGATTTACTCTCTTTAATGACTTCTACCGGAGGAAGAGGAGGCTAATCGCCGTTTAAGTAAGCGTCTTACCCCGTACTCGCTAACCTGGCCATAAAGCACCTTGGGGGTTTTTGAGGAGCTATTCTCAAATATTTGGTTAGTAGCTTGCACTGGAGGCATAAATTGATGATGGCCCCCTTTCCCGCCTTTTTACAAACGCCGGGCACCCGTGAACTCAGAGAAACACCGTGTGCACTATGCTCATTCTATGGCTACAAACGCCGTGGGAGGCGTGCAATGGAAATTGAAATCATTAAGTTCCTAGGCCAAAGTCCTGAGACAATTAAGGTGTGTTTGCTCATCGCCGCCAGCTCAGACACTCTTGTTTCCAGGGGTGGTCCCCAAAGCCGAAAAGGAAAACTGCCTTACTTTAAGATTAAAGTCAAAGTCTGGGGTGCAGGTATGTTTGGATAACAGACGAGAATGAAGTAAAGACAAAGCTTTGTCCAGATGACCAAGTAGCGCATTAGGGCGCTGACGGGGAGGTGGGCGGAGTTTAAAACACGCTCTCAATAAATCTCTGTTTCCTTTCCCGTCTCGTCCACCAGGTATGGATAGACGTGCTGTAAGGTCGAAAAAGGGCACTCGTAATCGCAGTTAAGTGATTCTTTCTCAAAGTTTTACCTACAGATATAACGTTTCTGCTCAAACAGATAGTTCAAGTAATTAAAAACCAATGCCACTGGAGGGTACAGGTTTGTTCCGTTCTAAACAATCGCAAGAAGTAAAAGTGCTTTCCAATGAGATTGATATTGTCGCTTAAGTAGACTGAGTATATTGATTGAGGGCAATTATATTGGGGGTCACATCCCTACCAGGTGATGGTGGGGCTAGCCACTTGGCCGTCCTGAATGTCCATAAAGCAAAAGTCAGCGAGGTCGCTAGGTTGCCAATTCGTGTCTAAGTGGAAGTAACCCGACGCGGAGAGCGATAGCCGGTGTCGCGGGCACTCACATTATTAATTGCTTGGTACCTTATTTCTGGCACTGGTACACCTGCTCGGTCACGTCCACAGGGGGGCGATTAGCGAGACTACGCCTCGATAACTACGCGTAGTTTTGTTTCAAACTTACAGTGGCACATTAGTGGACGCATCTGGCTGGCGGAAACAGATAGATTGGAGGCTCCATCTGTTCCAGTCCTGTCACTAGGGCGTCTGGCCGCCCGTCCTGCCGGCGTTATCGCCCGGCGGGTGAGGTATATAGGGAGGGCTTGTGATCTCATCTGGGACATGGCAAAAAGATCAACTTGATGGACTGGTAGAGTCTCCGCAATCATTGAGGTCGAAAATGGGGGTTTGCTTGAGCTCCCGTCATTCTACTGTTCGTTTCTGTCTCTTCGGTACAGAAGCGTTCTGTTCGGCCGCAGTCACGTTCGCTACGGCCTGGGAGATAAGATGCGTGAAGATAAATATCTAGACTGCCTGGCTAGAACAAAAATCTCTTCCGACAGCCGAGTAGCAACTTTCCTTGACCGTCGTTGACCCTTGTTTCTGAATGACAGTGAACTGCATTGCAGATTGTCCATTCTGAAGGCTCACGCGACTTGGCCGTCCCCGTAAACGCCGGGCCGTTGAGCCTGAAGGAAAAAAAAAATACAATGGGACTAGTAACTCTTTGACATTTATGTTGAGAGATTTTCTAAGTGTGGGACGTCACAGTCCGCTGGACCACATGGTAGCCCCTGATTTGACTGAAATCCGCGCACCCTAGTGGGTGGCCTGGAACTGCATCCGTGTCTACCCATACGGCCGTTGGAGGAGCGAGTAGGTCTCATGACATGATTGAGTGCATATGTTATCCCGCTCTTCTTGCTCCCGAGGACGTCGCTCGTAAGGTGTGGATTAATTTTGGTATGGGCCATAATTTTCCCCGCTCGGTAAGAGTGGCCATGAATATTTGGTTTGGCCTTCCAATATTAATCGTTGTTTAACTTTTCAAACCGGCCCAACTTGACAGTTATGCTGAATCCAGTTGAGAGAGCCCGTACCAGGAGACTCCCAGACGTCTTCGTGATCTTAGTCAGACTGTGTAATAAACCAGGGGGGGCTGAACTAGTTTCCTGCGAAACCTGTTGCGATTGTCGCACAGCTCTGACTTCAGAGTGAGAGTGCTGGATCGTGTTCTCCCAGACTCAGCCCTATCCACTGAATTACTCTTGAGGGGAACAAGGTTTGACTTTACCGGAAGTATTTACCTATGAAGCCTAAGTAGTTTTGACATGATATTAAAATGATATTGACATGGTTTTTAATTTAAGGCATAATTGTTGTGTCTCTGCCACGGCACCGCAGCCAGTCGTCTATGATACCACAAGCACTCGTGATTCCCTGTTGTGTTTAAACAAACTGTCATCAGGGTCTTGCCCAGGGGACTAGTTTCGTGAATAGTCGGGGTGCCTAGGTTCACAACCGAAGGCGGCATCTCTCTGAAAAAACAAAATTTTGAGTGCCTGATCCTCAAAGGCTCAGAAACCTTTTGAAATCTTTTGTTGACGGGACAACGTGCCAATAGGCGTCTAGTCTAGGTCTAGGGAATCACATCCAGGAGCCTCCCTCGTCGGCAGGAAGTGTTTAGGTTCCTGATTTGATGAACTGTTAACATTCTGAAAGACTCGTTGTAAATGTGTGAAGATTCAGATAGAGATCAGGTCTACGACCGACCGGCCTCTCATCTGACTACACTGTCCCGTTTGGGTAACGCAACCAAAAACAGTTTTGACGTGTAATACAGGGTAATCTGGGGGACCCGGTGATGATGATGATGACATTCTTGGCAATCATCACTCCTGGTACTCAGGCACGACTCCACCTCCTAATGAAGACACAATTTGTCGTTGTCGGCTGAGGTAAGCAGGTCGCCGGAGCGCACTGGCCAAGTGATAGCCTTTGCGTGCCACCATGCCGTGCCCAGCGTTTTTAAGAGCGTCGCATGCTTGGTGACCACGTTCGGAACGACGCCAGTTAGCATCAGAGCAAGGGTTCGTCGGCGACTCGTCTTGTAATCTCGCGCGTCGTTCTTCCGGCTGATGTAAGATGAGGCACTGGGAGTGAGAGAGACTTTAGTTTTTTGAGGTGGGGTTTGGTGGTGTTGGAGCCCGCTTCGCCCGGCTGGTGCTGGTGTGGGTCCGAAGACTGGGCCCTGCCCCGGCTTATATCTGGCCGGGCGTCCTCCTCTGTCCTGAAAATCACCCGTCTCTGTGTCTATGTCCGGTACTGACGGTCGGCAGGCCCCGGGGCGACTTCCCCTGGAGGACTTACGGTGGCGAAGAAACTGCTTAGAATCCCCGTGCTGGGCCTGAGCTATTAGTATGAGGCTTATGTTCCTTTGGTTGAAGGTTAAGACTGGGGACAAGGTTATCTATCAGGCAGCTGTGCGGGACTGTGCTTTTCACTGGGCCTGGTTGCGCTGACTGTTAAACACCTGGCCCCCCGCTTCGCACTGATGACTGATGTACGATTCAGGGGACATTAAAGCAGCGATAAGTACTGGGTACTATTACGGCCACTTTGGTTAGCAATGGCGACAGGGTCAGCTTGCGAACTAATGACATCCTTAAAAGATCTTCTGTCGTGGACTCGACACGGATTTCGGCCTAAGTAAGGCTGTGGCGTATGTCCCTAAGGATCTGGTAAGATCTATCCGACTGAATGGGAATTCAGACGGCACGGGATGTCACCTCAATCGGGTATCTTCGACACATGCCGTCGTCTGCGCATTGGAGTAGCCTGAGTTATACTTAATCTGAGTAAAAAATTCGAGCTTTTTAGCCACCTAGCTTCTAAACTATGTACTCTGTGGAAAACAGGCGGAAAGCTTTTCCCTCTTAGCCTAAATTCTCTGTCTAGGTGAAGTAGGGGTATGGGGGGTAGTGAATTGTCGCTTAAGTTCACAAAGATTAATCTTAGGGTCAGCTAGAAAAAGAAAATACAAGCTGACTGGACCTGCGCTTGGCCGGCAGAACGCTTACCGGGCATGGAGAAGCCATGAATGGGTTACCTGAGGGATTCTGGTGGGAAAGATTTAGAAGTGAAAGTGGTTTCATAAGTTTGAAGCCTCTACGGCTCCTCATCGGCACCCGAAGGTCCTGTCCCACTGTCCCCACCTTTCAAACACTGGATTATGGGCTGTCTCTGTCTGTGACGGTGCTGAAATCTTATGTCTAGGAGTAAGCCGACAGAGCCTTAATATCATTAAAACCCATCCATGCTTTAGGGACCAGTCCTGAAAAAAAAAAGTTTTGAAGCTGAGGCAGGGGGTAAAGGCAGGCTTAGATGGCATAAACAAAATAATCCATGATGATAATAACTAGGTATAAGCCTATGATATTTAGCTTCCTAAGAACATTACCGCAAGGCATATCCAATGCCCTTAATTTCTTTGACTTATTTCCCTGGATAAACCACTTCACGTGGTACCGGGGCAATTACGGTCGGAAGGTTAGTTTCCCCTGACGAAGGTAGGCTGGGCAAGCTGCTGGCTTAGAGAGGGGTTCAAAAAGTGACCGCGTACTGCGTCTGTGCCGCATATAAGCATGGGGGGCAATAGCTACCTTTCTAAGAGGCGTCTTTGTCTAGAGGTGGAGTTGGGATTAACATCCGTAATTGACTTCCTGACATTTGACGTAGTGAATGCGTCCGCCGTAGGTCTGGGCTTAGAGGGCTCCCTGCCGGTGGACAGAGTAGGAGGGTTAAGGAATGCTTTAGATAATATCAATTGACGTTATCAGAGGCCAGTAGCCGCAGAACTTGTGCAAGGGAGCCGCCCAAGTTCCATGTGTGGGGTTTTCCCTCGTTGTTGATTAAAGAATTTTGATAGAGCATGGAGTAAGATACCCGCATCAATTTCTTGTGCTGATTTTTTAGACAAACCGGTTTAGATGCAGTGGGCTTTTCAGTGTGAATCAGTATTATCATGGGCGGGTCGGCGTCCAGGGCCTGAGCCTGGACCCGTGTCCATACCGGCTATCCTGAAATTAATGACGACTATTCATTCTTGTTCCTCCCCCGATCCTGCCTGAGAAGTACCCTCGTCCGAGACGGGCATGGGGCAGCCTTGTTGTTCCAAGATAAATCAGGGATAGAGGATGGGGGTCGCCGCGTCCCATGTGGACATTCGCTCTAACTGTGTGACTCGTATGAGTCGGACGTGGAATGGTTCAGACGCCCATGGCTGAGCAAACCGCCAAACACGCGGGCTCCTGGCCTACGCTCTCATTGAGAGTCTGAAATCATTCTCAATTATTGTAATTTCCTGAACTTTTGCCAGTTTCTAGGAGTTAAAATATCAATAGGTAAATCATATTGGGGGGGGGGGGGTGAGGGTGGGGGGGGGTTTGTTTTAGGGAGGCAGGCGCTTCAATCTATACTCTGAGGCCTGTAAGCAGAAACATTTTTCAGGTGTAGTAGGTACGATGATATGCACTAGACTTAGGAGAAATGTCGAGAGGACATTCTTATGGGAATCCTTTTTGGAGGATTTGTGGCTACGGTGTGACCGCGTTTGAACTAGACGCTAAAGGTTTAGGAAGTAATCACCACCATGGCCACTGGGGGATAGCTTCAGTCTTACTCCTTCTTAGCTAGCGCAGGGTAAGAGGCCCGACTTGAAGACCGTTGTCTGCGAGGTGACCTTGACCCTCGATCATCAGCCTGCGACGAGGAGGTTGGCTGCCGTGGGAGTAGGCTCTTCTGCCGGGCGTTTAAACGTATCCACAAGACGATGACAGAACCCTGGCTAGTCTCTGTACGGCTTAAAACCGGCGTTACTGGCTAGAGGTACGTTTAAGGGGGAGGGTGCTTCTGGACTGGAGCTAACTATTCTGCCCAAAGTGGGGGGAGGACGAGTGTGCACATTGAAGATGACTTATGTGCGACAATGGTAGTGTAGAACGGCCGACATTTTGGTTGTCCTGACCTCTCTGACAACGCTACCGCGCCGCGGTCCTTGTCATTGTCACACGAGTGACTTTATTGGCTAATTGGGAGCAAATATGAAGCAGATTACAGCATGTAAACCCGAGAGACGCCCTTGGAATACTGTCCTAAGGACATCTAACACACCCTTATGCAAAGGGGTATGGAGGGGATATGCGCAAAATATTGCGTGTGGATAGGGCCCGGGGTCGTGTCAAGTATGGGGTGGTAATTGCTACATGGCAAAAACTGTGGCCAGCCTTAGCCATTGACAGGAGACTGGTGTGATGGAAACTACCCCGCCTGGGTCTGTATTCGGTCTCGTCCGGAGCTGGGCAGCTGCTGCGAAAAATAAAGAAAAATTTCGGCAGGTAATTAATGCTTGCATATAGGTTTACGCCTAAGTGTTTGGCGCATACAAATTGTTAATAACCCGCGCCGGGTTAACGTGATGCCAAAGATCACAGCTAAGTAACAGGCATCTGCGAGGCTACGCGGGTGGGGAGGGTGTGAAAGATAGGGCATAAACAAATCTTCTTAGGGGCTAAAGAACATGAAGGAATACCCTCTTAATATAATGGTTCCAAGTATGGGCAGCTTATAGTCTGTATGGGTAAGGTAGGTGTTGACTGTCCTAAAGATTCAGATTGTTGTAACAAAGCCCCCATCGCGCCCTCATAAAGGACTCCAACAGGCGCCTTGAAATATTTAGGAAAAAAAAAAAAGAAAAAAAAAAAGGGAATATATTATAGCCGCAGGGCTAGGAATATACGATGATCAGTGATTTTTTAACGAATATGTCCGCAAAAGATGCGGTCCGTAAAGATAGAAGTGCGGCGATGTACTGAAAGTATGGCAGGCTCCAATTAATATTGAGGTTAAATCGAAGATAATTGGGGAATTTGTTATATAAATTCCTTAGTTTCCTCCACTTAGGAGGTCACCCGAACCGGGGTGGCCCGGGTGCTGGGATAATGATCGATTTGGTGTAAACCATCTGACTGATCGCTTCAATTCGGCCGTAAGAGTAAAGAGGGGGGCCAGGGCAAGCAGGTGGGGAAAAAGGAGCAAGCGATAGCTGCAGAGTATCACTCAAATGGATTGGTTAAGCTATGTACGAGATATCCTAAGTCTAAGTTCATTCTTTTATCCCAATACGCATGGGGCTGCTCAGGGTGGCACGCCGCCAGCAGGGTGAGCAAGATCTAAAAGTTAAAAACCCGCAGCACAATTCGCTGACCCCTACTTCTTTGTAAAAGATCGGCCGGGGAAGGTAACGCCTCATAAACAGACAGTCATGGTTTGGGCACAGGCTAGGTTTTTCGGCATGTGGTTTGTCGTAAACCAGGTAGAAAAACACTATAAAAAACGAGTGTTCGGTCAAGAACGTCGTTTCTTTATAATATATCTAAAGTATATATGTAAGGATGGGTAACAGCCATCCCGCCTGGATATCCATCCTTAAAGGATGTAGGCCTGAAACCATGGAAACAGCCGCTCATATGAGACGTCATGATCCTGGAGAGCCATGGCAGAGGCACTCTACCCCACGAACTTCCGGGTGAACGCAGCCCTAGAAGTTTAAAAACCAGCGTCTGGCGCCCACAGCTCGGTTGCCGCAACACTGCCTCCTCGGAATCAGCGAGATTTTTCTGCATGGATGGAAACCGGAGAAAAAAGCCTTCGCCGGAATGCAAACGCCCACCGCTGAACAGATCACTGCATCTGAACTAATACTGACAGCTGAGGAGTAGACATCGCTAGCGATCGTAATTCCAAGGTGGCAGAAAAGAAACAACATATATCCGTGGAAATTAGCCAATACAGCAATTGCTAAAGCCAAGAAACAAATATAGTCCGAGGAATTATGCGCAATACACATGCAACGTAAAACCCGTGTATGACACATGACACAGTTAGGGGCATATTTATTTGAAACATAAATAGATAACACTAAGACTGTGGCAAAGCTACGAGCCGGAGTCTGGCTATCTGGGCGCTAGGTTAAGACGGCATGAAAAATAGTTGAAATCTTAACATCAGCACGATTTGGAATAATTCAGCAAACATGTAATTTACGCAACCGCCAACGACACTGTTGCGGTTCACCCCGTAGGCGATAACTTCACCAGCAACAAAAAAAGGGGAAGCTCACCCCGGGAAGCCCTGACAGCTGGGGACTCGGAAAAGCAATGAAGCAGAAAAAAACTAACACTATCACTAAGTGAAGAAAAATACGCTGGGAACGATTTTTCAGCAAAAATCACAGCTTACAAAAAGGGGGGCACAGCTTACCATTCATCAGACAGGATAAAAAAAGAGCAGCAATAATTAATCTGCGTAATGAAAGCCGCCTAGCATGCACCAACTAACACATACTTGTGAAAAAAGTTCAGGCGGTGTCGCACAACAGGACCAGGGGGAGGAGGAAACGAGGGTACATCCGAAATAGATGGGGGCCCCATGCTCCCATACATACTATGCCCAAATACACTGCATCTGGCGGGGCAACTGCAGCCCAGTACGACGTCAGCCTGCGTAAGCTGAAGCGCCTTATCCTAAACTCTTACTCGATAAGCATCCTGAGGTAAACAAACTGAGAAAAAACTCATTCTAGGGACTTCAACTGAAGATGCGGAACGGCAGCTGGAGCCCTGGAAGGTACGCTCCGGAATTCGCAGGCTGAGCGTCAGAGCAAAGGGAAGGAGGAAATGATCTGCCTGAATTCAGCGTCTGGTCAAAATCCTCATCAAGTATTCATCCAGCACTTATATTATGGAAAGGGCTTATTGGATAGTATTCTTATTTTCTTTTTGTGTTTTTTTTATTTTTTACGAAGCTTTTTTTTGGGGGGGGGGGGCAGTAGTGAGAACCCCAATTCATATATGACTGAAGCCATGAGTGAGGTGCAGCGTGCGCTCATGATGAAGGCTCGGCTCAGTTGGGGGGGGGTTTGAAATGCTCTGCGGCGCGGTAGATTTCAAACTACGCGCCGGATTAGTGTTTGACAGAGGATGCCTTATGTTGTTGTGGTTGTTGTTGATGGTTCCCCAAGGCATGCCTGGCCGACAATGCCCAGGCCCGAAATCCCGTGCCAAGGCACACCGAGCGCACCCCCAAACCCTCCCCGCCGACAACACCAATAAAGCCTGGGTGACCGAAGCCCCTCCTGGCTGGGAGCTGAGAGGGTGCCGGAAACGCCCGGGAAAACCAAAGCCCCACCCGGGCCCTGTGTCCCTCACAATTTATGAAGGTAAAAGTTGAGGGCAAGGGATTCCTTATGTATAGGCATTTTCGTCAATGATGGAGGTGCCACTAATAAATATAATAATACAGAATATTACCAGCAGATAAAAAATAGTGATTATTATAGAAAATAATATGAGAATTACATATCCTGATGAGGAATAGAGAGAGAAAGAGAGAGCATAACTGACCTGAAGAAGAGTGAAAAAGATATCAATAATACAGAAATATTAAGCAGATAAAAGAAAAGTGGGATTATTAGAGAATAATAATGAGAATTACATTAACGGATGAAAGGAAAGAGCAATACAACTCTATAGAAGGAGAGAGAGTGAGACAGAGCGGGCTTGACGATGATAAAGGGAGAAGCGCGAAGAGAGAGAGAGAGTCGACAGACAGACAGAAGGAGAGAGAGAGAGAAGAGACGAAGAGAGAGAGAGAGGAGAGAGAGAGAGAGAAGAGCGAGAGAGAGAGAGATAACCAGAGAGAGGAGAGATACAGAGACGAGACTAGAGACAGAGAGACAGAGAGACGGAGAGGGATAGAGAGAGAGAGAGAGAGAGAGAGAGAGACAACAGAGAGAGAAGGAGAAGAGAGGAGAGAGAGAGAGAGAGAGAGAGAGAGAGAGAGAGAGAGAGAGAGAGAGTATAGAGAATACAGAAATAAGGAGAAATAATGAAAATAAGACTGATTACCGAAGGAATAATAGACGCGCGTGAGGCCGAAGTCAGGACAAAGCGAACGCATCCGAACGCGCCCGGGAAATAGACCAAAAAGTAACCTCTCTTCCTCACCTCCTCCCACCCTCCACACTCACTCACAACATCCAGAATAGACTTCTATGGGGAGACGAAGAGTTGCTTGTTCCAAAAATGACCGTTTCGTTCGGATTTCTATCTATCTATCTATTGCCTGACGCCGTGATCCCCGAAGGGGTGGCCACGAACGAACCGCCCCCATGCACCTCTGTCCCCAGTCAGTCGACGCCCCTCCCCCCAACCAGCACCGCCTTCGTTCATGTAGTTCCTCACTCCATCCTTCCACCTCATATTCGGTCTACCTCTCCCCCTCTGTCCCTCCACCTCGCTCTCGTACACCCTCTTAGTCATTCTCTCGCTTTCCATACGTTCCATATGGCCGAACCATCTCAAGTTGTTCCTTTTCACACTTTCCAGCACATCTACCTCCACACCACACCTCCTTCTTACTTCCTCATTAGTCTGTCTATCCCTCCGTGTAAACTCCGCACGCACTCCTTAAGTAATTCATTTCCACTGCTCTCACTCTTGGTCTGAGTCTCTCAACCAACGTCCATGCTTCGCTTCCGTAAGTCAGTGTCGGGATTACCACACTGTAATGCAAGGACTTCTTCACTTCCATACTGACCACCCTATTTCTTGTAACTGCTTTTAGCGTTCCTACAACCCTCTTCCCCTGTTGTACCCTCTCCCGCACCTCTTCATCCATAGTCCCATCTTTACTCAACACACTGCCCAGATACTTAAAAGAGTTGACGATCTCCATAGCCTGACCGTTCAGCTTCACCTCACACTCTGTGACTTCACCCCTTTCGAAGACCATAACCTTGCTCTTCCCCGTATTTACCTTCAAATTCCGTTTTTCGCACACTGTTCCAAACTCATTTACCAGACCCTGCAACTCCCATTCATTATCACTCATCAGAACTGTATCATCCGCAAACAGCAGTATAGGTAGGTTCCACTCAATTCCCTCCCTTTTCAGCGATACACCAACATCCACTGCTCTTGATAGTATTTCTTTCATAACTCCATCCATATATACAGTAAACAACCACGGGGACATCACACACCCGTTTCAAACCAACATCAGGTCAAAGAACTCGCTCTGCTCACTCTCCACACGTACTGCCGCCTTTGCACCCTCATACATGCTCTTCACTGCTTTCAGCAACTTGCCCTCTACTCCGTATATTCTAAGTACTTTCCACAAACCTTCTCTATCCCCTCTGTCATAGGCCTTCTCCAAGTCCATAAAGGCAACATACACCTTTTGTTTCTTCTCCAGATACTTCTCCACAACACAATTCAGGGTAAAAATCTGATCTACACATCCTCTTCCCTTCCTAAAACCTCCCTGCTCGTCGCCTATCCATTTCTCCGTTCTCACTCTCACTCTCTCAATCACTACCCTACTGTATACCTTCCCTACTACGCTTAGAAGACATATTCCTCGGTGGTTACCACACACTCCTCTTTCCCCTTTGCCCTTATATAGGGGGACTATTATGCCAGTCGTCCAGTCATCGGGTGCACTCCCCTTCTCCCATGCTAGTTTGCACATTTTCCATACCCATTCTATCCCTATCTCACCACCATACCTCAACATTTCCCCACACACTCCATCTGTTCCTGGTGCTTTCCCCAACTTCACTCTTTTCATGGCTTCCCACACTTCTGACCTCCTGATCCCCACCTCCTCCTCCACTACTTCTCTTCTTCTCCCTCCCATACCATATCCAGCTATGTTTGCTGGCTCTTCATTCCTTTCATTTAGCAACTCACTGAAGTACTCCCTCCATCTTTCGACTCTCTCTTGCTTCTCGGCTAGCATTCTCCCATTCTTATCTTTCACACCCTTACTGTTTCCCTTGCTACCTTCCCTAACTTTCTTGACTTCTTTCCAGAACAGTTTCTTACTCTCCCTCCATTTTACACTCAGATTCCTTCCAAATTCCTCATCTACTCTTCTCTTACTTTCCTTCACTACTCTCTTCACCACCCTCTTACTCTCCACGTACCTCGCTCGTTTCTGTCTCTCGGAATCTTCATTCCCTCTACTACCCAACCACTCTCTATATGCTTTCTTCTTTTCTTCCACAGCTATTCTTACCTCTTCTGTCCACCATGCTGTACCTTTCACTCCCCTCCCTCTTCTCCTCACTCCACACACCTCCTCACATGCTGCACAGATCTCATCCTTAAACACCTTGCTCATCTCCTCCACTTCCTCCATAACTTCCAGGTCGAACCCACCTAGTCGTCTTTCCACTGCTCTCCTGTACTCCTCCCTGACTTCCCCCTCCTGCAACCTCTCCACCCTCCTCACCATTCCACCCTCCTCTCGCCTCCCTCCCGCTCTCCTCACCCACTTCTTTTGTATCCTAACCTTAGCTACCACTACATAATGATCAGACAGACCCCCTCCAATACCCCTATACACCCTAGCATCCATCACAGATTTCTTCATTCGTTCATCCACACATACATAATCAATCAATGACTTTCGTTCCACCACTGTCTTATCCTTCATCGTCAACATCCGTTTCCACGTGTACCTGTGGATCATTCTGTGTCGGAAGAAGGTGTTGGCTATCCACAGCCTCCTCCCCACACATACGTCCACAAGTGCACTACCATTCCCATTCACCTCTGATGGTACCCCCCACCCTCCCACCACTCCCTCAACTTTCCTATCACCCACCTTACCATTCATATCCCCAATCAGAAATATTCTTTCGTTCTTGTCAAACTTCTCCAGGCACGCCTCCACATTCATCCAGAACTCCTCTTTCTTTCTTTCAAGTATATCCTCTGTCGGGGCATACACGCATACAATCACCCACGTTTGTATTCCTACTTTCATTCTCAAGAGTTGCTTGTTCCAAAAATGACCGTTTCGTTCGGATTTGAGCCATAGTAACGACGCTAGGGCGAGTGAAAGTGAGCGAATATTTCGGGATTGTGCCCGCTGGGCGGCTCGGTGTAAAATACCTCACCAACCGCTCTTTGTGTGTTAATAGGGCCCCTTCATCATTGACGACTTCGCCTATTAATAATAATAGTCTCCATTCAACATCCTGCGCCAGCATTTTGAATAGCCCGCGCGGAAGTATCGTGGAGTACTCGTCATAAGTGCACGCTTAATTCCCTCATGGTATCGTCATTTTGATCGGGTACCCAACAGAAAAAAACTCTGTAAAAAAGAAAAAAGAAAAAATAACTTAATATCTGTTATAATATGACTTACCATATTCGTGGATTTCTCATGCTTTGCTTCCCCGACACCAGGCCCCCTAGCGGCCATTCCTCGTCCTTCCAACTTCCGCGGCCTTCCGACCAACAGGGCTCGCGCCGTGTCCGCTTCATTCGACGTTCGCAGAGCTTCTAGTGAGTCCTTACTCATTTGTATACATCTGTGTTGTAGTAACAGGGTTTAGATTAGCTAGCACGGCTGCCAGATTGGTAGGCCTATGTCCGCAGGAAGTGTGTGTTAAAATAGGGTACCATTGTCACAGGCGTCTAAGAGTCCCGGATTGGCGTACCGCGTGTGTTATTGCTGTGATACGCCTTTAGCTGTTGTGTTTACTTAGCTAGAAGGCGACCACTCTACGAGGCATGATACAGACTGTCAATAGTGAGGAAAGTACATGCCATTTTCTTCAGATATCAGCAAAAGCTCTGGTTTAAGGGTATCTGCATGTGGTGCTCCGCCTTCCAGGGTTCATATTTATTGGTGGCTCCTTACGTCAATGACGTAAGAGCCTATGTTAATATGGCCTCGTTCCGGGCTCCTCTGAGCCCGGGTTAACCTGGATCACGGTGGTCGAGAACCAAGATCATCATAGGGGGTACCCCTTAATCATTCCTACAGTACGTCATTGGGTTGGAGCCACTGAAAGTAGGAAATAAAAAGAAAAGAATTAGCACAGTTTGAACACCGCGTGCTCCGGTCTTCCTCAGCTTCCCACACACCTGCAGTTGGCTGTTCCTCCCAGGAACCTTCTCTCTCGCCCACCGACCCAGCCAAGGTAGACGTGCGTGTCCTTACCTCATGCTCAGGGTTGCATAGCCCCTCTTGAGCGCGTCATTTTTGGTCCATAGTGAATATTAGTGCAGTTGAAATCATATACGCGTTTAGGAATGTGTTTGTTTGAACCAATTTCACTTGTAATCCTGTAAGTAAGGACTTCGTAGTCTGGGCTGGTCGGCGGGCGTGTTATCAGAGCCACTTTCACTTTCTAAAACCTCGAATTATTGTGTTTATTTCTGTATGTCGTGTCATACGAACCTCGGCTCTTTAGCGACAGTGTCTTTTTGTTCTGTGATAGTGTGTTTTAACATTGTAGCTCGATAGATACTGACTTAAGTGTTGAATGATATGCGAGTGTCAAGCAGCTTATATATGCGAGTCCTGACAGACAACCCCCGGTTGTGCCTACTTCCTAACCAGAGGTTATTTTTCAGCCACCTTAAGATTTGTACTTAGGAACAAATTTCCTAAGCCTAATTTGTTCTGTGCTGGTTGTGTTTTAACATGATACCATGACAGATATTCCCTTAAGAATGGAATTATAGGTAAGTATAAGATTCATGTATCTGTAATTCCTGACAGGTAGCCTCTGGTTGTGCCCTGGCCAGAGGTTATTTTTCAGGCCACCGTAATATTTGTACTTAGGAACAAATTTCCTAAGCCTAAATTTCCAGAAAATGTTAACCTATTTTCATTCAATGCTTCATACCACAATAAACTACGATACTTTCTGTATTTACTTCCAAGTTTTTCCTTTAAAAAGAGAATTCATATCACTTTAACATTATTCAA
This sequence comes from Paralithodes platypus, assembly GCA_032716605.1. Lineage (NCBI taxonomy): Eukaryota > Metazoa > Arthropoda > Malacostraca > Decapoda > Lithodidae > Paralithodes > Paralithodes platypus. Next base: position 47,992,169 of record CM064552.1, on the reverse strand, counting down.
TCACGAGTGCCTCATCATATTTACCTTCAGTCAACTTAAAGGCATTTGTTTCATTAGAACCAGCACGACTACAGCTGATAGTCTCTATACTGTATTACAAAATGAAATACAATTACATTTCATTATTAACCCTAGGCCCTATCTCGATAGGCCCGGGTACCAAGGCCCGGGTACCAAGGCCCGGATACCAGGATCGCCGATATGGTGACAGTCCCGGATCCCAGATGGGCGGATAATATCATAACAACATACAACCTCAAGTTCCCGAGTTCCCGGGTCCTTAGCTCAATAAGGCCCGGTTACCAGGACTACCGAGTATGGCGAAAGTCCAGGGTACCCAGAAGGGCCGGAAATACAATAATAACATACCACCATACAACCTCAAGTTCCCGAGTCCTTATCTCGATAAGGCTCGGTTACCAGGACTACCGAGTATGGCGAAAGTCCAGGGTACCCAGAGGGGCCGGAAATACAATAATAACATACCACCATACAACCTCAGGTATTAAGGTCAGGTGATAATCGTTCCCTAGGCTAAAGTATGCCTACCCAGGAATATTAATTAATTTTTAAGAGGAAACACTATGAAGGAAATAAGGTTTCCAATATAGGCGTACTCAATAATCTCAGGGATTAGGTCTAGAGTATAAATAATTTTTGGTAACATTACCTAAGGACATGAATAGGCCTATGTAGGCCTACATATTAATACATTTGGGTGATAATGAATGTTTCATTTCCCCTGGAATATATAAACTGAATAGATAGTTTATTCCTGTGTTACACCAACTGTTCTATGAAACTTAAAGGCGTTAACACCACAGGCTTCCTTTAACCCCTTCAGACTCATATGATGCAGAAGTTGCCAGATTAGCAATAATAAATAGAGTTCTCTCACTTATAATTACCTCTCCAAAATTAGTTTTCTGCCCACAGTTAACTCAAAGACAACTGCAGAGGTTGAAGTAACTAAACTAAAGGTTTCTAAATACCCCTGATGGTAACAAAGGCTTTAAAGTATCCCTAATATGCTCAAAATTGCGTCATATGTCGGAGAGGGTTAAGAAACGCCGCCTGTAACCTTTTATATTTTGATATTAAACTGACCTGATTAGTACATGTTCATTGGATACAATAATACCATACAAACATAAAGCCAAACCCGAATACATACAGACTACGGCCATCTACCCAAGCATTATAATACCGAGTGGTATTATAACACAATGCAACCGGGTCGTAACATAATACCATAAAATCGGCCAGGCTCCAGTAAGCCAGTTTACCAAGTACAGTACTCCAACGACTGTTAAGACAACAGCACATATTACTTTACCGAGTACTCTGACGACTGTCAAGACGACAGCATATATCACAACAAAATTCTTTTGAAAGGCTCGGTTACTCTAGGCCTAGCCTAAACAACATTTTTCCACCGGGTACCCTAAGCGGACCCAAACTTTAATTTAAAAAACATAGCAAGTCCCAATATAAAAATTTAACTAGAAATTATTACCGGGAACTCTAGGTTAGGTCAGACTTTAATAAAGAAGTCAGACCCCGTTAACTAATAGTTAACATACCTAACAGATTTAAGATAAGGGCAAAAGCTTAAATAAGTAAGTTTTCTAATCAGTTTAAATTAATAAAAAAAAAAAAAAAAAATAAAAAATAAATGTGTGAGTCAATCCAGAATACCAATATTCCCGGGTGACAGTTCCATACCGCCACCACCATAAGGGTGCCAGGTGATTCAAGGCTGTGCCATACTGGGACAAGGACTATGCCAGATCCCAGTAAAAGAAACTAATATTATTTTACCCAGTACCCTAAACTTTGTCATACTCTAAGAAAAAACAATCCCGGGTTCCAAGCAAGGAATCAGATGGAAATTCTTGCCGGTTACTCTAGGCTGGGTCATACTTATGATAATTTTTATTTAAAATAAACAATACAAGGCTAGTGCCCATTTTTGCCCCCATGGTAGACATAACCATCTCACCTGTTGCTCCCTTCATTCGGCTAAATAACCCATACCTCTAAAATGAATTCACTGGGCAAAACTCTAGACATTTCCAAGTCACCTACGAAGTGTATTCTCACGAATCACATATTTTAACTAATTTCCAGGAAACAAGTACAAGTTTCCTGTCCCTTCCTAAAAAGGCTAGTACTTGCCTAACAAATTTCTGGGTAATTATATCCAGTTATACCGAATATTAATTCACTAGGCTACTTCTTACATAAAAGACAAAGGGAGTCGGATTAAAATAAATGGGACATGACTAGACCCTATTTTACCAAAACCTAAGTAGACCTAATAATTCCGGTATTAATTCCACCATACAACACTGACTACTTGTTATATCCTCCAGGCTCAAGGAGCGACAACACTACCGGAGAAGAATCTTTTCAACAAGTAAAACATCACCTCCCCCTCCAAGTGACAACCACTGGAGTATCCGAACACCTTATAGGTTAAGGTGAGTTCATTTGACAAATTACTAGACTTTTCAGGTTCACCGGCTAAGGGTACCTTCACTATCCATATAAGCTTTGCTTATAACAATGACCCAAAAAACAGGTATACCCTCGGGCATATTATCTATATGGAGTTCAGTAAAATCTAACAATTCAGGTACCTTTTACAAAGAATCTCCAAGTACCAGCAATACTAAAATATGTAAGTTTTTTAGAATCATCTCTCCTAGAACTCCTAACTAGTCCCCATCTCCCGACAAGAAAATGTCCGGACCTAGCAAGAAAATGACATAGGTCGGTCGGCTCAGAGCATTCCAGTAATAAACGGAAGAATAAGAAGAAGAATAATAACAATAACATTACTCAATTAGCTTTTACAAAATGGGTACCATATCATTTGTTACAAATATGATGGGTACCAACCGGGCTTAACCCCAACTAAGGATAGTCCATTAAAGCCGTTAGACATATTCCCATTGGGGTCCTGGGAAATTATCAAACCACAAACATAAAAGCTACCCACCTTGGAAGTCCCAAACTTATCTGACGTGTAATCAGGATTTCAAATCCTGCACCCTACACACATCCCCAGGCCGGGGACAATTATCTGACATGCCGGTCACCCTGCTAATCCTGTTTTCTCTGAATAAACAAAGAATTACCTGCCTCCTCTACCGCCTTGGCTGAGCCAAGTGCTGAACATGTCATCCCCTCCCCCTCCTTCCCTAGTATGGCTAGGTGATACTATTGAATAACAGGTTGATTCAACCCCGTGGTTTTCTCCACCCACATTGATTCTCCCTAAAAAAAAAACTGAGTCAGATGAATACTGAAGCTGAAATACATAAACCCAGGAGGCTAGTTGGGCTAATTTCAAGTAATTTTTATTAAATTCATGCAGTAATGTGGCAAGCAAACCCAACGGAAAATTGTTACGCCTTTAGATAAGACTATCCGAGATCTCAAAGTAGTTCTCTTGCTCCTTCCAGATCACAACATGACATACCAAACACAGTTCCACTGGCTCAGGTACCTGTCCATCCTAAACAACCTGCTCGTAAAATAACAGCTCCCGATACAGGAAACAACCACCAGAGTAACACCTACTAATGCTGACACAGGTCTTCCAAATTTGGCATCACTACCAAAGTAGTGGATTATTAAAATGGACGAGCTGAAGAATATACAGTACGTACAAAGAAGCACAAGGCCCTTTGCTGGACGTATTAAAAAAAAAAAAAAATCCTAATTCGATTGGGTGCGAAGTACTTTTCTTACACACAGACACCCACGGTTCCTTCAGGAAACGCGGCAAACCATAGTCTGGCGTGAATAAGACGGAGGGACATATTACCATTAAATCTCTCTAATCTCTATAAATCCAGAGGTTGCTCCACAAAAATGTCAAGGAACAAAAACCCTACGATGGGGGTATACACTCTAAGAGATGACCCAGGGGCCAAGTGGTTGACCGAGTCAAAGTTTGGAGGATCTCCAATTTACCACTAGGCATACATAAAAAACTCCCACTCTATACACCAGAAGTTCTGGAAATATCTCAGATCCCCAAATAATAAGTTGTAACCAACTAATTAACCCCATGATAAATACACCTACCCTGCACGGATTGACAAAGACGTTAGACTACGTCAAAGGTTGCTGTCAAAATTTTATCACACAACAACACCCCGCACAAGCCATGAGGCAAGTAACAGAGTCGATCCCTCAACAACACTCCAAGTCCACACTTCATTTTATCAGAGGAACTCCACGGGGTAATTCTCGCACGACCACTGGGAATGTCAAGAGTGGCTCTTGTTTGCGCTTGTAGTGATGTAGGTGAAATCACCAAGGTCGATCTGGGGATCCACCGTTATTACAAATTTTGAAGCAACTAGAACTAGACAGTATCTACTCATCCAATTGTCCAAGAATACCCAAAGATATGGCCACTCTAGCACAATCTTCACCCAGATTCACATATAGTGTGATTCCCCAAACAACCTGAACGAAGCTCAGGCTCGGGTACTAAGCCCTCAGATAGATAGGTTGGATCAGTTTAATAAAACTAACCCCTCCTCAGAGTTCAGGCCAACAATGGACAACTTCCTCTAGAATCGAAATATTAATGAACCAAATGTTGAGAGACAATGTTGTGTCCCAGGTGCCAGAAGGCATCCCAGCTTTCTATCACACATATTTCTCTCCCCAAAAGAGACAGTCTACAACTAAAACCCTAAGATAGACATGTTTACTCCTCAACAAATCAATTCACAATAGAAAGTTCAGGATACTAACTAGTCACCAAATAGACCTGATTCTACAATCTAAGGTCTGGATAATTGTTCCAGATATAGAAGAGTCCTCTGGCACATCCCAATACAAGAGGTACCAAAAAAGGTCCTAGCTATCCCTTTCAGAATCAGAACGAGAAGGTTCACCAGAATTCCTTCCAGCATGGACATAGCTCCCAGCTTTCACCAAGAGAGTGAAACAAACTCTTCCCCCTCTACTCAAAAGTCAGCGTAAAAAAAAAAAAAACAAAATTAGCCTTCAAGTTTGTAGAATACTGTGGTCTTCTCCACTCCATTGCCAAAAAATCAAACCCTGATAGTCACGTAACATGTGACAAAAGGAGGTTCAGAATAAATTTAGAGAAATCAGAATTCTCACTCCTACACAATCGGCAGAAGGAGTACAAAGGAGTACAAAGGAGTACAAAGGAAATCAAGCAACAACAGATCTAGTGACCCTTCTAGGTTGCTTGTCCTCCAAAACACTGAGGATCAAGTGTCCAAACAGTGGTTTAGAGTGGGTAAGGGAACATTGGAAAGGGAATTACTGCCCTGGAACTAATGTCCGTGGCAGGATTAGGAAGTTAGTAGGGGACAGATGGGTTAGTAACTGAGGGGGGATAAAATAAAGTTATTCATTTACAAACGCAGTCAGTCGCGGGTTTGATGCGAGATATTTGTCTAGGCGGAGTTTAAATGAATCAACGGTGATGCAGTCTATAACGTTTCGGGGAAGCCCATTCCACAAGTTGACAACTCGATTGAAGAAGAAATTCTTAGATTCGTGTGAGTTAAAAGATTTACCAATAATTTTGCAACCGTTTCCCCGCGTGTAATTAGATTGGTCAATAGTGAAGTACTTACTACAGTTCATATTGTCGATGCCTTTGATGATTTTGAACACTTGAATTAAGTCACCTCTTAATCTGCGCTGGGTTAAAGGAAATAGATTTAATTCTCTAAGACGCTCTTCGTATGGTTTGTTCTTTAGGCTAGGTATCATTTTGGTAACTCTACGTTGAACTCGTTCTAGCTTGTTTATATCTTTTTGGTAATAAGGGCACCAGGATTGAACGCAGTATTCCAGAAGAGGGCGGACTAATGAATTGTAAAGGGTTAGGATAACTTCTTTGGATTTATGCTCAAATGACCTGCCTATAAAGCCAATTATTTTGTTTGCCTTCTTAACAACTTCTGAACATTGTTGACTCGGTTTTAGGTTACTCGATATTGTTACTCCCAGATCGGTTTCTCTGTTTACATTCTTAAGCTGAGTGCCATTCATCGAATAGTTTGCTTTCTCATTTAGGTATCCGATATGTAGTACTTTACATTTATCCGCATTGAAACTCATTTGCCAAATTTGGGCCCAACATGACAATTTATCTAGATTGTGTTGCATATCGTCAACTTGTTCTTTTGAGAGTACGCTATTTGCAATTTTTGTATCGTCAGCAAATTTTGAGATTGTACAGGTGAGACCCTCATCTATGTCGTTGATGTAAATTAGAAAGAGAATTGGTCCTAGTACCGATCCCTGGGGTACCCCGCTGCTTACATTGGTCCATTTTGATGCCTTACCGTTTATGACTACTCTTTGCTTTCTGTCGCTGAGCCAATTTTCTATCCATTTCAACACACCGTCTTGTATTCCATGCGCTTTTAGTTTTAGCAGTAAACGTTTGTGGGGAACTTTGTCAAAGGCCTTTTGAAAATCAAGGTATATAATATCTACAGCTTTACTCTCATCGTAGAGGTTGAGGATATCGTGGAAGAAGTCTAAGAGGTTTGTTAAACAGGAACGTTTTTTACGAAAGCCGTGTTGAGTATCTTTAAGTATGTTATTTTCCTCTAAGTGATTTACGAGTCTGTCTCGTATGACCGTTTCTAGCATTTTACATACAACTGAGGTTAAGCTAATTGGACGATAGTTACTGGGTAGGGATTTGCTGCCTTTTTTGAATATCGGTGTTACGTTGGCTAGCTTCCACTGATCGGGCATAGTTCCAGACTGCAAGGATTTATTGAATAGTAATGTCAGTGGTTTAGAGAGCTCATCCTTAGCTTCCTTTAGAACTCTAGGCGAGATTGTATCAGGTCCAGGCGTTTTATTTACCTTGAGTTTATCTAAACAATTCAATACTTCTCTCTCTGTAACGGTGATATTGCTTAGAACATCTGAATTATCAATCTGAATCGGCGATGGTGTAGGGATATCACTGAGGTCTTCTGTTGTAAAAACTGATGCAAAGAAGGTATTGAGGGCATTACTCATTTGTTCTTCGTCTTTGGTGTATTCTCCATTTTCATCGACTAACGGTCCAACAGTTGAAGTAACAACTTTTTTCTTTCTGATATAACTATAGAATTCTTTCGGGTTTGTTTTACTTTGATTCGCAATATGTAACTCTAAGGTCTTTTTACTTTGCTTAATTAACTTTTTGGCTTTGCGTCGTAGCTCTACAAATTTCAGCCGTTCTTCGTCATTTTGTGAGGATTTTAATCTATCATTAGCAAATTTTTTAGCAAGCAGGCAGTTTGAAATATCTTTATTCCACCATTTGGGCTTATTATTATGGCCTGGACGCCGAGTTTTTGATGGTATGCAGTCTTGCACTGCTTTTAGGTAAGTGGCTTCGAATAACTTCCAAGATGTATTTATGTCGTTATTGTGAATTAAAAAGCTCCAGTCAGTTTCTTTAAACATAGCTCTAAGTTTATGGAAGTTTGCTTTCTTGAAATTAGGGACTTTTTCGATGCTACTATTTGGTTCGTTACTAGTAAACTTTAAAGTGAAAGTTATCGTACGATGGTCGCTGTTACTGAATTCATCACCAACATTCAAATTCTCTATTAATTCTTCTTTTGTTGCAAGTACAATGTCAAGAACGTTATTACCACGGGTCGGCGTTCCAACAAATTGATAAAGCGAACTCTCTTGCAAGTTCGTATACAAGTCATGTCCGGAGTGTGAAGTAAGAGTATCGCCCCACTTGGTCACAGGTAAATTAAAGTCACCAAAAATTACGGTATCTTGCGAGTTACTTACATCTGCAATTTGTTCATAAATATCTCGGTCAGTTTGCACTGATTGAGCTGGAGGTCTGTATATTAATGCAAGTATTATTTTGGTACCTTTATTATTCTTTATTAGCACAAAAGATGCGTCGACGTTCACAATTTGAGGTTTTGACAAGAGGGTAGGGTTAAGACTTTCTTTGATATAAAGTAAAACGCCACCTCCATTTCGATTTATTCGGCTTTTCTCAAACATTACATAACCGGGAAGTGAATACTCTGCTAAAAAGTCTCTATCTTCTGTATTGAGCCAAGATTCTGTTATGCCAATCACATCATAATTTTCTGTAAACACTAGCTCCTCTAAATCTGAAAATTTATTGCGTATGCTACGAGCGTTTGCATAGAAAACCTTTAAATTTGTTATTTTAGAACTCACGGAACGCTCTTTAATAATATTTTTGGTTCTTGTCGGATCTACATTTATGTTCATGGCTGTCCTCGGTCCTCGCTGTCTTCGGTCCTTATCGCTGGTGGTCCTCGGTTGCCTCTGTTTTTTTCTTGGCGTTGGATGATTTATGTCACTGCTGCTTCTTCTCGGATGGCGTTTTTTGATCCATGGCTGCGGACTGCTTCGTGTAGGAGACGACCCATGCTCCTACTCCCATTACTCCTACGACCCAGTAGGAGTAATAGGGGATACACAACTCCAGACTATAAAACAAAATCCATCCCAAAGAGAATTCGACATCCCCTGGCGTTGCGGGGGAAAATCTCAAGTAAAGGTAATAAGTGACACATTGGCCAAACCCACCTCCCACTGTTGGGATTGGACACAGACACTTAGACTCTGATAGGTCGGCACTATCAGTCGTTCTGAAGTTCATCAGTCAAAGAAAATGGACAACCTTTAGTCAGTGTCACATCATACCCAAGAACTAACAGCCCCACGATTTTCCCAAAGTTCATGCATTATCATTGACCTCCAGGTCAATGTCACACCAGTTGGACACCATGACGACTGTAATTGGCTTCGAGAAACAGGTCCCTACCCGGACCAGTTCTCTCTAGATTTGCTCGGGTAAAAGATATGCTTTCTAGCCCAAAACATTCCCCATTAATCCAGGCAACATCTCTACCAGGGTTCCCCAACCCGTAGACAGATACAACACTTGCGATATGGACATCCTCTAATCCAAATGGCTACCATACTACGACAAGGAAGTCACAGATACACCCACTAGCCAACACACAGCGTCAACTCCAAGACAGGATAGTTCACGCTTAATACAATTTACACCTTGGAATGCAAATTCAAAACCAGCAGTCTCCATCGGTGGCTGGGTCCCTGAAGCACCAAAGTTTCTAAGTTGACATTAAAAGAGCTAACAATTAACACACTTATAAACCACGTATCGTCATAAAGAAACCCTTCTTGACGTGTACTAGTTTAAGACCAACGGGGTTTGTTAGGCAGGCTGGTGGTAAGCTCAGAGCCCCTAATCGCCATTCACTTCCTCAATGGTTAATCGAGAAGGACCTAACGTTGTCACAGTCCAGGCCTTCTCCGGTTAGACCACATAGGACAAGAAACTTAATAAGTGCGTATTGTCAAAGGACTGAGACCATTGGCCAATGGGTCTCAGAATGGACATCCATGACAAAGTCTACATAATTTTTCTACTAAGAGTTCTGTACCTTTTGTTACTACACCAGTGTAAGAACAAAAGGAACACCAGGAACATCTCCCCACACCTTTATCTATTCCTGCCTTGACAAGAGCAAAAATACTCCATGCTCTATTCCCTGTTAATGCACTATATACCTACTATAAGTCTATTATTCCTAGGAATAAGACACAATTGTGCTTCCCCAATGAGGGTCAAATAAGGTGGGGAAAAAAAGTGTTAGCATCCCTTTTGCAAAGATAATGAAGGTAGCTGAACCTCAGGTAATCGCAAAATCCCATGATAGGCACATATGGTCCGCTACCATTAGTTTTACTAAATGGGTGTTCTCAGGGGAAGATATATCTCAGATGGTCCTGTTGGCCCTCTAGCAATGCGTCCCTAGCCATATACAGTAGGGTCTCGCATAGAACGATTCTCTTATAGAACGAACGACCTAAAATATTGTTCCAAAATTTTCGTTAGGAACGAATGTGTTCTGTTGAAGCGATTCCGCTTCTAAAGTAGGGCAAATCCGGGGAGTTCTCTATTAGAGCGCCCTATTATCATACAGGGCGCCTGACTCATGACATATATTTATATATACATACTTATAAATGCATATAAATACTTGTAAATACGTATTATGAGGAGATTACTTACCACACACTTCATTTGAATTCATTGGCATTATAGCCTAGCCTAACTAGTCGTCCATTTCCGCCGCTTTCGTCCGACAAGGTAGGCAGCTTGACTGGCCAATGTTCTGTTTTCATGGTCCCAAGCATTCAATTCTTTCATCATTACCACCAGGCCCACCCTCATTAACACTGAATGCGCTAAAGCCCTAATAAATGTGAGAGATTATAGGTTTGACTCCTGCAAGGAGATAAAGAAAACCTAATATTTAGTAGTGGCCCCGTAATCATTGACGAACATGCCTATTACATAAGGCATCCTCTTCAAACACTAATCCGCCGTAGTTTGAATCTACCGCGCAGAGCATTTAAAATCTGAGGAGCCTTCATCATGAGCGCACGCGACCTCACTCATGGCTTCAGTCATTATGAATTAGGTTCTCACTACGAAAAAACTTCGTAAAAAATAAAAACAAAAAGAAAATAAGAATAACTATCCAATAAGCTTTCCATCATATCGTGGATGTACTTGTGTGGATCTTTGACCAGACGCTGATTCAGGCGTCATTCTTCCTTCACTGACATATCAAGTAAACCAAAATCCTTAATACATCAACGAATGGGAAGGGGATGGTCGGGAGGGCCCCAGTCGTCAATGATTATGGGGCCACTACTAAATATTAGGTTTTCTTTATCTCCTTACAGGAGTCAAACCTATAATTTATTAGTGGCCCCTCCATCATTGACGAACATGCCTGATTTCTAAGACTGGAGGGGGACATGCGTAATCATATCATAACTCTAGAAAAGCAGATAATCAAACAACCACATAGTATTCTTACTTTGAAAATATATTTAAACATGGCGCAGCCCATATATATACAAAAAAGGGGTTCAAGCAGGTGCGTGCTTCAAAGAAGCGAGGTCGCCGGAGCCACTGCCAAGTGATGCCTTTGCGTGCCACCATCCGTGCCCAAGTGTTTAACGGCCATGCTTGGTGACACGTTCGGAACGACCCAGTTAGCAGACAAGGGTTCGCCGGCTGTACTACCCTCGGATCCACCGGCTTTAAGACTGGCACCGGGAGTGAGAGAGACTTTAGTTTTTTTATGGTGGTGGAGTTGGTGGTGGTGGACGTTTCGCCGGCTGGCTGGCGTTGGCAGAAGACGGGCCCTGACATGGCTTATTATAGCCGCGTCCTCTCTGACCTGAAAACCTACCCTGTCTATGCCTGTACTGACCTTGAGGGGAGGAGGACTTAGGTGGAAGAAAGGGCTTAGATCCCCCCGGCTGAGCCTTAGCGACTAGCTTGGGTTTGGGGAAGTTAAAGGCAGGTTTCTTAGAAGGGGTGGGACTGTGTTTAAAGGCCTGAGCCATATTAAAAACCGTTCGCCACACTTCAGGGGACATTAAAGAGGGAGTGAGCACTGGTGACATGACCACCTGATTCGTAATGCGATCAGGCAGTTTTCGGACTAAGGACATTCTGAGATCTTGTCTCGCTCGTACCGCCTCAAGCAAGGCGGTGCGTATGTCACCCAATGATTGGATTGACGACTGAAGAAGCAGTCGCCGGGACAATTCAACCGATCGTCTGGCATCCGCGTCTGCGATTGCCTGAGTGGACAGGAGCAATGACTCTGCTACCTGTTGAGACACTATGTATTGAGAGAACAGGCGAAAAGCTTTCCCCCGTAGCCTAAATTCTCGGTCTAGGTGAGTTGGGGTAGGGGTAGTGAAAGGGTCTTTTAGCTCACAAAGATTAATTTTAGGGGCAGCTAAGAAAGCAAACAAAGCTGAAGGGACTCCGCCGGCAGAACACACTGGCATGGAGAACCAAGAATGAGTATCTTGAGGGATCTGGTGGGAAGTTTTGGAAGTAAATGTGGTCGCAAAGTTTTGAGCCTCTGTCTCCCATTCCACCCAAGGTCCTGGACCCACCTGCCCCACCTTCAAGACTGGATTAGATGCTGCGTCTGTGACGGTTTGCAAATCGAGTTCTGGAGTGAGAGCTGACAGTGTCTTAATGTCATTAAACCCATCATGCTTAGACCAGTCAGAAAACAATTTTGAAGCTGAGGCAGAGGGTAAAGCAGGCTTAGCAGTATAAACAAAATAGTCCTGGTGATAATAACTAGGTATAGCCTTGATGTTGACATCTAGTACATTCCCCAAAGTATCCAAGGCCCTTAATTTCTTAGATTTATTGCCCTGGTTGACCCACTCACACGGCACTGGGAGTTCCCCTGACAAGGTAGGTTCGGCGAGCTCTGGTTTAGTGGGGGTCAAAAGGACCCATGACTCGTCTGGTCCGTAAAGCAAGGGCATAGCTACCTTTTTAGAGGGGGCGGATTGACATCCGTTATAACCCTTACATTCGAAGTGGTCAATGCCGCCGTAGCAGGCCTAGTAACCACCGATGGTGACATAGAGGGAGGGTGAGGGATCTGAGTCAAAGCAATAAGTCATCAGAGGCCGTACCGTAGAGCTTGTCGTGGGAGCTCCCAAGTCCACTGTAGGAGTTTCCTGCTGTTGGCCAAAAAATTTAGATAAAGCATTACTTAGTAGCCCATCAATTTCCTGTGCAGTGACAAATTGATTTGATGATGTACTCACTGGTGAATCATTAAGATCTTGTGCGGTGTCTAAGCCTGAACCTGACTCTTGCCCTTCCATATCAGATATAATCGAAACCTCGTCTTTATCATCCTGTTCCTCCTGAGAAGATCCCGCCGAAGCTGGGGTACCATCTTGTTGCCAAGATAAGTCAGGAATAGAGGATGGGATCGCCGCGTCCCGGTGGACGTCAGCCACTGTGTGAATAGTTTGAGCCGGAAGTGGGTGGTCAGGCCCCGGTCGAGAATATCGCCAAACACCTAGGCCTTGGCCTAAACTCCCTTGGGAGTCCGAAACACTCTCAACCACTGAGCTCCCTGAACTCTCCAAATCCAGGGTTAAAATGTTAATGGGTAAATCATCTTTAGGTACAGGCACTACACTGGACCCTTGAGACCGAACACAAACTCTGTCTGGGGTAGAGGTATGACGAGAAGTACTAGAAACTGGCGAATGTCGGGAGGCCTTTCTATCATGGGAATCCTTTTTCGAAGATTTATGGCTGCGGTGTGACCGTGAACTACTCTTCGATTTGGAGGATTTATCGCCGTGACCACTGGTGGAACTTTCTGTCTTACTCTTCTTACTCGATGGTGAAGAGGCAAGACTGGGTGGCTGGTGTCTGAGAGGTGACCTAGACCGAGATCTCTCCCGAGACGAGGAGGCTGCCGCCGGGGGTGTAGGCTCACGTCGACGTTTCGAAGTAGCAGGGGCAGGAGATGATACAGAACCCTGTCGAGTCTCCGCCGGCTTACGACTAGTTACTCGAGAGGAACGTTTAGGGGGAGGGTGCTCAGGAAGAAGCCTATCCCAAAGAGGGACGTTGTCACATTGAAGTGACTTATGAGCCACAATCGTAGTATACGCTGACATTTGTTGCCGAACTTCTCGTAAGGCGACAACTGCGGTCTTATCATTATCTTGGAGGACTTTGACACTTAGTTGGGAGCAAAAGGAACAGTTGCGCATCACCCACAGACCCCTTGAACGGTCTAGACATTTAACACACTTGATACAAAGAGTGTGCGCAAAAAGAGGGATACCGGCACAGGTTGGAGTAATGCATAAAGCAAAAACTGGGGCAAAGGTAGCCATGACAGAGACTGGTGGGAAACTACTGCAGGTTCTGTATTGGTCCGCAGGAGCCCAGCCCTGGAAAAAAAGAAAATTTCCAGGAATTAATGCTCATAAGGTTAACCCAAAATGATCGAATACAAGTGTTCATAACCCGCCGGATAACGAGACGTAATGTCACAATGATCACAGCTCGTTACGCGGCGGGGTTCTATAAAGATTTCCGAATATCTAGACATGTCTTAAGAAAGTTAAGAATACCCTCTGACATAATATAAAAGACCAGTATGGCGTTTATAAACAGTCTTTCTGGTGGTGACTGTTTCAAGATTCAATTTTGAAAAACAACCCCCCACAAAGACGCCAGCCCCTGAATTATCTAGCAGATTAACACAGGGCAGGCTGATACGAGATCTGACTTCTAACGAATTGTCACATAGATCGCCGTATGTTGAAGGCGGCGATACATAAACGGATCTCTCAATTAATTGGTTAACTAACTTGAATTGTAAATTCCGTATTTCCTCCTCCCAGGAGCACCCGCCGGGTGTGAAAAACTTATGAAAAAAGATGTTAACCCTAATTGAGCCTTCGATCGCCGTATGTGTGAGGGCGGCGATACATATAGTATCACTAAAATGGACCGGTTAACTAAACTGAATTACCAATTCGTTCATCCCACCCTACCAAGGTGCACCCGCCGGGTGAGATCTAATGTCTTAAACGTTAACCCCATAAGTTCCTATCCCCACTTCTTTTTAAAAGATCGCCGGGGAGGAAAGCCCACAACAACAGCTAGGTTTTTCCTTTGGTTTGTAAAACCGGGTAGAAAAACTACATAACATATGTCCGCATGAACAATGTTAGATGGGTACAGCCATTCCGCCGGGAATCATAGTGAGCCTGAAACAGGCATCATCACAGAGACGCAGTCCTGGAGAGCCACAGACACCTACTCGCCGGGGATACAAGCCTGTTTTGAAACCACGCGTGGCCAAACACGGCTCTCGGCCCACCCCGTTCAGAAACCATCTGAACGCACATAGGACCCGAGAGATAGCCAAAGCACAACTAACCTAGGGTCCACAAATATAATCCGTGGAATTAGCCAATACACAACTAATCCAGGAAACATACATAGTCCGTGGAATTAGCCAATACACAACTAAACCAGGATACACATGACACAGTAAGACATATTTATAAAATAAATCAATAACACTTGTACATGTGGCAAAGCTACGAGCGGCTGGCTAGGCCTAAGCAGACGGCACAAGAAATGTTGAAATATAAACAAAAGCACTGGAAATATTACAACAGGAACCACCGCCAACACACCACTGTAGCAAATACTTCCGACAAAGGGAAGACTGACTCGGGACCCAGAAAAAACTTCACTAAGTGAAGAAAAATACGCTGGGAACGTCAGGAAAGCAACGCTACCTCATCAGAAAGTTAAAAGGCAGCAAAAATAACGCATAATGAAAGCCGCCTGCATCACAAGCTAACTCAACTGTGAAAAAGTTCACATGTCCACAACAGGACCACGAGGGTACATCCGAAATAGATGCCCCAAACACACGACCCAAAATACACTGCACTGCGGGCAACCAGCCCAGGACACTCCTGCTACGCATATCCTAACCTTACTCGATACATCCCGGAGTAAACAAATGAGAAAAAACTCACTAGGGATGCAGCAAATGCGGAACCAGCGGAGCGTGGGGAGACACGTCCGGGCAGGCTGAGCGCAGAGCAGAGAAGGAAGAATGACGCCTGAATCAGCGTCTGGTCAAAGATCCACACAAGTACATCCACGATATGATGGAAAGCTTATTGGATAGTTATTCTTATTTTCTCTTTGTTTTTATTTTTTACGAAGTTTTTTCGTAGTGAGAACCCAATTCATAATGACTGAAGCCATGAGTAAGGTCGCGTGCGCTCATGATGAAGGCTCCTCAGATTATAAATGCTCTGCGCGGTAGATTCAAACTACGGCGGACTAGTGTTTGAAGAGGATGCCTTATGTAATAGGCATGTTCGTCAATGATGGAGGGGCCACTAATAAATTTGCCTTTGTCGGCTGACGTAAACGAGGTCGCCGGAGCCACTGCCAGGTGATGCCTTTGCGTGCCACCATCCTTGCCCAAGTATTTAATGGCCATGCGCGGTGACACGTCCGGAACGACCCAGTTAGCAGACAAGGGTTCGCCGGCTGTACTACCCTCTGATCCACCCGCCGTGAGACCGGCCCTGGGAGTGAGAGAGACTTTAGTTTTTTTATGGTGGTGGTGGATGCTTAGCCGACTGGCTGGCGTTGGCAGAAGACGGGCCCTGGCCCTGTCTGTTATAGCTTCGTCCTTTCTGACCTGCAAACTTTCCTTGTTTATACCTGTACTGACCTTGGGGGGAAGAGGACTTAGGTAGGTGAAAGGGCTTAGACCCACCCGGCTGCGCTTTTGCGATTGGCTTGGGTTTGGGAAAGTTAAAAGCAGGTTTCTTAGAAGGGCGGGACTGTGCTTAAAGGCCTGAGCCATGTTAAATACAGTTCTCCACACATCAGGGGACATTAAAGAGGGAGTTAGCACCGGCGACATGACCACCTGGTTCGCAATTCGATCAGGAGTTTCTTCACCAGGGACATCCTAAGATCTTGTCTCGCCCGCACCGCCTCGAGCAAGGCTGTTTGGATATCCCCCAACGACTGAATAGACGTCTGAAGGAGTAACCGTCGAGATAGTTCAATTGATCTTCTGACATCCGCGTCTGCGTCTGCGATTGCCTGAGTAGATCTTAGCATAGACTTCGCCACCTGGTGCGTAACAATGTATTGGGAAAAAAGTCTATACGCCTTCCCCCATAGCCTAAACTCCCGGTCTAGGTGAGCTGGGGAAGGTGTAGTGAAAGGATCTTTAAGTTCACATAGATTGATTTTGGGGGCAGCTAAGAAAGCAAACAAAGCAGATGGGACTCCGCCGGCAGAGAAAACTGGCAGAGAGAACCAAGAATAGCTGTCCTGAGGAATTTGGTGCAAAGATTTTGAGGTGAAGGTGGTCGCAAAGTTCCGAACCTCTACCTCCCATTCCACCCAAGGTCCCGGACCCAACTGCCCCACCTTCAACACTGGATTAGCAGCTGTGTCTGTGAGTTTGTAAATCTAATTCTGGAGTGAGAGCTGACAGTGCTTTTATATCATTAAAACCGTCATGCTTGGACCAGTCAGAAAACAGTTTTGAAGCTGAAGCAGGGGGTAGTGCAGGTGTAGCTGTATACACAAAATAGTCCTGGTAATAATAGTTAGGAATGGCCTTAATATTAACATCAAGTACATTACCCAGAATATCTAAAGCTCGCAACTTTCTAGATTTATTTCCTTGGATTACCCACTCTCGTGGCACTGGAAGTTCCCCTGACAAAGTGGGCTGTGCTACCTCTGGCTTAGTTGGGACCATTTGTACCCATGAATCATCTGGACCGTACAAAAGGGGCATAGCTACCTTTCTCAACGGTGCTTTATCTAAAGGGGGCGGATTCACATCCGCTACAACCCTTACACTAGAAGTAGTCAGTGCCGCCGAAGCAGGCCTAGTGACCATCGTAGGTGATATAGAAGGAGGGTGCAGAATCTTAGTTAAGGCAATGGAAGTAGTCAGAGGCCGAACACTTGAAATTGTCATGGAAGCTCCCAGGTCCACTGTAGGAGTCTCCGGCTGTTGGCCAAAATTTGTTGTTAGAGCAGTAACTAATAACCCATCTATTTCCTCCGCCGTGACAAATTTAGTAGATGAAGAACTAAGAGGTGAATCATTCCGATCCTGTGAGTCGTCTAAAACTGAACCCGACTCCTGCACCTCCATGTCAGAGATTATAGACACCTCATCTTTGTCATCTGGCTCATCATGAGAGGATTCCGCCGAAGCCGGAATCCCGTCGTGTTGCCATGTTAAGTCTGGAATGGATGATGGGATCGCCGCGTCCCGGTGGACGTCCGCCATTACTAGTGTCTCTTGAACCAGACGTGGGCCTTCATTCCCTGGTTGGGAATACCGCCACACACCCAGGCCTTGGCCTGCACTCCCGCCCCATCAGATTGGATACTAGATACGTCGGGAGTAGAGGCAGAAAGTGAGGCACGAGGCTCCGGCGAACACCGGGAGGCCTTTCGTTCATGAGAATCTTTCCTGGAAGATTTGTGGCTTCGGTGTGACTTAGAACTGCTCTTGGACTTCTCAGACCTATCACTAGAACTGCTCTTGGACTTCTCCTCTTTGCTCTTCTTACTCGCCGGTGAAGAAGAGTGACTAAGCGGCTGCTGTCTGAGGGGCGACCTGGACCTGGACCGCACCCGTGACGTGGAGGCTGACGCCGGGGGCGTAGGGTCTCGAGGTCTCTTAGATGTGCCGGGGGCTGGAGTAAGTGCTATACCATGCCCAGTCTCTGCCGACTTTCGTACAGTTACTCTAGAGGTACGTTTAATAGGGGGGTGCTCAATTAGTAATTTATCCCAAAGAATTACGTTATCACATTGAAGGGCCTTATGAGCCACTGTGGTAGCATAAGTGGACAACAGCTGCCTGACCTCCCGTAAAGCGACCGCTGCGGTCTTATCATTGTCTCGCAATACTTTATGGCTCAATTGAGTACAGAAGGTACAGTTCTGCGTAACCCACAAACCCCTTGAGCGGTCTAAACATTTAACATATCTAATGCAATGAGTGTGTGCAAAGATAGGGATACCTGAACAGGAGGGTGAAATGCACAAAGCAAAAACAGGGTCAAGGGTAGCCATGACAGAGACTGGGAAAACTTTACTCCAGGTTCTCTATAGACCCGCCGGAACTCAGCCCTGGAAAAAAGAAAATTTCCAGGAATTAATGCTCATAAGGTTACCCCAACAAGTTCGAACACAAGTGTTAAATAACCCGCAGGGTAACGAGACGTAATACACAACCATCACAGATCGCTACGCGGGGGGGTTCATAAGTAAAGATTTCAGAATATCTTAACCTGTCCAAAAGATTTATGAATATCCTCTGACATGATAGAAAGACCAGCATGGCTTTCATAAATGACGCAGTCTTCCCAGTGGTGTTTGTTAAGTTTTGCTGGAAAAACCCATAAAAAGACGCCGGCCCCCGTATTATCTCGCAGATCAAAAACTGGGAAGCCTGTCTAAATGCTAGATCTGACTTCTCCCGAAGCGTCCTAGATCGCCGTATGTCGAAGGCGGCGATACAAAACGTATCCCTCAATTGTCTGGTCAACTATACTGAATTGCAAATTCGTTAATCCCACCCTCCCAAGGTGCAACCGCCGGGTGTGAATTTAAGTTTATAATGTTACCCCAATTGTTCCTATCCCCACTTCTTTGCAAAAGATCGCCGGGGAGGAAAGACCAATCAACAAACAGCCTAGTTTTACTGGCTTTGCAAAACCGGGAAAAACTAAACTCAACAAGTGTCCGCATGAACACTTAGTTAAATGGGTAAAGCAATCCCACCGGGAAACACAGTAAGCCTGAACACAGGCTCCACCACAGAGACGCAGTCCTGGAGAGACTCAAGCCACCACTCGCCGGGGAAAACAAGCCTTTTTTAACCACGCGTGATTAAAACTCGGCAACCAGCCGGGTTTTCATGGTGTAACCGAGAAAACCCGCCGGAAAAGGCAACCCACCCCGCCCAGATTCAATCTGAACGCACCAAATAGACCGTGGAGTTAGCCAAAGCACAACTAACCCAGGACACACAAATAGTCCGTGGAAATAGCCAATACACAACTAAACCAGGACACATAGCGAAAATTATGAAGAGTATGATTAGACCAAGATTGGAGTATGCAGCAGTGGTGTGGTCCCCGCATCTAAAGAAGCATATTCACAAGTTAGAAAGAATCCAGAGAGCAGTCACTAGATTGGTTCCAAGTCTCAGAGAACTGCCATATGAAGGGAGGCTAGACAAATTAAATCTACCGAGTCTAAAAGAGAGGAGAGAGAGGGGAGACATGATAATGATGTACAAATGTACCCGGGGGCTGGAGAGGCTGGATAGGGAGGATATATTAATTATGGATACAGGAATAACTAGAGGCCACAGCTACAAAGTAAAAAGACCTACCTGCAAGAACGATATCAGGAAGTTTAGCTTCCCCTATAGATGTATTGACAAATGGAATGGGCTGGAGGAGGAGGTGGTAGGGGCAAGGAACATCCATATTTTCAAGAAAAAATTGGATAAAAAGTAGACTGAGAGACGGGACAACACGAGCTTAGCTCAACTCCTGTAAACTACAATTAGGTAAATACAATTAGGTAAATACATAAATAGTCCGTGGAATTAGCCAATACACAACTAAACCAGGACACACGACACAGTACTGTAGTACATATTTATAAAATAAATCAATAACACTTGTACATGTGGCAAAGCTACGAGAGGCTGGCTAGGCCTAAGCAGACGGAATAATATGTAAACATGTCGTAATATAAACAAAAAGCACTGTAACATATCACAACAGGAACCACCGTCAACACACCAATGTAGCACAAAATTCCCGGAAAAGGGAAAACCGACTCGGGACCCAGAAAAAACTTCACTAAGTGAAGAAAAATACGCTGGGAACGCCAGATAAAAGAAAAAGCGACTTCATCATAAAGATAAGAAGAAGCCTAATAACGCGAAGAGAAAGCCGCCTACATCACAAAGCTAGCTAACCGCGCAAACGTTTCACGCGTCCACTACAGGACCACGAGGGTACACCCGAAATAGATGCCCCAAACACACGACCCAAAATACACTGCACAGCGGGCAACCCGCCCAGGACACTCCTGCTACGCATATCCTAACCTTACTCGATACATCCCGGAGTAAACAAATAAGAAAAAACTCACTAGGGACGCAGCAAATGCGGAACCAGCGGAGCGTGGGAAGGCATGTCCGGGTAGGTTGAGCGCAGAGCAGAGAAGGAAGAATATCGCCTGAGTCAGCGTCTGGTCAAAGATCCACACAAGTACATCCACGATTATATGGAAAGCTTATTGAATAGTTATTCTTATTTTCTTTTTGTTTTTATTTTTTACGAAGTTTTTTCGTAGTGAGAACCCAATTTCATAATGACTGAACCATGAGTGAGGTTGCGTGCGCTCATGATGAAGGCTCCTCAATTTTTTATGCTCTGCGCGGTAGATTCAAACTACGGCGTTTGAGTGTTTGAAGAGGGTGCCTTATGTAATAGGCATAATCGTCAATGATGGAGGGGCCTCTAATAAATACGACATTTGGGCAGAACAAATCTTGTAAACAGGTGGTTTTTCAACACAATGGAGGTTCGGTCTTCTCTTTCTTGCGCAAGTGAAGTCGGATGTCGGATTCACTCGGATTTCGTATCCAAGCAGCAAACTCCTTGACGTGGCAGATTCATGGAGTTCAGTTTATTTGTTTGTTTGTTTTTGTATATGTTTTCTAGTTTGATATCGAGTCTTTCATTATTTTTGCTCTCTTTTTTTGGGTTTGACTGGAATATTTTGTTGTGAACATAGAATTAGGGAATGTTTGGGGTAGGCTATGGTACGTACGGAAGGATCGATCGACCAATATCGATTTTTCCCATAGGTTATGTGTTTCACATAGAGCGATTACACATAGAACGACCTCGTTTATCGACCAATTTCTCGTTCTATGTGGGACCCTACTGTACTTGTCGGTACTTCCTGAGAAGTCCCAAATTACCAAACATAGCTGTAGAGCAGGATGATGCCCCCCAAAGCCATTAAGAAGAAGGGTATGTTTATTCAATGCCTTGTTACCAGGGTGTAAGGTAATAGAAAGTGCGTGAAAAATAGGGGGGGGGGAGGGGGGCACGTTAATTCCAGGACAAGTTGGCAGGACACACAATCCGGAATGGATAACAAGAGTGCTATTACTGCACTAGATCTGTTACATAACAAGATCGATACGTTACTGCAACTATAAATGCATAACGTTATTTTAATTTTATTTTTTGTGATATACAATTATCAGTATTCACACCTCGGTAGTTCTGTCTTTCCGAGATAAGGCTTCTTTAATGGTACCCGCCTTATACATCTTTTTCTTACGACTATACTCTTATATTTAGACACATGTCACAGTTTTCGTTTTGGTCTTCCTATTAGTTTCTCACGGTTTAGCGTGATGAGCTTATGTAGGTCCCTCCACCGGTCGTGATATTCTAGGCTCTTACGTCATTGACGTAAGGAGCCACCAATAAATTACGGTTTTGACAACCCGTAAGGGAAGGAAGGAAAAACTAATATTTATTGGTGGCTCCTGGAGTCAATGACGAAAAGTGCCCTCCCACCATCCCCTTCCCATACACATGCTCAACTTGATATTACATTAGAGAAGGTTCCTGGGAGGAACAGCCAACTGCAGGTGTGTGGGAAGCTGAGGAAGACCGGAGCGTGCGGTGTTCAAACTGTGCTAATTCTTTTCTTTTTATTTCCTACTTTCAGTGGCTCCAACCCAATGACGTACCGTAGGAATGATTAAGGGGTACCCCCTATGATGATCTTGGTTCTCGACCACCGTGATCCAGGTTAACCCGGGCTCAGAGGAGCCCGGAACGAGGCCATATTAACATAGGCTCTTACGTCATTGACTCCAGGAGCCACCAATAAATATTAGTTTTTCCTTCCTTCCCTTACGGGTTGTCAAAACCGTAGTTTTGCTTGGGCCCCTTGGGTGGGCCTCCCTCTTCGATGTGCTGCTGCTGGGTGCCGGAGCGTCGCCTGCCGGGATGTTCTTCGAACCACGTGGTCAGCCTAGTTAGGGGTCTCCAGCGTAGGCTGCAGGTAATTTAGGTGTCTAAATTTGTTGTCGTTTTATTATTGCCTATGTATGCCCCTTTTTTGGATTCATGCATGCGGGCTTGTTCATTTGGGGGTAAGGGAGACGTCCCTATATGTCATTATGTTTACTGTATATGTGTGGGACTTCGGGAAGGGGGCTGTGCCAACCCCGTTTCCCGGTAGTTTTTGTCTGTTCCGGCGGCCCCGTGCGGTGGGTCCTAGTTATCTGTCTCTAACGGGTAGGAACGTTCAAAAGATCCCGGCGTGGTTTAGCTGAACCACACTCTCCCGGCGGATTTGCATTCCTAGAAGGGCTACAAACTTGGCCCGCCGAGTTAACTCACCCTGACTGGCCTGGTGACACGTAAGACATTATCGCCTGTGGCCCCATGAGTCGAAGTGGACACCAAGTGATAAGATTAGTTTTGCAAACTTATTCAGTAATGATTAGAGGTGGACCGGATATTGATTTCTTGATATTTGCGGATGCGGATATTTATTTTCAGTATTTGCGGATGCGGATAGTCCTATTTACTTCTTAACCCTCTGAGGATCCATGAAGAGGACCATGATGCACTATTTTTTTTTGTTCTATGACTATTATTAGACAATTTTTTTCAGATTAGGAAGGGTATATGGAAGTCAGAGGGTTGATTGGGATAGTCTTTAGTTCTTTACCCTTTTAATACCCACATATCCTTCCTAAGCAGCATAAAATCGTCTAATGATAGCAAAACTAAACTGCTAAAACATGTCAGAGCTTCAAGGGGTTAATTAGTTATTCTGTAAAAGTGTAAATATAATAAGTTTTTATGACTTATTAGTTACGAAAATATCCGCACTATATCCGCATTATTGGATGCAGATATCCGCGGATGCGGATACGGATATCCGGTCCACCTCTAGTAATGATCAGACACTAAAAGGTCGAGGGACCTGTGGCTTTGGTCACATGTAAGTTATTGAAAGTCAGCTAGACAGATCCGGCGGAAGGTTAGAATAGTGGTGCACTATAGCTAATTTTCCGGCGGATTTGGGTTAGGATGTTTAATACCTCGCAGGTTATCCTTATGAGCATTGATTCCTGGAGAAAAAAAATCCAGGCCTCAGAGACTGCTTCTCCGGCGGAGTTGGGACATCTGATCCCGGCGGAGGGGGGACCCTCTTATTACGGCAACATGCCTAGGTTTGAACTTTGCGTCACGCCTACTTGCACCCTTTTACCCATTTTTGCGCACAAACTTTGCATAAAGTGCGTAGAGTGTTTAAATCGTTCTAGAGGCGTGTGGTTGTCAAAAAGATGCACCATTTGCTCTGAATTGAAAACCACCTTGCTGGTGAAGAAAGACTTAACATGCTTAGCAGCCTTACACGAGATTAAAGCCGCATTTAATTCTTATGCAAAGGAAACAGCCCATAAGGCACTTCAGTGTGATGACGAAGTCCTATGGGAGAATCTCATTATTAAGTCACCTTTGGTTACACCCGGCTCCTCCAAATCTGTCAGACCCAAAGTCAAAATAAAGGCCCTCAGCAGAGAGATAGTGAGTAGTAGCAGTGAGAGCGAAGTCACCGAGGTTCCTCCCTCTGACCTTACCAAGAGGAGACGCTCGCCCTCCCCGCAGCGGAAGTCGAGGTCTAAGTCCCCCCCGGAAACACTCTCGCCACTCCACCTCGGACTCTTCCCGGTCTCACAAGCGCCGGAGAGAGGAATATGAGGACACGTCTAGCAGTCGGCAGGACACTCCTCAACCGCCCCCTCCCACGCCTATACTGTACGTGATTCAGGGGAGTCGGAGATAGGATCTGAGATATTGGAATCCACACCTAGTCATGAACAATCTTTACATGTGCCTCCTAATGTTACTTTTGCCATACCAAAATTGACTTGCGTTCCCCGTAGTGTTAGGTCGATAGGCCCGAGTAGGGTGCTAGCCGACCAATATAGGGATTATCCGGCGGGGTCCCAGTTAAGCTCTCAAGTGACCCGTGACTCCCTGCCCATTGCGGCAGGGGGGTATTGGCGTCAATCAGAACCATCTCTTTCTCTCCTTAACGTCATCCCTGAACGGACTGAGGACGGTAACATAGACGTGTTACCATCGTCAGTGCCAGATTTGCCTTGGCCCCCAGCGGATAATGAGATAGAATCACAAGAGACCTTGGAGCAGAGTGAAGAGCCGGCGGAGAGTGTGTTCTCCCCGGCTCCTCAGTCTATCCCTAGTAATTGTTCTGAAGCTAGTTCACACTCATCCAAAGATCCCCATAGGAAATGGATGACTTCTGATCAGGTAAATGAGTTATTACATAAAGTTATACAGCATTTTCAAATCCCTGTCTCTTCAGATACCCCGGTCACTCCCTCAGTTGCGCCCCCTAGCACTTCTGTTATCAGACCTCTAGACCCCCCAGCATTCATTCCTTCATGTCCAACCCCGGTGGTAGCAACGGTCCCAGGCCCTACAGTGCCGGCGACGCTAGCTATGTCCACCATCAGGGTTGTTGCTGATGTCACTCCACCTCCTTTAGATAAGGCACCTATTAGGAAGGGCCCCATGCCCCTCCTCTATGGTACTGATTGCTCTTGGGTACCTGTGTTACCAGAGAACCCCCTTTTAGCTCAACCTTCGGTGTCAGGGGACCCTCCAGTTCCCGGCGAGTGGTCCATTGAGATCAATAAGAGCCGTAAATTTAGGGCAAAAGACGAGGCAGGGAGGGTATTGGATGTACAGTACTGATTAACCCTCCAGCCCCGGCTATGTATTATATATATATTCCCCGAAACCCGGGGGTTTTGGCCGAAAAACGTCTATGCCTAGGCTACCGTATCTTTGTTGTTGTTGTTGTTGTTCCCTAAGCTGCCTGGCCGAACAGCCCCGAGTCCCTGAGAAAGGCCATGGCCACGATCGGGCTTCCCACAGAGCTCTCATTGAGTGTAGATTGTGTTGTTGGCGTAAGTGGTTGTGTGAAATGCAGTCTTCTATGATGTGTTTAATGGTATGGGGTGCTGTGTTACATCCCGGGCAGGCGTCGACAACGGAGTCATCCAGTCTCTTCTGATAGCTCAGCAGAGCTGGATGGTGTCCGCATCTCAGCCTGGCCAGGTGGACTCTGTCCTCGCGAGGAAGGATGGATTTCGGGAGGTTGTGCATGCAGCTGCGTGTTGTCTGTGAGTGAGTGGATGGATCGGTGAGAGATATGAGTATGGATGTGCTTCTGGAAGTTGGTTCGGGGTGGGCAGGGAGGGAGAGAGGACAACAATTGTGTGTGATACCGTGTGCTGGGTGTTGTTTTGATATTTCTTGGTGTCTGTGGGTGTGTTGCCATGTAGTTTAGTGGGTGGTCTTGGTTCGTAGAGGCTGCTGCCAGGAATTGAGTGCCTCTCATGTCCAGATGGTCTTTGACTTTGAGGATTTTGGTTTCTTGATGTAGGTGATCTGTGGGTGAAGTAGCTGTGCAACCTGTAATGATCTTCAGGGCTTTGTTTTGAATAGTCTGTAAGGTCTTCTGATGTGTTTCAGCTAGGTTAGAAGCCCAGGCTGGGCTTGCGTATTCCATCACTGATCTTATGTATTGTATATATACTGTGGTAGTAGTTTCTTTGTTGTGTCCAAATTTTGTGTGAGCAAGTGACCTGAGGGCGTTAAGTCTGGGTGTCAGTTTCTTTTTAATGTTTGTGGTGTGCTGTTTGAATGTCATATGAGTATCATATGTTACTCCTAGGATTTTGGGTGTGTGTGTATGTGTTAGGGGTGTGTTGTTTATGGTGAGTTGAAGGATGTATTCGTGTTCTGTCCAACTTGTGAGCAGGGTTGCGGTGGATTTGGCTGGGGCTAGATTAAGTCTGTTTGTAGTGCACCAGCCATGTAGTGTGTTGAGATAGGGTTGAAGGAGATCTGTTGCTCTTTTTGGGTCATGGTGTATGCATGTGAGTGTTATGTCATCTGCATAGGAGGCTAAGTTTATTTGGGGCGTATTGGGTGTAGTTATATCATGCATGTACAGATTGAAGAGTGCGGGCGATAGGACGGATCCTTGTGGGACTCCGTTTGGAAAGTTTCTGATTTTAGACGACTGACCGGCAAAAGATACGTGTGCACATCTGCCTGCTAGGAAGTTGGCCAGCCACCTTTTTGTGTTGTAGATTTTGTTTGTTAGGTTGTGGCGGGGGATGGCATCCCGTACCTTTGTTATTCTGACTGCTTCCGCATTCCCGCGCATCCCCAAGTGTATATGTGTTTCTTACCTGTAGAATGGCGTTAAGTAGAGCTCTCTAAGTCAACTGGTTCAGTTGTGATGATGATTTCATTGGAGATAACTTTATGGCAAAAACAGCCACTTTACACTACTTTTCGATACTTAACAACAACATACAGGCACACACGAACAAGCGACACACTCATTCTTGTGGCCGGAGATGCGGGGCGTCGGTCCAGCCGGCTGTTGTTTACATGCGTCGGACCGACGCCTCGCACACCAAGCTCACAGGCTTTCAACCACTGGGCGTTCAAGAGCCCTTCCGGGCAGCTCGGGTACGCTCTTTTATGGGCGTTCAAGAGCCCTTCCGGGAACGAAGGGTTAAGGGTGTACCGAGTTCACTTAACCCGGCTTATTTTGTTTATTCAGCCGCGCCGGCCGTTCCTTCCGCCGCATCTACAGTACAAGACTATTTGCTGACTGGTCGAAGGCTGATGGCATCAATGATGTCAAAGCCTTGAATACTCTTACGCCGGAGTTGGCTACAACTCCGGTCCTGGACCAAGCTTAGACTCCGGTCCTGCAGATGGGGCAGGTGGGAGTAGGCTCGTGGGTAGATTGGGAGCTAGAAGCTCAGGTTTTTGCCACTACTATCACCTCAAAATCTTCTCATCAGATTCCTCCGGACAACCATACTTACTTATCCCTATCGGTAGCCAAAGCAGACGGGGTGTCCCCGGACTTACTAACATTTCTGGCGGCTCCCAAAGTGTCCTTACATGCCCTTGATGAACCTTTTTCTGCCCCCCCCCGGGCTGCTCATCTGGAGCGGGATTTTAAGTTACGCAACAAGGCCTACCGGATGTTCTCTCAGTACTTGGTGAGTCATCAAATAGCCGCCTCTCTTGCACGCACTATCTCGGCCATAGCTGACCCCCAAATTAGAATAGCTACTGAGCTGTCTCGTAGACTCTTGCTCCAAAATGACATTCAGTCACTAGGGGACATTAGAATTGCAATATTGGAAGCGGTTCGATCCCGCCAAGATCTGAGAGTCCATCTGGTGAGGAAGTTGCCGGCGGACATAGGTCGCCGGGTGACTCTCTCCCCGGTTCTTACTGCCACCCTCCTTAACTCTGAGACTTGGAGTCTGATTTTTAATATGGTGAATGGGTGGAAGCAGGTTACCTCCCAAGCTAGGAAGGACCCAGCTAAGAAACCTTTTCATAAGTCAAAAGGTGGTAACAAACCGTTTCAACCCCAAACTAAGCAGTCCTCAAGAGACCCCAGGCCACCTCCTCAGCAGGGAGGTAATCAGCACAAACCCAAACAAGGTAAACACATACATACATACATACATAAAATTTTAAGACTGAGTGTTCCACACATAAGTGTAGTATCAGTCTCTTGTCCTAATGGCGGCATTCCCGGCAACCCTGTTAAGGGCTGCTTCACTGTCAAGTTCTTGGATTTGAGATCGGCACGAATAGTCCGATCCCAGGTCTTCCTCGGTCCACCCCTTGGAGCAGCTCCCTCCGCAATCACAGACCTGCATTTTTTCACCCAATTTTGTTCATCCATTCTCTCCACATTGTCCATACCATCCCAGTCTACTTGTACGCATCACCTCGCTAATACTCTTTATACCTAAACGTCTCCTCAGCTCAACATTTGTTATTCTATCCTGTAGCCTGGCCCCACACATCCATCTCACCATTCTCATCTCATTATGCTCCATTCTGTTGACATCCTCTACTTTAATAGCCCATGTTTCTGAGGCATACGTCATTGCACTTCTAACACATGAGGCATACACCTTTCCCTTCAGGGGGAGAGGCATTCTTTTCATGGTCAGGATTGGCATCAGTTCTCTGAACTTCCCCCAGCCACACCTAATTCTAGTAACAGTGGCAGCCTCTGCCCCACCACTGGCAGAGATGGTATCTCCTAGGTAACAAAACTTGTTCACCAGCTCCAAAGACTCATTTCCAAAATTCACAGCCACAGGATTATCACCGAACACAAGCTCGCCTTTGCACACTACGCACTCAAATTTCTCTATTTCTGACTTATCCTTTGGCAGGGGTCCCTTTATTCTACTACAGTTCTTACTCCCATGGTGTACCCAACATCGACAGATGCTACATTGGGTATAAGGGTAAGACCACATACAAAGGTCATCAGGGCACTGCATCAGCCAAAACTAGTCAAGCGTCCGATGCCAACCCACCTCCCCCTCCAAAAAACTAGCCACTCATACTCTCCACATCCCAAGGCCGAGCTCAAAGGCACAGGATTGGAGAGTTGCCTTGAAGGACGAACCCCGGTTGCACCTAGGTTCGTTCCGTTCATTCCGCTCGGCCTGGCCCAAGCATACCTGAGCCACGAAGGTAGTGAGAAAAGGAATCACCTGGCGGTGGCGCCGGCGGCCTCGACTGCGTCGGCCGCGGGAATATACCAAAGTGTCACAGGAGAAGGAGGCCCTATTGCAGGAAATGATTGCCAAACAGATCCTTATTCAGGTCAATGCCTATCAGCCAGTATTCACATCAAGACTCTTCTTAGTGCCAAAAAGGGACAGCGTGCAGATGCAACCAGTTCTAGATCTCTCGCATCTGAACACCTTTATAGAGAATTCACCCTTCA
Source organism: Paralithodes platypus (assembly GCA_032716605.1). Taxonomy (NCBI): domain Eukaryota; kingdom Metazoa; phylum Arthropoda; class Malacostraca; order Decapoda; family Lithodidae; genus Paralithodes; species Paralithodes platypus. The sequence continues at coordinate 47,962,711 of CM064552.1, read as the reverse complement.
GGATGTTGACTGTTCAGCAACTCAGACTCGCACTTCTGCCGCAAGGTTGGATGTGCTCGATAGATCTCAAAGATGCCTATAGGCATGTCCCTATAAACAAACGGTTCCAAAATTTTCTCGCTCGGAGAGTCCGGCACGAGACTTATGTCTTTCAAAGGATGCCGTTCGGGTTGAACCTAGCACCGAGAGTATTTACCAAACTCGTCCGGTAAGCTCATTTACCCCTGTTAGTTCAAGGCATACAGGTGTTTTGGTATCTGGACGATTGGCTAGTAGTGGCAAACTCTTTGGAATTATGTCAAGACCATGTAAACCAAGTGTTAGCTCATATACAAACCCTAGGGTTCAAGGTGAACTAGGCAAAGTCGCACCTTGTCCCCTCAAGGAATATTCAGTGGATAGGGCTGGTCTGGGACACCTGCGCTCTGACTCTTACTCAGAGTGTGGACAACCGCAGCAGGTTTCGAAGGAAACTGTTCCGGTTCCTCCACAGTCTGGATACGACCAGGAAAACGTGGGATTCCCTGATCGGTTCTCTCAACTGGGTACAATTAACTGTCAAGTTGGGCCGATTGAAAGCCAAGCGATTAATCCTGGAAGGCAACAAAGTGTTCCCTCTCTTGCCGGAGAAGAAATTATGGCCAATTCCTCCATTAATCCACAACTTACTATCGGCCTGGACCAAGCACGAAGTCCTCTACTCGGTCGTGACATGGGTTTCTCCCCCCCCTACGGTATGGGTAGACACAGACGCCTCGGGGACACTAGGTTGGGGGTATCAGTCAAGCCTAGGACACCAGGGTCAGGGCAGCTGGTCGTCAGACAGCCCATCACATATCAACAAGCAAGAGCTCTTAGTTCCTCTGTTCTTTCTCCAAACTCACGGCATGACATTGAAGAACAAATCAATAGCGTTCAGAATAGACAATCAAACTGCAGTTTTTTGTATTCAGAAGCAAGGCTCAGTGAAGTCACTAGAGTTGCTGAACGTTTCAGAACAAATTTTTACCCTAGCCGACTTGCTAGGAATTTCCCTGCATGCCACCTACCTCCCCGGCGTGGCGAACGTCTGGGCAGACGCTCTCTCTCGCAGGTGGAGCACTCTAGTAGAATGGACAATCAAACAGGCTATCTTCACCAAGATGATTGCAAAGCCGGCCCGTCCACAGGTGGACTTGTTTGCGTCAGCAGAGAACCACAGACTCCCTCTTTTTCTCACACATCACGGGGTAACCCCGGCGGGGGGACCCGATGCATTGCTGGTGGACTGGAATAGGTGGACCTCAATCTATCTGTTTCCGCCGCCAGACTCTGTGTTAATGTGCAAAGTAATTCACAAACTGAGGGATTACCGGGGCCGGGTAGCTTTGATCGCGCCGCTGTGGCCGGCCCAGGTTTGGTACCACCAGCTGCAACAGTGGTGCAGAACCCCGGTGTCCCTCCCGATCTCCGTTTTCCACTTGGAAATGATTGGCAACCTTCGGACCTCACTCAGTTTTGCCTTATGGATATTTACTATGCCAAATGGTTAAATCAATTTGGTCCAAGTGTCACTGAGAAGCTAATGAACCAGTACACACCGTCTACCAGGAGACAATATCAATCACATTGGAAAACTTTTACAACCTGGATTGTTGAGTCAGGGCAAACGACTGCCTCGGCAGCCTTAATTTTCAATTACTTAGACTATCTATTTGAGCAGAAGCATTTTTCGGTCATAACGTTAAAAAATCATCTGTCTGCCATTAGGACCCCCTTCCTTGATCTCACCGGTCTTTCCATACCGCAGGCGGAGGAGAAAGGTTTTATGAGGGCATGTTTCAAGCTTCGTCCACCTCCCCGCCAGCTCATGCCCACCTGGTCTCTGGATAAAGCCTTAGAATTGCTTCAATCGCGCAAGTATAATAATGCGCCGGATTTTGACTCACGTTTGAAAAAGGCTGTCTTCCTCATGGCACTTGCCACCGGAAACCGGGTGTCTGAGCTGGCGGCGATGAGCAACGAACCAAACTGTCTCAGGTTTGGGAGACTGCACGACCATGTTCAAATCGCGCCGTCTCCCTCTTTTATTGCCAAGAATGAACATTCTGACCATGTTTTTTCTGAAATTTCCGTCCCGGCCTTGAAGAGAGGCCTCACTCATCACCTTTTATGTCCTGTGCAAGCACTCACACAGTTTATGAGGGCTGCGCAACCTCGCCAACCAGGTGCTTTATGGGTCAACCGGACAGGTAAGCGTGTTACAAAACGGAAGTTAGCTTCCTTGCTTGTCGACGTTATCAGGGAAAGCAATCCCGGCGTGTTAGGCAGGGCTCACGATATCAGGAAATGGGCAGTATCCCTCAGATTTCTGCAAAAATTTTCAATTGATGATATTGCCAAAACTCAACTTTGGGCTTCCAATCATACGTTCCTTTCACGCTACCTGTCTGTTGCTCTAGATAAACCAAAGCGTACCTGTATAGCTTTACGGCAACGGGTACAGTAGGTAATGTTCTTTTATATGTTGTGTTGTTTTAAAAAGGGGGGGGGGGGGTGCGGAATAGTACATATCCCCTCTGTACCCTTGGAGATTGTGATGCATTGTGATTAAGGGGAGGTGTGGAGGAGTGGTCTTGCCACTGGCCTGGTAATCCAAAGGACCCGGGTTCAAATCCCGATGTATCAATGGGAAGATATTATTGGGATGGAATTTGTGCTGTACCTGGTATCAGTGCATTACCACAAGCCCACCGAAACGTCAATAAAATACCCTCATTGTTCCCTGATTAAATAGCACTGTATGAATATTCCCATATTCAAAATATGCTATAGGGGTGCAATGCCTGGTGAGTTATCTGCTCAACAGGTGGCGTTGTGTGTGTGTAAGTGTGAGAGTCCGAGTGTAGGGGTTGAGACAGTGAAGCACGGGAACGAGGTGGCTTCAGAGATGGAGTCGTTTCGGGCCATGAGTGAGCACCGTGCCTCATGTGAAGGCAAGATGGCAGGTGCTCGTTGTACTCTACGTGCTTCACATGTCTCACTCCCTAGACTGGAACAAGACCTCACGGGCTTCACTGTTCATTGTAAAGCGGTGAATGTTAAGGCTCTCAGCCTATGCCCGAGAGGAAGTAAGTTGGAATATAGAAAACAAAAAAAAAAAAAAAAAATCACGAGCTGTGATAGGACGGGTTCTACAGTCCAGTATTAATTTTATTGTTTTTTGTTTTTAATTCTAAGAAGATATATCGCATAGTTGCACCTATGCCTGTGTTACCAGAGTGTACAAATAGTTTAAGGAGAGAACAAATAACTACTGCAGAGTTATAGTTCTACAGGACACATGTGTGTCACAATTTTCTTCATGCATACGATCAATTGCAATGATCTGACCATGGGCAAGCAGTTTCTTAAGGCCACGCACTGCTTGCAAATCTTTCATACCTTTTTCTACATGTTGTATTGCATACAATAAAACATAAGAAAATGTTATCCGGATTCTTATATCCTAAGGTTAGGATATTTTACGAATGTCCCGCCTCCAGTCTTGATATTCAGGCGAAGTCGTCAATGATGAAGGGGCCCTATTAAATTATAGGTTTGATTCCCGAAGGGAAGTAGAGAAAACCTAATATTTAGTAGGGCCCCGTAATCATTTACGACTCGGGCCCTCCCAACCATCCCACTTCCCATTCGTTGATTTCCATAGTTTATTCTTGGTATATCAGTGAAGGACAAGGATGGCCGCTAGGGGGCCTGGTGTCGGGGAAGCAAAGCATGAGAAATCCACGAATATGGCAAGTCATATGATAACAGATATTAAGTTATTTTTTACGGAGTTTTTTTCTGTAGGGTACCCGATCAAAATGACGATCCCAAGAGGGAATTAAGCGTGCACTTATGACGAGTACTCCACGATACTTCCGCGCGGGCTATTCAAAATGCTGGCGCAGGATGTTGAATGGAGACTATTATTATTAATAGGCGAAGTCGTCAATGATTACGGGGCCCTACTAAATATTAGGTTTTCTCTACTTCCCTTCGGGAATCAAACCTATAATTTAACCCACAAAGTCTAAGGACAAATAATTACATTTGCTGCGGTAAAGACATAGCCTATATTGCGGCGACTAATACTGTAAGAGAAAGCTATAGAAAACACTTAGAGAATTATATCCCATACGTGACCTAAAATGCATAATGTCCAATCTTTGTAACTCCATAGAAGCAATTCATATTTTTTCACTAACCAACTTGACTTCTAAACTCACATACCAGTAATGAAATCAACAAATATAATATGTGGCACTCCAAGGACTGGGATACTCACACCGAAATTCCGCGCATTTATGCATTACGCTATCATAACTAAAATTGTATTTGAAAAATTATTGCTGATATTTTTTATATCGTGAATAACCATCGGTTCCACTACTTACGATTATACCGAAAAAAATAACCCCACACACTGGGTAGTCATATTCACTTACTTACTTTGCTTTACTTAGGCCTACTTTGATTACTTTGAAGAATCTCGCCCTCTACTGGCGCAGAGGTGAGCCTCCACTGGGGCCAGGACGCTCCTTCGCTCCTACTTCGTGCGACAGCTGGGAGGGTGTTGTGGTGGGAGCTGGGGTATCCTGGTGTTGGTGGTTAGTCCAGTATATACTTCACTAAGCTACTTATCTAATCTTCTTTTGAAGCACTCTGTTGTGGTATTTGTGAGGTCCCGGAGTTCTTGTGGTAGACAGTTGAAGAGACGGGTCCTGTTGTAAGTAAAGGAGTTATGTACCAGGGTTTGTAGTTTTTGTGTTGTACCCAGGGTGCCTCGCACGTAGCACAGCCTTCCTCTCTATGGGTGGATGCTTTCTTGTAGTCCTACGTTTGGAACAATCCCCTCAAGTATTTTCCAAACGTAGATGGCGATGTATCGCTCTCTCCTCCTTTGTAGGGAGTGGAGCTTCAGGTGGTGGAGCCTCTCCCAGTAGTTCAGATGCTGCACTCCTTGGATCCTGCTGGTGAAGTTTCTTTGGAGGGCTTCGAGGGTGGTGATGTCTTGGATCTTGTGAGGGGACCACAGCTCGCAACAGTATTCTAATTTTGGCAAGACTAGGGTTTTCCAGAGTAAGCATGCACTTCTCCTCCCTTTGATTGCTATGAATGTCCAAGATCAGATCACATGTCCAAGATTACCCCGGATTGGTACCGTACGAATTCGGACACCCATAATTATAATGGTAAGCTTTGTGTTAGCGGGCGTTATCGTCGCTTTGTTTAAATAAGTCGTATGCACGCAGTTACGTTTGAGTCTAATTTGACTGCTTTATTTATTACACAATTTTTCCACGGGCAACTGTTATTTGCCCCTGCTGTTAATATATATGATGATGATGATGATGATAATAAGTCATGGGGGTAAGGGGGGCAAATACCCCCCTCAACCCAGTATTATATCCCATGGCCAGGTGTTGGGTAAATTGTTTTGTTACAGGCCGTGAGATGCAATAATGGGTTGAAGGGGGCTTTGCCCCCCTCGACTTATTCTCATCATATACCGGTATATTACCAGCAGGGGCAAATAACAGCTGGCCGCCAGGCCATCGGATAATTTTGTAATAAAGCAGGGTAAGAGTTGTGTTATACAGCATATCTCCTCTCTAAAACATTAACCTAACCTAGTATTCATGTAGTAATGAGAATACTAGGTTAGGTTAGGCTTTTTTTGTTACTGTAGGTTAAGTATTTATAGATGATTTATGTTGTAGTCCTATGTCGGTAGTGGTACGCCCGAAAACACAACTCTTACCTAAAGCAGTCAAATTAGACGCAAATGTAAACAAGAGCATGCGACTACTGTATGTAAACAAAACAGTGGAACACCCAGTAATACAACTCTTACCGTAAAGTGGGGTAACTTCGTACTGCGGTGATAACTTCGGACATCGGCGATAATAAGTAATTAGACATTGTCATTATATAATGGAAACCCTTTTTATTTTTTATTTTTTTGTGGGGTCTGTTTAGAGAAATGGCAAAGGAAGAGCATGTAAAAGTCCTAGGAAACTGACATGAGTATATGTACACTAAAAAAATATTATATACAGTATATGACGAAAATATGTACCGGTACATTTTTCGCTAACCTGCCAAACTTCGGTTCAATGTTATTTTAATACCACAAATTTTGTTGATATATTTGAAGATAAATATTGAATCTATATGCTGTAAAGAGCATATGAAAATTTGTTTTAACCCTCGGCAAAACCTAATAAAAAAGTATGGTACTAAAATTCCTTTTTCGTAACAAGGTTGTCAATACGGTACGTCCAGTTATCGATAGCTCTAAAGATCATATGAAAATGTGTTAAACTCTCTGAAAAACCTAATATAAAAGTATGGTATTAAAATTTAATTTTCGTAACAAGGTTGTCAATACGGTACTTTCCCGTTATCAATGTACAATCAAAGCTGAAGATTGCAGAGTAAACACCGTAGACTTCATCGACTTCCTTTCACCTTCGTATTATCGACAGCCATTTTTTTTTTTATTTACTAAGGGATTAGTACTCAACCAGTGGGGGCAGCAGCCCCCCACCCATAATACTAGGTTAGGTTAGGTAAGGTAGTTAGGTTAGGCTAATGTCTTTTCAAATCACTATCGGGGGCGTGTCTCAACATCGATCAATAGGCCTAATGGGGAAAATAGGTTTTCCCGAGATTTCTAATTAATTACAAACACTATATATTGATGCAAATGAAAAATTTCTTTTATAAAAAACACTCGGAAAATTTGTGGTATTAACCCTCCAGCCCCGGCTATGTATTATATATATATTCCTCGAAACCCGGGTGTTTTGGCCGAAAAACGTCTAGGCTAGGCTACCGTATATTTGTTAATCAGACTGCTTCCCGCATTCCCGCGCATCCCCAAGCGTAGCTGTGTTATTTACCTGTAGAATGGCATTAAGTAGAGCTCTCTAAGTCAACTGGATGAGTTGTGATGATGATTTCATTGGAGATAACTTTATGGCCAAAACAGCCACTTTACACTACTTTTCGATACTTAACAACAACATACAGGCACACACGAACAAGCGACGCTCTCCTTCTTGTGGCCGGAGATGCGGGGCGTCGGTCCAGCCGGCTGTTGTTTACATGCGTCGGACCGACGCCTCGCACACGAAGCTCACAGGCTTTCAACCACTGGGCGTTCAAGAGCCCTTCCGGGTACCTGTTATATGCTTTTTTTATGGGCGTTCAAGAGCCCTTCCGTGGTGAGAGGGTTAAAATTATAGGTTTGACTCCTGTAAGGAGATAAAGAAAACCTAATATTTAGTAGTGGCCCCGTAATCATTGACGAACATGCCTATTACATAAGGCATCCTCTTCAAACACTAATCCGCCGTAGTTTGAATCTACCGCGCAGAGCATTTAAAAACTGAGGAGCCTTCATCATGAGCGCACGCGACCTCACTCATGGCTTCAGTCATTATGAATTGGGTTCTCACTACGAAAAAACTTCGTAAAAAATAAAAAAGAAAAAGAAAATAAGAATAACTATCTAATAAGCTTTCCATCATATCGTGGATGTACTTGTGTGGATCTTTGACCAGACGCTGATTCAGGCGTCATTCTTCCTTCACTGACATATCAAGTAAACCAAAATCCTCAATACATCAACGAATGGGAAGGGGATGGTCGGGAGGGCCCCAGTCGTCAATGATTACGGGGCCACTACTAAATATTAGTTTTTCTTTATCTCCTTACAGGAGTCAAACCTATAATTTATCAGTGGCCCCTCCATCATTGACGAACATGCCTGATTTCTAAGACTGGAGGGGGACATTCGTAATCATATCATAACTCTAGAAAAGCAGATAATAAAAACAACCACATAGTATTCTTACTTTTGAAAATATATTTAATAAGGTGTAGGCCGTATATATACAAGAAAGGGGTTCAGGCAGGTGCGTGCTTCAAAGAAGCCTGCCTGACAAAAAAAGGGTAACTCTGAAGATTCTGTGAACAGATCTGTAGTTACAAAGGCACCCCACTCAATGAGTGGTGACAAAAATAACAAGTTATCAGTTTATATGTGCACATAATAAACCCCAAAATAAACGTGGAGATAAATTGCAAAAGATCTCCACTGTTTTAATATTAAATTGCTTTCGCAGCTAAAACTACTATAACAACCCCGTTGTTTTGTACTAACATTGTACTAGCACAATTTCTGGCTGAGAAATTTTCATATCACATTAACCATAAATTGTATCACAGCTCTCATACTCCGGCGGGGTCTAGGGTGTCCTATGTCAACTGACTGCACCCCCCCTTTCCCTTGAAAGTAAACAAAAGTGACTGCAGGGCCACCTAGACCCTCTGCCTTAAAGCTATACATGGTAAGGAAGGTTTGTCTAGAGCAACTGACAAGTATCTAGACAAAAACGTATGATTAGACGCCCACAATTGAGTGGACGCAATATCTTCTACTGAAAAAAATTTCAGGAAACGTAAAGAGGCTGCCCATTTGCGTAAATCGTGGGCCCGACCCACAACGCCGGGATTACTCTCTTTAATGACTTCGACCAGAAGAGAGGCTAATCGCCTTTTCAGTAAGCGTTTACCCGTACTTGCTACCCATAAAGCACCTTGGGGGTTTAGAGGAGCTACTCTCAAATATTTGGTTAGAGCTTGCACTGGACATAGATTATGATGCACCTTTCCCCTTTTTAACGCCGGCACCGTGAACTCAGAAAACACGTGTGCATTGTGCTCATTCTTGGCTACAAAACCTGGGGAAGGTGCAATGTAAATACATTCATTAAGTCTACCAAACCTAAGGCAATTAGGTGTGTTGCTCATCGCCGCCAGCTCAGACACTCTGTTCCCGGTGGCCAAAGCCAAAAGGAAAACCGCCTTTTTTAAGAGTAATGCAAAGTCTGCAGTATTTTGGTACAGACGAGAGTGAAGTAAAGACAAAGCTTTGTCCAGAGACCAAGTAGGCATGAGCTGACGGGGAGGTGGGCGAAGTTTAAAACAAGCTCTCATAAAACCTGTTTCCTCCACCACCGGTATGGAGAGACCTGTAAGGTCTAAAAAGGGCACTCTAATCGCAGTTAAGCGATTTTTTAATGTTACCACAGATAAATGTTTCTGCTCAAACAGATAATTTAAATAATTGAAAACTAAAGCTACTGATGGCACAGTCTGTTCCGTTCTGATGATCCAAGAAGTAAAGGCTTGCCAATGTGAGTGATACTGTCGTTTCGTAGACTGAGTACAGTCAGGACCCCCAATTCGCGAGAATAGGGGTGACAGGAGGCATCGCGTATTGTGAATTCGGGTATTGTGGAACTAACTTTAAATGGGAATAATTAGATTGGGTGACATCTCTCAATTATGGCCTATTTTCGAAATTTTTGGCCCTATTTTCGACATTTTTGGCTCTACAGTACAGTCTATATCTTATATATAAGAAGACATAAAAATATGAAACTATCCTTAAAATTAGTAGTAGATACTAGGACTAGGACTAGGACCGTAGGACTTCACGATTTTCTCCAACTTCTCCCTCCCTAACCAAATCGTACGAACAGTTTACTCTGACAAGCCTATTGCACAGTTTCCTTCTCCTCTTTTCTTGCGAAACAACAATTCCACCTTCATTTTGTGTGTTATCTTCTTATATTGGCGTGGCATGGCGAAAAAAGTGGCAGGCACTACAAACGTTTGGTCACTCCGCACGGCTATGAGCGCTTGAGCGGGACTGTGGGAGGGAGGGTAAGCGGGAGGGAAGGCAGGCGTATGCCCGTCTTCTTCTTTTTTCAGAGCTACTCCTGGGCCTCGCGAAACGTAGACGTGCTCGGGTATCAAGCGGGAATAGCGGATTTGGCCCCTTCTTAGCTCTCGATTCGTGTATTGTGGTACCACCTCGCATAATTAATGCTTAATTAATTAATGTTATTTTCGAGGGGTACATACATACATACATACATAAAATTTTAAGACTGAGTGTTCCACACATAAGTGCAGTTTCAGTCTCTTGTCCTAATGGCGGCGTTCCAGGCAACCCTGTTAAGGGCTGCTTCACTTGTCAAGTTCTTGGATTTGAGATCGGCGCGTATAGTCCGATCCCAGGTCTTCCTCGGTCCACCCCTTGGTGCAGCTCCCTCCACAATCACAGACCTGCATTTTGTCACCCAATTTTGTTCATCCATTCTCTCCACATGTCCATACCATCCCAGTCTACTTGTACGCATCACCTCGCTAATACTCTTTATACCTAAACGTCTCCTCAGCTCAACATTTGTTATTCTATCCTGTAGCCTGGCCCCACACTCGTAACTCTGGTAACACTGGTAACTCGTGTATTAGGGTTTTCGCGAATTGTGGAATCGTGTATTGGGGGTCCTGACTGTATATTGATTTAATAATTTATTGGTCACATCTCTACCGTATGGTGCTAGCCACTTGGCCTCCTGAATGTCCATAATGCAAAAGTCAGTGAGGTCGCTAGGTTGCCAATCGTGTCTAAGTGGAAATACCCGACCGGGAGCGACACCGGGTGCGGGCACCACGTCTTCAATTGCTGGTACCACAACTGCGCCGGCCACAGGGGCGCGATTAGTGAGACTAAGCCTCGATAATCTCGTAGTTTGTTCACTACGTGGCACATTAGTGACGCATCTGGCGGCGGAAACAGATAGATGGAGCTCCATCTGTTCCAGTCTGTCACTAGGGCGTCTGGCCCCCCTGCCGGCGTTTTCGTCCGGCGGGTGAGGTATAGAGGGAGTTTGTGAGTCTCCTCGGATGCAAATAGATCCACTTGTGGATGGGAGAGCTCTGCAATCATTAGGTTGAAAATGGGTTGCTTGAGCTCCCATTCTACTGTCGTGCTCTGTCTCCGGGACAGAGCGTCTGCCCAGACGTTCGCTACGCCTGGGAGATAAGATGCGTGAAGATAAATGTCTAGTCTGTTGGCTAGAGTAAAAATCTCTTCCGACACGTTTAGCAACCTCCTTGATCCTTGTTTCTGAATACAGTGAACTGCATTCAGATTGTCCATTCTGAAGGCCACCGACTTGCCCCGTAACGCAGGGCCGTGAGCCTGAAGGAAATACAAGGGGACTAATTTGTTAGTAGTCTTGGCAAATCCAACGTCAAGGCTATTAACCTAATTGCAATGACGACTTGTCTATTTTGACTGCTATGTCGTCATTCCAACCGCGGTTAAAAAGAAAACGTCTAGAGTCTACTCCTTATCTTGCTCTAGGAGACGTTGTACATTAACCAAAACTACCACCGAAGGTGAAAAAAGTATAGAAGAGAAGAAAAAGGGGTTTACCTTAGTTACCGCTCAAGGCCCATCCCGTGTTCCGTCATGCGCCGATCCCTGTCGAACGTGCGCATGAGCGACCCTCTCTTGTTATCACATCTTGTTATCACATCTGCACCTGACTTTTCTTTTTAACCGCGGTTGGAATGACGACATAGCAGTCAAAATAGACAAGTCGTCATTGCAATTAGGTTAATAGCCTTGACGTTGGATTTTCCAAGACTACTACCAAATAGTAGGTTTTCCTATTTGGTAGGTTGGGAGGTACGTCAAACCTCCCAGTAATTCTTTGACATTGATGCGAGAGATTTCTAAGTGGGACCAAAGCCCCTGACCCTGGTGCCCCTGATTTGACTGAAATCCCCACCCTATTGTGCCTGACGCATCCGTGTCTACCCATACCGTTGGTGGAGGAGAGGTCAGTGACATTATTGAGTGCAACGTTTCCCTCTTTGCCCAGACCGCTAGTAAGGTGTGGATTAATTTCGGGATGAGCCATAATTTTCCCGCCGGTAAGAGTGGGAAATATTTGTTGCCTTCCAATATTAAACGTTTGACTTTCAACCGGCCCAACTTGACAGTTAGTTGAATCCAGTTAAGAGAGCCGACCAGAGACTCCCAGACCCTTCGCGTCGTAGTCAGACTGTGAAGAAACATGAACAGTTTCTTGCGAAACCTGTAACCTGTTGCGATTGTCCACACTCTGACTCAGAGTGAGAGCGGCCGTGTCCCAGACCAGCCCTATCCACTGAATTACTCGTGAGGGAACAAGGTTTGACTTTACCAGATTTACCTTGAACCCTAGAGTTTTGACATGATTTAAAATGATATTGACATGTTTGATGCATAATTGTTGTGTCTCTGCCACCACCAGCCAGTCGTCTAGGTACCACAACACTCTGATCCCTTGTTTTAACAATGGCATCAGGGCTTGCCGGACTAATTTCGTGAATAATCGAGGTGCTAGGTTCAAACCGAACGGCATCCTTTGAAAAACAAAATTTTGGTGCCTGATCCGTAAGGCCAAAAACCTTTGAAATCTTTTGTTGACCGATACGTGCCAATAGGCGTCTGTCAGGTCTAGTGAACACATCCAACCTCCCGGCGGAAGTGTTAGCCTGATTTGGTGTACTGTTAACATTCTGAAAGACTCGTTGTGAATGTGAAGGTTCAGATAAGACAGGTCTACGACCGGTCTCATCTGAACACTGTCCCTTTTGGGAACCAAAAATAGTTTGGACGTGAATACAGGGTAATTTGGGGGGACCGGGATGATGACATTCTTGGCAATAATTTCCTGGACCAGTGACTCCACCTCTAAAGAAACAAAATTCGCCGTTGTCGGCTGACGTAAGCGAGGTCGCCGGAGCCACTGCCAAGTGATGCCTTTGCGTGCCACCATCCGTGCCCAAGTGTTTAATGGCCATGCTTGGTGACACGTTCGGAACGACCCAGTTAGCAGACAAGGGTTCGCCGGCTGAACTACCCTCGGGTCCTCTGGCCTTAAGGTTGGCACCGGGAGTGAGAGAGACTTTAGTTTTTTGATGGTGGGGTTGGTGGTGCTGGACGCTTTGCCGGCTGGCTGGTGCTGGCCGACGACTGGCCCTGACCTGGCTTATTCTGGCCGCGTCCTCTCTGACCTGAAAACCTACTCTGTCTATGCCTGTACTGACCTTGGGGGGAGTGGGAGGACTTAGGCGGAAGAAAGGGCTTAGATCCCCCTGGCTGAGCTTTAGCGGTTGGCCTGGGTTTGGGGAAGTTAACCCGTTGAGACCCAGCGTCGCACGTGTTGCGTCGGCAGTCTTTGATCACCAACTCCCAGCGACGCATCACGTGCGTCCGACATATAAAAAACACTTACGTGACTAAGGTAGGAAATGGCGGGAGAATAGGAGGGGGAGGTACCGTAGTGTGTGTGGGAGCCGGGCCAGTAGGTGTGAGCGGGCCGAGACAGCCGCGCGGCTGGTGGTTGTGGTGGGCTTAGTGGGGATAGTTTACACCCCTAGTTCACCGCCACTTTGAACCTTCATTACTCCGGTCGTATGGGAGCTAGAGGCTTGAGATTTATGTGAGATACTTCTTAGGATGTATGCCGTACAATGCCATACTCAGTTTTTACCCTAGTGCTCCCGGGCGGGTGGTCATGCGGGGGAGACGAACTATTGAAACCCCCCCCCCCCCCTCCAAATGACCGAAATGATTTTTTTTTATTTGTGTTAATTTCTCACCATTCTCTTCCATTTTGGCTCAACACATTTTTTTGAGGCTCCCCCCCCCCCCCCCCCAAAAAAATGTCAGAGGTGATTTTTTTTTTTTTTTCATTTCTCATCCTTGTCTTCCATTTTAGCAAACAAAAAAAATAAGTTAAAATGGCTTGGGACTGGGATGAACAAAATATTATAACTAGCCGGGGCTCAACGGGTTAAAGGCAGGTTTCTTAGAAGGGGTGGGACTGTGTTTAAAGGCCTGCGCCATATTGAACACCGTTCGCCACACTTCAGGGGACATTAAAGAGGGAGTAAGCACTGGTGACATGACCACCTGATTCGCAATGCGATCAGGCAGCTTGCGAACTAAAGACATTCTGAGATCTTGTCTTGCTCGTACCGCCTCAAGCAAGGCGGTGCGTATGTCACCCAGAGATTGGATTGACGACTGGAGGAGCAGTCGCCGGGATAATTCAACCGATCTTCTGGCATCCGCGTCTGCGATTGCCTGAGTGGACCGGAGTAAAGACTTAGCTACCTGTTGAGACACTATGTACTGAGAGAACAGGCGAAAAGCTTTCCCCCTTAGCCTAAATTCTCGGTCTAGGTGAGTTGGGGTAGGGGTAGTGAAAGGGTCTTTTAGCTCACAAAGATTAATCTTAGGGGCAGCTAGGAAAGAAAACAAAGCTGACGGGACTCCGCCGGCAGAACATACCGGCATGGAGAACCACGAATGAGTATCTTGAGGGATCTGGTGGGAAGATTTGGAAGTAAATGTGGTTGCAAAGTTTTGAGCCTCTATCTCCCAATCTACCCAAGGTCCTGGACCCAACTGCCCCACCTTCAAGACTGGATTAGCTGCTTCGTCTGTGACGGTTTGTAAATCAAGTTCTGGAGTGAGAGCTGACAGAGTCTTAATATCATTGAACCCATCCAGCTTAGACCAGTCTGAAAACAATCGTGAAGCTGAGGCAGGGGGTAAAGCTGGCTTAGTAGCATACACAAAATAGTCTTGGTGATAATAACTAGGTATAGCCTTGATGTTAACGTCTAGTACATTTCCCAAAATATCCAAGGCCCTTAATTTCTTTGATTTATTGCCCTGGATGACCCACTCACGCGGTACTGGGAGTTCCCCTGACAAGGTAGGTTGGGCGAGCTCTGGTTTAGTGGGGGTCAAAAGGACCCATGACTCGTCTGGTCCATAAAGCAAGGGCATAGCTACCTTTCTGAGAGGCGCCTTGTCTAGAGGGGGTGGATTGACATCCGTTATAACCCTTACATTCGAAGTGGTCAATGCCGCCGTAGCAGGCCTAGTAACCACTGATGTTGACAGAGTGGGGGGGTTAGGGATCTTAGATAAAGCAATAGAAGTCATCAGAGGCCGTACCGTAGAACTTGTCGTGGGAGCCCCCAAGTCCACTGTGGGAGTTTCCTGTTGTTGGCCAAAAATTTAGATAAAGCATGACTAAGTAGCCCATCAATTTCCTGCGCAGTGACAAATTGAGTTGATGATGAACTTACAGGTGAATCATTAATATCCTGTGCGGCGTCTAAGCCTGAACCTGACTCTTGCCCTTCCATCTCCGAAATTATTGAAACCTCGTCTTTCTCCTCCTGATCCTCCTGAGAAGATCCCGCCGAAGCTGGGGTACCTTGTTGCCAAGATAAGTCAGGAATAGAGGATGGGATCGCCGCGTCCCTGTGGACGTCAGCTACTGTGTGACTAGTTTGAGTCGGACGTGGGTGGTCAGACCCTGGCTGAGCAAATCGCCAAACACCGAGGCCCTGGCCTACACTCTCTTGGGAGTCTGAAACATTCTCAATCACTGATCCCCCTGAACTCTCCAATTCCAGGGTTAAAATATTAATGGGTAAATCCTCTTTAGGGACAGGCACCGCACTGGACCCTTGAGACCTAACACAAACTCTGTCTGGGGTAGAGGTACGATGAGAGGTACTAGAAGCCGGTGAATGTAGGGAGGTCTTTCGTTTATGGGAATCCTTTTTGGAAGATTTATGGCTACGGTGTGACCGTGAAATACTCTTCGATTTGGAGGATTCATCGCCGTGACCACTGGTGGAACTTTCCGTCCTACTCTTCTTACTCGCTGGTGAAGCGGCAAGACTAGAAGACTGGCGTCTGAGAGGTGACCTAGACCGAGATCTCGCCCGAGACGAGGAGGCGGACGCCGGGGGTGTAGGCTCTCTTGGACGTTTCGGTGTAGCAGCAGAAGACACAGAACCCTGACCAGTCTCCGCCGGCTTATGACTCATGACTCTAAAGGAACGTTTAGGGGGAGGGTGTTCAAACAGCAATCTATCCCAAAGAGGGACGTTGTCACATTGAAGTGATTTATGCGCAACAATCGTAGTGTAAGCTGACATCTGTTGCCTAACTTCTCTTAACGCGACCGCTGCGGTCTTATCATTGTCGCATAGGACCTTTACAGATAATTGGGAGCAAAAAGAACAATTACGCATGACCCAGAGACCCCTTGAACGGTCTAGACATTTAACACACTTTACGCAAAGAGTATGCGCAAAAATAGGGATACCGGCACAGGTAGGGGTAGTGCATAAAGCAAAGACTGGGGCCAAGGTAGCCATGACAGAGACTGGTGGGGAAAACTACCGTCGGGTCTGTATTGGTCCGCCGGAGCCCAGCTCTGGAAAAAAGAAAATTTCCAGGAATTAATGCTCATAAGGTTAACCCAACATGTTCGCACACAAGTGTTAATAACCCACCGGGTAACGAGATGTAATGACACAACGATCACAGCTCGCTACGCGGCGGGGCTCAGAATATCTAAACATATCTTTTGAAGAAAGTGAAGAATACCCTCTGACATAATATAACGGTCCAGCATGGCGTTTATAGTCTTTCTGGTGGTGACTGTCTCAAGATTCAATTTTGGAACAAAAACAACCCCCCATAAAGACGCCGGCCCTTGAAATATTGTAGTAGAATAACACAGGGCAGGCTGATACGAGATCTGATTTCTAACGAATTGTCACAAAAAGATCGCCGTAAGTTTGAAGGCGGCGATACCTAATCGTATCACTAAATTAAGTGGTTAAATCGAAATTGAATTGTAAATTCTTTATTTCCTCCACCCAGGAGCACCCGCCGGGTGTAAAAAACGATGTTAACCCTAATTGAACCTTCAATCGCCGTAAGTGTAAAGGCGGCGATACATATAGTATCACTTAAAAATGGATCGGTTAACTAACAGAATGACTTAGTTGTTCATCCCATCCTACCAAGGTACACCCGCCAGGTGAGATGTCAAAACGTTAACCCCATAAGTTCCTGTCCCCACTTCTTTGTAAAAGATCGCCGGGGAGGAAAGCCCTTAACAACAGCTAGGTTTTTCATGTGGTTTGTAAAACCGGGTAGAAAAACTTCATAACATATGTTCGCATGAACAATGTTTTTTAGATGGGTACAGCCATTCCGCCGGGAATCAAAGGGAGCCTGAAAACAGGCACCAACACAGAGACGCAGTCCTGGAGAGCCACAGACACCTCATCGCCGGGGACACAAGCCTGTGTTGAAACCACATGTGGCCCAACACGGCTCTCGGCCGGGTTTTTTTCATGGTGAAACCGAGAAAAAACCCGCCGGAAGGAAACCCACCCCGAACAGACACCATCTGAACGAACAACGGACACGAGGGAAGCCACGCACGACTAGCCTAAGTCCACACAATAATCCGTGGAATTAGCCAATACACAACTAAACCAGGAAACAAACATAGTCCGAAGAATTAGCCAATACACAACTAAAACCCGGAAACACATGACACAGTAGGGCATATTTATAAACAATAATACTTGTATGTGGCAAAGCTACGAGCGGCTGGCTAGGCCTAAGTAGACGGCCTAAGAAATGTTGAAATATACACAAAACACTGGAAATATCACAACAGGAACCACCGCCAACACACCACTGTAGCAAAAACTTCCGGCAAAGGGAAGACTGACTCGGGACCCAGAAAAAACTTCACTAAGTGAAGAAAAATACGCTGGGAACGTCAGTAAGCAAAGCTTACCTCATCAGAAAGATAAAAGGCAGCAATAAATAACGCGTAATGAAAGCCGCCTGCATCACAAGCTAACTCAACTGTGAAAAAGTTCACATGTCCACAACAGGACCACGAGGGTACATCCGAAATAGATGCCCCAAACACACGACCCAAAATACACTGCACTGCGGGCAACCAGCCCAGGACACTCCTGCTACGCATATCCTAACCTTACTCGATACATCCCGGAGTAAACAAATGAGAAAAAACTCACTAGGGACGCAACAAATGCGGAACCAGCGGAGCGTGGGGAGACACGTCCGGGCAGGCTGAGCGCAGAGCAGAGAAGGAAGAATGACGCCTGAATCAGCGTCTGGTCAAAGATCCACACAAGTACATCCACGATATGATGGAAAGCTTATTAGATAGTTATTCTTATTTTGTTTTTGTTTTTATTTTTTTACGAAGTTTTTTCGTAGTGAGAACCCAATTCATAATGACTGAAGCCATGAGTGAGGTCGCGTGCGCTCATGATGAAGGCTCCTCAGTTTTTAAATGCTCTGCGCGGTAGATTCAAACTACGGCGGATTAGTGTTTGAAGAGGATGCCTTATGTAATAGGCATGTTCGTCAATGATGGAGGGGCCACTGATAAATAACATTTTTCCCAAACTTCTATCGCCCTGAAGAAATTTGTTTGTATGAATGATGTAGTGACTGATATAATTTTGTAGTAACATTACCAGAGACAACATCCACCAAAGGAAATTTGGGGTAGGATGTAGTGACCGGGCGTACTGCCATCTTTGTTTACATTACGCGTATTGGTGTCGGACCTTTCCTATCATGTTCTAGTCTATTTTAACCTAACCTAACCTAGTATTCATGTAGTAATGACAGGGGGCAAATAGCAGAAAATATAGCGTCGAAATAGACGGGAACGTAAGTGCGAGCGCGGCGATCGCCCTATGTAAACAATGACGACCGTACGCCCGAACTCTACATCCATCCCAAAAAATTTTACACTTGTATAACGCTCTAGCTAGAACACGATCATTTAACCGATTGTGTTTAAAAAAAAAACGTGCGAACTTCGGACATGGAACTAAACAATCTTTTGTTATTATTTACCCTATGAAAATCATTCATAATACTTGTCCATCATTAACATGGTGGTAAAAGATCAAATAATCATTCTCTGAGTCCAAAAACCCATAAAAATATGATAATATGCTAACCAATTTATGTATTTCGGATAATTCTGGATATATAATATATATAAATTAGGAGAGGCATATATCTTGTCCAAACATTTTTTTACCTGCCGAAAGAAACACCAACAAATATGTTATACAGTACCTATAAAAATGCTCAAATTCATAAAAGTGTATATGCAGTGATATAGTACGTATACAGTACATACCTATATATTTTCACTAGGCCTAGTTTAAATTTTTGAGTTATTGATTAGACAGCATTGGTTATTTTGGTAAGATTAGGAGTAGTGGGCATACCACTACCAACATACAGCATAACTCATCTATAAAACATTAACCTAACCAAACAACCTAACCTAGTATTCATGTAGTACTAGGTTAGGTTAGGTTAGGTTAGGTTAATGTTTTATTCTGTATGTCGGTAGTGGTACGCCCACTACTCCTAATCTTACCGTTATTTTTCCTGCTCAATATTTTCTAAGAGTTAGCTCAATGCCTAACGAGAACAGATCCAAACAGAATATAATGTATGTTAAACATTGTATATATCCCCCTCCTATACTGATTATACAGGCCAAAAAGTATTGACTGTGCATTTTCCACTTAACATCAGACAGGAATAAGCAGCAATAATAAAATATTCATATAAAATAGGAGCTGAAAAATTAATGAAATAAGGCCACGAACGTACGTCCGAAGTTCTCCTCCGTTTGTCCGGAGTTATCCCAGCTTTCTTGGCAATCATTTTCCATAAGAAATCACGGCAAGAATGTAGTTACCGGGTGTACCCCATCATGTTCCCGTCTATTTTGACTGCCTTTGGATACAAAAATATATTACTCTAACCAAACAACCTAACCTAACCTAGTATTATAGATTTATAAGTATTTATTTTATTATAAGTATTTATAGATGATTTATGTTGTATGTCGGTAGTGGTACACCCGGTAACTATATCCTTCCCGAAATCACCTATGTCCGAAGTTATCCATACATGTCCGAAGTTTTCAACTTTTCAAGCAAACTTCGGATATCATTTAGGATAAGGATAGCGCTCTTATTATGGGGGATAATTTTAGGAGGCTTCCTGGATTACGGCGCACTATCACCATACATCACTTGACCTAGTTAAATCTCTATAATGTGTTTACACTCAGGAGAAATTGTTAAAAAACCTCGAAAAATGTCCGAAGTTACCCCATTTTACGGTACCTAAAACAACACTGTATCCTATATCAAAGAAAACTGGAAAAACAAAACAATAGAACAGCTAAAATCGCTGTGCAACCATAATTATAATATACAGTAGCCTAAATACAGAACACAAAGGATCTTGAAAGGTATGATAGCCTAACTTGCCTCTACAATGTCTACATACAGTACACTGCTGTAGGTACAGGCCTATAACTCGAGTCTATAGGCCTAAGCTACTTTATTGTAACTATATTTAGACGATGGTGTGCAGTTTAAGAAGGATCTATAGTACGGTAACACTTTGTTACACTTTGTTGTATTCCGTCCGTTAGTGACACAGTTGAGCTGGGGCTCCACTGCGACCAGGCAGCTCCCTTTCTTCCACTCTCCATTCCAGAAGTCGGTTGGAGTTGGTGCTGGGGTATCCTGGTGTTGGTGGCCGGTCCGGTATTTTGGCCAGCCACATGTCCAAGTGTTTCTTGAAGGTGTCTGGAGACACCCCGGTCATGTTCCTGAGAGGGGCTGGTATACAGTTGAACAGTCTGGTTCCATTGTATGTAAAGCTGTGATGGATCAGGGATTTGATTTTTTGTGTTGATCCCGGCGTAGTCCTCACATAGCACAGCCTCCCTCGCCTTTGGTGTTGAGTCTCTTGGATGTTTGGATTTTTACCGTAGTAAAATGGGTCAGGCCTAAGTGAGATCGTTCGAATCCAGATTACTGCACACGCATAGAGTTGCTTGCTGAAGGGATGGGAAGTTTGTTAGTTGAAACGGGAAGATCTACAGATAGGATGTCTAAATAGTGAGTACAGGTATTGTACCCTACATAGTTTTTACTATAGGTCATTAAGGACTGGAAAGTGTTTTGGGGTAAGTAAGTAGGTAGAATGAGGATTGGTTATTAAGGTCTTATAGGAGGTAAGTCGTTATGTCTCGTCGGGTTGAGTCAGGTTCGGGTTTTGTAGGGTTGGCAGAGGTCTAGTACAGTACAGTACATTACATTACAGTACCGGTATGGGTGGTACTGTACTGTATTGGTTAGGGGTGGGTATTCTGTGTGTTGGAGTTGATGTTATTAGATGTCTGAAGTTTTATTTGTGGCTCTTATGTATGTTCCTAGAGCTGAGGCAATTGCAAGTTTGCCTTGTTGGTCGATATCTCCTCCTCCTAGGATATGTTGTAGATTGAAGGTCCCTCCGTGTTGTGCCACTGTTCTTCTCAAGTGGGTGCGAGCACTGTAATGTCTATGGCAATGAAGTACTGTAGATAGTGTTCCACTGTTTCTGGGGTGAGGCAGTAGGGGCAGTTCTCGTCTTCTTTTAGTCCCATTCTGTGCATGTGCTCCGCTAGTCTTGTGTGTCCTGTCCTTAGGCGGAGTGTAGCTGTATTTAGAGCTTTGTTCTTGTATTTTGTGTGTTTCCATATGGACCATTCAGGTTTGATATTTCCGTATCTTGTGCCGGTGATGGTGACTTTCCATTCACCCTTGAAGTCTTTTAGGATGTTGGCTCTGTCTATTGTAGTGTAGGGGAGGGGTGTAATTTTTCTGAGGGAGTGCATGCCCCTGGTGAGTTCATCGACTATTTCATTGTAGAGTATGTCTATATGGCCAGGTACCCACTGGAAGCTCACAGTATAACCTTGTAGGGAGAGGTTAGTGAGTAGTTGGAGCATGGGGTATATGAGTTCCTGACTTTGTGCTGTGTTGTATTTAATGGCCTGGATAGGCTGGATAGCGCTCTTGGAGTCGCAGCATATTGTGTATGGGGCTGGTGGAAGGGTACTGATGATTTCTAGTGCTTGATTGAGTCCGTACAGCTCTGCAGTGAACACTGACGTGAATGTGGTGTTTCTGTTTCTGATGAGTGATCCTTCTGTGTATAATTATGTGAGTGGAATTTTTGGTCAATATTTACGAGTCACACCACAGCTGGGATCTCATTGTTAACGATAGTTTTGGGTTCCTATCATTCTATGCTTCATTGCTATATACTTTTTATCCACCGGAAAAAAACAAAATTTCTTGTGTTTTTTTTTTTTTTTAGAATTAACCTAACCAAAAAACCTAACCTAACCTAACCTAATAGCCCCCAAATACATTTAGGTTAGGTTAGGTTAGGTTAGGTTTTTAGGTTAGGTTAATGCTAAAAAAAAAAAAAAAAAGGGCCTAAATAAAAAACAAGATTTTTTTGTTTTTTCCGGTGGATAAAAAGTATATAACAATGAAGAATAGAATGATAGGAACCCAAAACTACCCTTAGAAATGAGATTCCAGCTGTGGTGTGACTCGTAAATATTGACCGAATTTTATGCTGGGTATTCAGGATTTCTAGGAATTCCTGTTTTAATTGGGATGGGTTGTCCTTCTTATTTTTTAAGGTTATGAGATCTGTGTGAGTTTTAGGTGGGGTATATTCCCATGGTGGAACTGGAGGTACCATGGGTTGCGCTTGGCAGCCCAGAAAAATACGGGCCTTCCTGTGTATGATCTGGCCTATTCTTTCTCGAAAGGGTGATTTGCAGGTCCGGTTCGGGAAGGATGTAGTTTCCGGGTGTACGGTTGTCATGTGCGCTCGCACTTACGTTCCCATCTATTTCGACGCTATATTTTCTTCTATTTGCCCCCTGTCATTACTGCATGAATACTAGGTTAGGTTAGGTTAGGTTGTTTGGTTAGGCTAATGTATTTTTTATATCCAAAGGCATCCACAGTGTAAACAAGGTGGGCGGTACTGCCGGTACACCCGGTAACTACATTCTTGCCTCCGGTTCTCCTGAGGTCGTATTGGTATGTTGCGGAGAGATGCTGAAAAAGGGTGGGAGGGGGGGGGCGTTATATGTTTTTGAGAAGTATGAAGAGCACTGTAAGTCTCTTCTGGTGGTTAGGGGGATTAGGTTGGTTTCACACTGGAGGCTGGCTATTGGTGATGATTTGAGTACCGTACAAAACATTTTACTTTCCCTTACCATGCTTCTTAGATTTGTGTTTTGTTTTGGCACCTGTTTTCTCATTACTCTTTAGAGATGATGGCTCATTGGACACACCCAATATACTATGGATATGATTGTTATTTTCTTTGCAATCATTCACACACTGCTCATCCTCCAGGATTCCATGTCCATAAAGAGTCAGTCGAATCTTTTTCAATTCTTTCAAAATTTCCATGCCGATGAGAGGAAAGACACGACAAGTTGCCCCTTTCTCCAAAGAACCAAAAGGAATTCCATCAACAACTTTCTTAACTCCACAGACACTAACAGTTACATCAGGGTAATACACATCAGTAATATCATTATGGGAAACTCCTTGTATTGTGCATTTATATGGTAGTTTACCAACAGGCACACCTAGTTCCTTAACAAGGTTTTGAGGGAGGACAAGATCAGTAGCTCCTGTGTCAAGATCGGCCATAACAAGCTTCCCGTTAATGGTGACGGGGACCTGGACTGTCTTTCGAGGAACGGGAGTCACATGCAAATCGTGCAATAGAAGGTAAGGGGGATCAGTGTCCATAACAATGGTGGCACGATGCGACAGTAGGACGTCGGCTCCCAAAAGGCATTCATTTTTATCAAAGTTATCACCGACACCAAGGTATGGCCGAAGGACTAGGCCACCTTCAAAGGTTACATCATGGTTGCCCACGTACCCAGAATAACCACCAAATAGGCGTTTCTCAAAATATTTATCTTTAAGTCCACAAAGTTCTAGGAAAGACTTTGGGATTGAAGTCACAGGTGATTTAGTATCTAGTACAAAGGTAATTTTCTGACCAAGGATACTGGCATCCAAAGCCAAAGCATTTCCCTCGTGTTCCCACCTTAGGTTCAGCTTACGGATATCTGTCCTTCCCTTGGGGGCCATTGTTGGGGAAAGTAGGCTACTAGGCTAGGCCTTGGCTCTAGCCTAGCCTATTAAGCAAGTATACGTAAACTATACGGTAACACCACTAGGCCTAAGAGTAAGAACTATAGCCTATATAAGCCAGTACTTATAACTGTATAAACTTACAGATAACTGCTGAAGCGAAGATCTTTATAAGAGACGAGGTTCACGAGAATACTAATACACTCACAAAACCTTTGATAATCACCAACAAACTGAGGCGGCAGGAGCGGAGCGCGCAGATATTACCAAATACCAATTCATAATGTCGACATCGCTAAAAGATTACAAAAATGTAAAACATAGGTAGATATTTCACAATCTCTAATTTATTGCTTAAAAATGCTCACATTTTAAGAACATATATATAATTCACGTGTTTAATTGACGCTAGATCAAAGTAAATATAGTATCTGGAGATCTTCAGATCAGATCAGATGTTGTTCGGGAAGTAATGCCTTAACAACGGCACTTCCCTGAGAGGTTCTTGTAATTTTCCTTTTGTGACGTGCTCTGTTACATTATATTGTATTTCTTTTTCTTTTTTCTATATGTTGCATTATAATCTATTTCTTCTTATTCCAGCTCCTTCATTTTCTTGGTTCTTGTTCTCCACATACCATATAACATCTTCTTCACTCGTTCCTGGTTTTCTTCTTTGAACAGTAGATTTCCTATCACTTGGTTTTCCTCCTCAATGTAAGGTTGTTGTAGCGCTGTTTCCTTTACTCTCTCCTCTATATATATATAGGGCACCATAAAATAAAGTGTTTGATGTCCTCTATCTCAGCATTACATAGTAAGCATTTTATATCTCCTACATGCCTGTTCCTGTCTCTTAAATTTAAATGATTCGTTCTACACCTATATAATATGACTGAAGTTTCTGTATTATCATAAAGTTCTTCTTCTCCCTTTATTTCTGATTTAAAGGCCCTGTATATTTCTAAACTGCTTTTCTCCCCTAGCTCTTCCTGCCATTTCCTTGTATCCCAATTTTTAACTTTCTTCTTAATTTCTTCCTTCAGTATACTCGCTAAATCTGTTTCTCCTAAATTTAAAAAATTTATATATTTTCTAATTTCCATTGTCCATGGATCTTTTTTGTTGTTTAATTTTTCTTCTGTTATTCTTCTAAGTAAATCATTACTGTCTTCTCCTCTTAAATATTTTAAATATTTTATACTTCCTTCCATAATTCTTGCTTCCATTGTGGATGCTCCTATCTCCCCTCTCAGGGTCACTTTTTGTGCATATCTCGGTGCCCCTAATATTTGTCTAAATACCCTATTTTCAATATTTTGTAACTTGTTTATTTCTGTTTTTGTAAATCCTATTATGCTTGAGCCATACAGGACCGACGGGAGCACCACACTCTTCCAGTATGTTTTACCAATTAGAATTTTGTTGCAGCTTTGTGCTATTACCGGATAGGTCATATTAGCCATTCTATTCGCTTTTCCTATTGCCTCAGATTTCTGGTCTTTGAAACAATTTCTAGTATCATTTACTTTTATTCCTAAATACTTAATCTGCTTAACTACTTCTATTTCTTTGATATTGTTTGGTTTCTCCTTCATATTAAATATTAATATATGACTTTTATTTTTATTTATGTTTAGCCCACATTCATTTCCTATTTTAATTAGATCTTCTATTGCTTTTTCAGCCTCTTTTATTGTATGTGCCATAAGTAGACCATCGTCAGCATAGAATAGCGCCTTTATTTTAAAAAACTCATCTGTGAATCCTCCTTCTTTTTCCAAGTTTTTTATAATTTCATAAGTTAAAAGTTTAAAAAGTGTGGTCGATCCCGTGCAGCCCTGTCTAATGCCACTAGTGACTTGAATCTGTGTTTCATTTTTATAACCTTTATTTATAATTGTGCTGTCATCAATATAAACTTTACTTATTACATTAATTATATCTGAATTTATATTATAGTCCTTTAACACTTCAATCATCTTCTCTCTTCTTACTGAATCGTACGCTTTAGAAAAATCAATAGAGATGACAATTAGTGGTTTCTTTAGTTCAAAAGCTCTCTGTATACAGTACTTCAAGATAAAGAGGTTATTTTCTATTCTGCCTTTACTTGTGAATCCACTTTGAGTCTCTCTAACCTCTTTATTATATGTTACATGTTCTTCTATTTTATTTTTAATTGCAGTTGTCATAAATAATTTATATGATACATCTGTAAGTGCCAATGGTCTTAATTCATTCACCTTTGGTTTACTTAGTTTTGGTATCATCACGGTCTTTGATTTTTTCCAAACTTCTGGTATTATGCTAGTATCTAAGATTCTATTAAAGCAGCTTGTCAGTTTCTTTAAGCATATATCACTTTGAATAATAGCTTTATAAAACTCAGGTTTTAATTAATCCAACCCAGCTGCTTTCCTATCTTTTAACTTTTTCAAACTCTTTTTAACTTCTCCTATAGTTATTTTGGGTCTATCCATATATTTAATATAATTATCAATCTTAAAAGCCATATCCATGTGCTCCGTTAACTCTTCTGTTACTGTTACTGTATGGATACCGGTACTATAGTTATGGTCTTCAACTACTGGTACTCCTATTCTTATTTTCCTTACTTCCCCCCCTTGTCTGTCTTGCATTTCTCTCTCCCTATCTTCTCTATATTGATTCTGAATATCTTGATTCCATACTTCGTCAATCTTATTCTCATGCATTTTATATATATTGCTCCAGAAATTCTTTAACTCCTCAGCTGTTTCTACATCTGTTAATTGCCTCCCTTGATCATTATAAATTTGTAATTCATTCTTCTGGCTTACATTTTTATTTCTTAGTTTATTTATATGTGTCCACATCTTTTTACTTGTATCCCCACTATCTTTTATTTCTTTAGTTAGTTTTTTCTCATGTGCATAGATAGCTTCCCTAACTTCCTTTTGTACTTTACCTTTTTGTTTTATATACAAAGTTTTATATCTTTCTTCTTCGTCTCTGTCTTTTGCGTTCCTCCTTCTTCTGTTATACTGTCTCCTCTTTTTAATTCCTTGTCTTATACTGTCATTTACCCATGGTGCCTCTTTTTTAGTTTTATCCTTCCTTATTCTTCTTCTGTATGTAGTTTTAAGTTTATCATCTGCTACCTCCTTCATAGTTTGGTTGAATATTTGTATATCATTGCTATCACTCTTTAACAGTCGTCTTTCCAGTTCTGTTATATATTTTGACAAAGCCTCCTTATCTGTTTTGTAATATTCTCTTGTTTCCCACTTCTTCCTGTTAAAACCTTTGCCTTTACCTGTACTCCCTTTGCAGTCAAAATCTACCTGTATCATATTGTGATCTGTCAAATCAAACATTTCCTGTTTCTCATCTATTTTCATTTTTCGGAAGTCAACATAAATTTTATTTGAAATGAAAACATAATCTATTGTACTGTATTGTTCATTTCTCCTCCATGTCACTTCCCCTTCACATCCTGGGTCATCATTTAACATGATTAATTTATATTTCTCCATCCACTCAAGTATAATTTGACCATTTCTATTAAGTTTTTGCTTTCCCTTAAACCCGACATGTGCGTTTAAGTCTCCAAGTACAATAATTCTATCCTCTTCTAACTTATCCAAATGATTCTCAATTTCTCTCCTAATTTCAGAGTTTTTTCCCTCATCTTTTACTGATAAATAAACTAGAAATATATGAGTTTCCTTTCCATATATATTACCCTTGACATACAAAAAATCCGTGTTTTTAGATTCTATTTTACTTAACTTTATTTTGTCATTGTCTTCCAATAGTAACATTAACCCTCCTCCTTTTTTGTCTTTTATGTCTCGCATATTTTCATATACGTTAATGTTTTTATCAATAAATATGTTTCTTACCTTTAACTGTGTTTCGGTTAAACAAATTTTTTTATTTTTATTTAGCATTTGCTTAATTTCTTCATATTTAAGTTTAGTCAGCCCTTGTATATTAATAAGCTTAAACACCAAATTTTCACTATTTGTCATCTCATCTCAATCTGTTGTTTCTTCCTCTACGCTATTTTCTCCATCTCTGTCAGATTCAAGTTGTGTCACTGGCTCTATATCTGATACATTTCCTTCTCCTGTTCCTTCCCGCTCATATCTCTGCCTATGTCTTTCACCTTCTCCTATTTGTACCACCTTTCCTTTCTTAATCATCCATCTACCTCCTTCTTGTCGTCTAGCTCTCATCTCTTGCACCAATTTCTTATTATTTTCCCTCTCCTCTCGGGTCATGTCTAAGGCTAGCCCTATTTTTCGTACTTCTGGATCTGTTACATCTTTTAATTTTTTAGCCTTTGTTATCATGGCCCACTTCATTTTTTCCTCCTCAAATCTTACTAGAACTGGCCTAACCTTCCCTTCTATCTTCTTACCCAGCCTAATCACCTTTGTAACTTTATATTCATCTTCTACTCCTAGGTGCTGTATAAACAATTCATGGCATTTCTCTGCATCCTCTCTTTCTCGCTCCTTGCCCATTTCCTTTACTGATTCCTTGACATTAAATACTACCAAATTATTTTTTCGTCTCTCGGCATCCTCTCTTTCCCTGATCCTTAACATCACCTTCTCCACTGTGTCCTCCACCATCTCCTCTTTTTTCTGTTTCCATTCTACCTCCATTTCCTTCATATTCCTGCTCAGTTTCTTATTATACTCTATCACACATTTCATGTCTATCTTTAGCTGCTCATTCTCCTCATTCAGTCGTTCTATTTCTTTGAACATACTTCCCACCACACCCTTACATGGATCACAGTACCACACACTTTCTCCATTTCCACTGTTTATTTCTCCATAAAACCTGTCACTTACCCTGGTGCATTTTTGGTGGTACCACAACCCACATTTGTCACATTTTACCCAATTTACCATTCTTCCTTCGCCTGTCTCCTTCTTTTTGCATTTTCCACATGCTGTCTGTTCGTTGCTGTTTGTCCTTTCTTTCTTGTCCTTAGTGCCTGTCTTGTTACCGTTGTCTTGTGTTGCGGCGGCGGCCTCGGCCCCCGCCTTGCTGATCTGTCGGCAATCCTCACACCTCTTGTTCTCATCTAGTACAGTGAAGTACCCACAAGAACGGCAACACTCACGCTTAATGATGTTCCTTTCTGATTTTCTAGACATCTTCGTATATCTTGGTCACACAATCTCGTCTTAATTTGGTTTTTAGTTCAGAGCACGTCACGCACAGCCTCTCACCGCCATTGGTTTCAGTTGCAGTTTTTCAGTTTCTTGCAATAAAGTAAGTTCATTTCAGTTCAGTTGGAATTCGGGAAGTTTAGCCTTAACGTCGGCACTTCCCTAAGAGGTTTTGTAATTTTTCTTTTTGTGACTTTTTGTGACGTGCTCATTTGTCTAAAAATAAATATATCTCATTTTTCATCACTTTTTCTGAAATCTTCTTTCTTCTCTCTTCTTCCCTCATTCTTGTTTCTTCTCTCTTCAGTCTTCTTATTTCAGTTCTTTCAATTTTTTCTCTCGTACTCTCCACATTTGATAGATTGTCTGTTTCACTCTATCGCTTATTTCTTTGTTAAATAAAAGATGTCCGATTACTTGGTTTTCATTTTCAATATAAGGCTGTTGGAACCCTGGATTTTTTATTCTGCATGCTTTATAAAATGAACAGTGTAGTAGAAAATGTTTTAGGTCTTCTGTTCCTTCCTTACACAGATCGCATTGTGTCTCTCCTCCCACATGCCTATTTCTATCTTTTAGATTTAAGTTATTTGTCCTACATCTGTAAAATATTATAGATGCCTGTGTGTTGTCATAAATATCTTCCTCGCTCTTAATCTCCTTTTTATAACTCCTATACACTTCTAGGTTACTCTTCTCTGCCAACTCCTCTCGCCATCTTCCCGAATCCCAGTCCAGAACTCTTTTTCTAATGTCGTCTTTCTTAATATTTGCTAAATTTGTTTCTCCTAACTTCAAATTCCCTACATACTTTCGAATTTCTGCAGTCCAGGGATCTTTATTATTTCTAAGTTTTTCCTCTGTGATTCTTCTTAGCAAGTCATTACTTTCCTCTCCTACTAAATATTTAAGATATTTTATGTTACCTTCCATAATTCTTGCCTCCATTGATGAGGCTCCTATTTCACCCCTTAAGGTTACCTTTTGGGCATATCTGGGTGCCCCTAATATGTGTCTGAAAACCCTATTCTCTATATTTTGTAATTTATTTATTTATGTTTTTGAAAAACCTATAACATTCGAGCCATACAGGACTGCTGGTATCACAATACTTTTCCAATATGTTTTTCCAATAAGTATCTTATTACAACTTTGTGATATTACCGGGTATGTAAGGTTAGCCATTCTATTTGCTTTATCCAAAGCTTCTATTTTCTGGTTTTTAAAACATTTTTTATTATCATTAATTTGTATTCCTAGATATTTAATTTGTTTTACCACTTCTATTTCTCGTATGTTGTTTGGTTTGTTTTTCATATTAAATATTAGGATTTTACTTTTGTCTTTATTTATACTTAAGCCACACTCTCCCCCTATCTCTATTAATTTATCTATTACTCTTTCTGCTTCCTGGATTGTATGAGCCAAGAGTAGCCCGTCATCGGCATAAAACAATGAATTTATTTTGAAACACTCATCTACAAACCCTCTTTTATTTTCTAACTGCTTAATTATCTCATAAGTTATTAATTTAAATAATGTTGTGGACCCCGTACAGCCTTGTCTGATGCCGCTTGTTACCTTAATCTCCGTCTCATTTACTTGCCCCTTATTTATAATTGTACTATCTTCTTTATATATGTTACTTACTATGTCTATAACATTTGAATTTATATTGTAATCTTTTAATACTTTTATCAGTTTCTCCCTTCTGATGGAGTCATAGGCCTTTTTAAAGTCTATTGAGATTACTATGAGTGACTTCTTTTGTTTAAATATTTTATCTATACAGTATTTCAATATAAAAAGATTATTTTCGATTCTACCCTTATTTGTAAACCCACTCTGTGTCTCCCTTACCTCTCCATTCTCCCTAATGTGTTCTTCTATTTTATTTTTAATTGCTGTCGTCATGAAAAGTTTATATGATATGTCTGTTAGAGCGATTGGCCTCAATTCATTTACCTTTGGTTTATTTACTTTTGGTAACATAACAGTTTTTGACTTCTTCCACTCTTCTGGAATTACATTTGTGTCCATAATATTATTAAAGCACATTGCAAGTTTTTCTAAGCACTTATCACTTTGTGACAATGCTTTATATAACTCAGGTTTCATTGCATCAAGGCCTGCTGCTTTTCTATTCTTTAATTTCTTTATATTTTCCTTTAATTCTCCCACTGTAATGTTTGGTTTCTCCATGTAGTTTATGTTTTTATTAACTCTTAAAGCCATTTCCATGTGTTCCCGTAACTCCTCTGTAACTGTGACTGATTGTATGTTATAATTGTGTTCATCATTTTCATTCATCCCTATTTTAAATAATTTAAGTAAGTAAGTTGGTAACATTGACGGGACAATTTGTAACTTATGTATTATATTATTATAATTATAGACTAAGCTATCCTCTCTGTTAATTTGCATATAAACAAAAAATACGTTATAGAAATTATATTTGTATATATCTTTATATTTGTGTATCAGAGTTCAGTTTGGATTACTAACTATTCCGCCCACAGAACATTCCGACTAGATGATCCCGCCCGCTTAGCTAGGTCCTTCCCGCCCAAATGTTGAGGGCGGGAAGAGCCAAACAATCATCCTTCCTTGGCTGATTCCGCCCTCTTATAAGATTAGACCGTCCATTAAGTTAAGTTAAGAAAATCAAAATTAACTAGTTAAGTTAAAGTTAATTAAATTAACCGGTTAATCGGCAAATAGTTAAGTATATATATATATACAGTATAACGAACCCGAAGATGGCGGGAGGGATGAAGGGTGCGGGCGTAGCCCTCTCTCTATGTATCATCCTTCTCAACATCCAGAGTGGCTGTGCTGATATACAGGTGCAGAGGGGACCGGTAGTGTACCAGGTCAACACTAAACAAGTATTGAGGGACCTCGTCACACAGAAATCACACACGAGTGAAATTTCTGTCACCATTCCTGCCTGGTCTATTTCATATATCGGGAAGACGCCACGGCTTGGCAAATACTCTGGCACAACCTCGCTACAACACCTATTGTGCTACACTCTAATTAGCTGCGGAGATGTAGAGACCAACCCCGGCCCTAGTTCAACGTTGAAGAAACCTCACCACCAAACAAGTAAGGCAGACACCGACATTTCAACAGTCCCTAGCAGTAAAATTCGTTATAACAAACTGGGCCAGCAGGCACCCAAGTCTCTCGTCACGCTCCAACTCACAACCAAGACCGCAGGGCAACCGCCAGCACAGTGCCAACATTCTACCTACTCAACATTACCCTCAACTGTATCATCACTACCACAGATATCGGTGACCCAAGTAACACAACATGCAACCAGAACACCCAAACAAGCAGGAAGCTCTAGCAAACACATCGACAATGAAGTAAGAGCAACGAACAAGATAGACAACAAGAGAAACCAACCCAGTGGGGTGGGAGGGGGGCAAGGGGGAGCCACAACCTGTCCTCATCTCACGCGCTCACACACCATCAGCCGCTCACGGCGCACAGCTGATCACCACACCGCCAGACGTACGATGAACAGTAACAGGAAAATATGTATAGTGTGCGATATTGGATTCAACAAAAGGAGTACAACGTCACAATGTAGTAGTTGTAATGAAACAGTACACGATCGATGTACTTACGTTACTAGCAGAAAAGAAGTGGAATGCGATAAATGTAGGGAAGTAGCTATTAAGGGTCCTAAACTCATTTGTGAAATATGTGAATCACTCATAACAAGAAAACAAAGGATCATAAACTGTGTTAAGTGTAAAACTGTAGCTCACATGAAGTGCATCTCTAAGAAGACCAACAGTGAAAACGGGAATTCCTATGCAACATATGTGCCTTGCATTCATTACCGAATATTAATGTAAATGAACCAATTAGTATTAACAACTCAGAATCCAGCCAGGACACATTCAAAATCAAAGATGAATACAGAGTGTTCACCAACAAAGGGCTCCATCTTATCCACATTAACGCCAGATCAATGTACCATAAATTGTCAGAAATAAACTTGTTAGCTAATAAGGCCAAAGCTTCAATAATTGCAATCACAGAAACCTGGCTGGATTCAAGTATAAACGATGGTGAAATAAACATTCAAGGTTTCAATATGGTTAGGAATGATCGCAATAGGCATGGGGGAGGAGTATGTCTGTATGTAAAAAACAACCTCACACACACAACCAGGACCGACCTCCATGTAGAAAATCACAAATCTCTGTGGATCGATCTACACCTGCCGAGGACAAGACCCATCACAATTGGGGTATGCTATAGGCCACCAGACGACACACAATTCTTGACCAAATTTGAACGAACGTTGTCATCGCTAGACCCTCGGAATGAATCCATCATACTAGGGGATTTTAACCTATGTTACAAACAACGAAATGATAGGCTTGTACGAGAATATAGACATATACTGACAATGCATAATCACAAACAACTCATCACAACCCCCACACGTATCTCTGAGAACACTGCCACAATAATAGACCACATAAACTGTAACAGAGAGGACAAAATATCCCAATCAGGGGTTATACAGACTGGGATAAGTGATCACTTCGTCACATATTGCACACGAAAAACCACAAAAATTACCCTAGAGAATCACAAGATTATCAAAACAAGGTCACTCAGAAACTACAATAAAGAAACATTTCTGGACATTTTATGGAATACAGACTGGTCTCCAGTGTTTGGAAGTACAAACGTTAATGACGCATGGGTTGGCTTCAGAACCATCATCACAAACATTCTAGACGAAATAGCTCCTCTGAAAGACATACGAATTAAAGCAAGGTCAGACCCATGGATCAACAATAACATACTACACCATCTGGAACACAGAGACAATCTGTTAAAAAGGCTAGCGAAACATAGACAGGATCAAGGTCTGAAACATGAGTTCAACAGGGCCAGGAATAAACTAAGTAGGAAAATAAAATCAGCGAAAACTAATTATTTTCACAATAAGGCAGAGGAATATCAGAATAACCCAAAGAAACTATGGAGGCACCTAAAAACAACAGGCTACAGCAACAAGACAAGGGATTCGTCTAACACTAATATTGCTCTCACCATTAATGATCAGATTTGCCACGATAAACGACAAATTTCAACCTACTTCAACTCCTTCTTCACCTCCATAGCAAACACACTTGCACAGAACCTACCTCAACCTCTCAATAAATACACGACAACAACGGCGCCACCTTTCGAAATTTCTACAGAGATAAAAACATACACCCAAACACATTTGGATTGCAAAATGTTACACCAAAATACACTTTTGACGAGCTGTCTAACCTAAATGTACATAAAAGCACAGGACCAGACAAAATTCCTGCCAAATTTCTACGAGATGGAGCCATTGGTATAGCAGGCCCCCTAACCCACATCATCAACTTGTCAATTAACACCAACACTGTACCTGCTGAACTGAAGGAAGCTATTGTAACCCCTCTATTCAAGAAAGGAAATAAACTAGAAGTTGGTAACTACAGACCAGTTAGCATATTATGTATTGTATCTAAAATCCTTGAAAGAGCGGTATACACCCAAATTGAACACTACCTCAAACAAAATGATCTATTCTATAAGTTTCAATCAGGTTTCAGATGCATGTACTCGACAGACTCCTGTCTCATCCACTTAACGGATCACATTCGTAAAGAAATGTCTAAAGGTAACTACACCGGTATGGTTCTTCTTGATCTACAAAAGGCGTTTGACACAGTAGACCATGATATCCTATGTAATAAACTACAAGCAATGGGCATAGGATCTGTGAACTGGTTTAAATCTTATCTTAGTGGTAGAACCCAAAGAGTCAAAATTGACGATAATATATCTGATCCTATGCCAATTAACTGTGGGGTCCCGCAGGGAAGCATCCTTGGTCCCTTACTCTTTCTCTGTTATGTGAACGACATGGAACTGAGCGTTTCATGTAAATTATTACTGTATGCAGACGACAGCGTGCTCCTGGTTTCAGGAAAAGACCCAATAAGTATTGCCGCTTCACTTTCCAAAGAACTAGAATCATGTAGTGAATGGCTAGTGGACAATAGACTATCTCTTCACCTGGGCAAGACGGAAGCCATCTTATGTGGAACAAAACGCAAACTGAAAGACATTGTGGGCTTCTCGGTCAACTGTAATGATATTCCTATAACAACAGTGTCACAAGTTAAATATCTCGGACTAAAACTGGACGCGAGTTTGTCAGGTGAAACAATTTTGGAATCTATCCTGAGTAAGTGTAGAGCACGTATAAAATACCTGTATAGACAGGTGGGATGCTTGCCCGCGACGACCAAAAAGACCCTCTGCCAAGCGCTTGTTCAATGTCATTTTGATTATTCTGTGTCATCCTGGTACTCTGCATCATCTAAATCAGCACAGCACAAACTTCAGGTCACTCAAAATAAAATGGTTTGGTTCATGCTGAACCTAGGACCCAGATCACATGTTGGCCAGGAACAACTTCAGTCACTAGGTATGCTCAATGTCGCTGACAGGGCCAAACAAATCAGGCTCACTAATGCCTTCAAAATTTTCTATGACAGAGCTCCAGAGTACCTAAAGAATGATTTTGTTAAAGCAAATGAGAGGAATGGAC
The DNA here is from genome assembly GCA_032716605.1 of Paralithodes platypus. NCBI lineage: Eukaryota > Metazoa > Arthropoda > Malacostraca > Decapoda > Lithodidae > Paralithodes > Paralithodes platypus. The sequence continues at coordinate 47,927,074 of CM064552.1, read as the reverse complement.
ATAATACAAGAAACAGGATGTTTAATTTTAAGGTCCCGAGAATCCAAGGACAGGGTAAGCAAACATTCTTCTTCACCGCCATCAAAGACTGGAACGACCTACCCCAGTCAGTCCGTGAAAAGAGAACACTGTATTCCTTCAGACGTAGCCTGAAGGAACACCTGAACCGGACAGCTGCGAGAAGGGAGCACCAAGCTTATGTCTACTACTAAATGCGACATAAGAGATAGACAAACCAAACTGAAATGATTACTGATTACGGATTACTGATATTTACTATAGGATGTAAGGTATCTTAAAATAACTCCCTAGAAATACTTTCTCTAAAGTATCTATTTCTTTATCCTCCCCATTTTCCCCAACTAACCTAATCCCACAAGGACCCCAATGGAAATACGCCTAACGGCCTTATTGGGCTATCCTTAGTTGGAATTATGAAAGGCTGGTACATGTCATATTTGTAACAAACTATGTGGTACCAACTCTGTAAATTGCTGACTGAATAAATATTATTATTATTATTATTATTATTATTCCAGGGTTAAATAGGAAGGGAAATATCCCCAGGCTACCTTTAGGATCAACCTTTCCTGGTACCTGGCGCGGGGTACGAACCTCTGAAGGGAATTTAACCCTCCTAAAAACCCACAGGTTTTGAGATGCCTTGGGTGGGGTTCGAACCCTGGTTAGTGACGCACCACCATCACCACCAGGCCCGCGCGCTAACCCACTGTACTACCACGGACGTACTAAAAGTATAGCAACCTTAGTCCAATTTTTAAGAACCAGGTGATAGTCTCGTGGTATCACGTGATGAGTTTATTGGACTTACCATCTACGACTATTTTACGCTATACCTGACGTCAACTCGGGTTAGTATTATTGTGGGTGCGGGACATTTTCGAGGGCATTACAATTATTATAGCCTATATATATCTAACTGTGTATACTGTTATGCCCTGATTTTATACAGGATTAACTTGGTATAGGTGAGTTCTGCAAGACTGGGTTATTGGATTTCTTGCAAAATACATAAAGAGAATCAACAGAGGACATAGATAATCTCGGATAAATGGTCTGTAATACAGCTTTATTATAAATAACACTCAGGTATAAGGTACAGATGCTCCTGGTGTTGTGGAGACTGCAGTTCCTTGCTCCTGTAGGTACTTCTGACCATAATGCTGTAACCTGTAAAATCAATCTTGAATTTACTGTGCCAGATATCACTATATCTCGTAAAGTCTATCTTAAATCTCGAGTTAATTGGGAAAATGTATGTGATGATGTTACCAATATCCACTGGAATCACATACTAAGATCTGATGACCCTGTTTCACCTCTCAATAACTCTCTCTTAGACATCCTGCAAAGAAGAGTCCCTTCTAAGTTAATCAAATCCCGTATTAAAGATAAAGCTTGGTTCAATGACGACTGTAAGCGTGCATATAATAACAAGCAGGCTGCATATCACCGCTGGAGACGTAATCGAACCCAGTTGCTTTGGGATGACTATGTACATCTTCGGTCAGTTGCGCAGAGAGTATATAGTACAGCCGAGAGGGATTACAATTCCCATTTGCAGGAAGTTCTCGCAGGTGCTACTCAGCCTCACTTAAGGCCTCACTATTTGGAATTGACTCCACCATGCCTCCACTTCGTGATTCTGATGGTTCTATCTCTTTTGATCCATTAACTAAGGGTAATATGCTTTCTAATATTTTCATAGGTAAGCAGAGTGATCAGGAATTGCAATTGCCCTTGACATGTTTCCCTAGTCCTAATCTAAAGTCGATAGCATTCAAATCAGCTGAATTGAGACAATATTTATTGGATCTTGACACTTATGGTGGGATTGACCCAGATGGATTTTTCCCTCTCTTCTTTAAGAAGATTGCTGTTGTCTTAGCACCTAAATTGGCTATAGTATTTAGGTTGCTCTTGAAATCTGGTAGTTTTCCTCTTTGCTGGCGAAAAGCTAGCATCACTCCAATTCCGAAGGGAGCTACTGCTTCGTCATCCCCATCTGAGTATCGTCCTATATCCATAACGCCTATTCTCTCAAAGATCTTTGAGAGGCTTTTAGCTAGACGCCTTTCTTCATACTGTAATCGTCTTGATATAATACCCAATTCACAGTTTGGTTTTCGCAAAGGTTTGGGTACTTGCGATGCGCTTTTAACTTTATCTCATGATCTTCAGTCTTCGTTGGACAAAGGGTATGCATCTCGTGTTGTGGCTATTGATTTTAGTTCTGCTTTTGATCTTGTTAATCATAAAGCCCTTTTATATAAGCTGCAACTTTATGGTATTGGTGGTAGTCTTTTATCTATTTTTAAAGATTTTTTGACAGACAGGTCTCAGCATGTTGTCGTTGATGGGTGCACTTCTGTTTCTGTGCCTGTTGTTTCGGATGTTCCACAGGGCAGTGTACTTGGGCCTCTGTTTTTCATTATTTGTATTGCTTGCTTGTGCTCTGAGCTTGAAAATAAACTAGTTTCTTATGCCGATGACATAACTTTATACTCATCAATTCCATCTCCAGAGAGTAGAATCGAAGTTGCAGCATCTCTAAACAGGGACTTGGCTAAGATTACCTCTTGGTGTGAACTTTGGGGTATGAAGCTTAATGCTAAGAAAACTCACTCCATGATAATCAGTAGATCACGTACTTTGGCTCCTCCTCATCCTCGTTTGCATGTTTCTGGTGAACAAATTGAGGATGTGTCAGGTTTGCGTTTGCTTGGAGTTACTCTCGATCCTAAGTTGACATTTGAGAAGCATATTCGTTCCTTGTTCAAAAGATTGGTTTACTTTGCAAGTGTTACAAAACATTCGCTTGTGAAACCACAGTCATAAAATCTGTTTATGCTTTTATTTTGCCTCATTTTGAGTATTGCTCTCCTGTTTGGAACTCGGCTGCTGACTGTCATTTGAAATTGCTTGATAAAGCTCTTAATTCTATTAAATTTATTCTCCCTGCTCTATCTCTTGATCTTCATCATCGGCATCGGGTTGGTGCCCTTAGTCTTTTATTTACATTTTTTTAACAATACTCAGCATCCATTGCATATTGTTTTACCAGAACCTTTTATTCCAATTCGCGCAACAAGATTTACAAGGAGTCTTAATGACCTGCCATGACTCCAATTAATGTTTCTACATCTCAGTTTTCTCGGTGTGTTATTCCTTCAATGATTCCCTTTTGGAATCATTTGCCAAACGAGGTTGTACAGTCAACCCATATCTCAGCTTTTAAGAGTCTTCAGACATTTTTGGCAAGTGAATAGTGCTACATAGGAGCTTGGGTACTTCTATTTTTTTATAAACGTGAGAATTTTTGGTGGACACAATGGGAGACGAATCAGATCATACTAGTACAAAGGAAATCAAGCAACAACAGATCTAGTGACCCTTCTAGGTTGCTTGTCCTCCAAAACACTGAGGATCAAGTGTCCAAACAGTGGTTTAAAGTGGGTAAGGGAACTACTGCCCTGGAACTAATGTCCGTGGCAGGATTAGGAAGTTAGTAGAGGACAGATGGGTTAGTAACTGAGGGGGGGATAAAATAAAGTTATTCATTTACAAACGCAGTCAGTCGCGGGTTTGATGCGAGATATTTGTCTAGCGGAGTTTAAATGAATCAACGGTGATGCAGTCTATAACGTTTCGGGGAAGCCCATTCCACAAGTTGACAACTCGATTGAAGAAGAAATTCTTAGATTCGTCGAGTTAAAAGATTTACCAATAATTTTGCAACCGTTTCCCCGTGTGTAATTAGATTGGTCGATAGTGAAGTACTTACTACAGTTCATATTGTCGATGCCTTTGATGATTTTGAACACTTGAATTAAGTCACCTCTTAATCTGCGCTGGGTTAAAGGAAATAGATTTAATTCTCTAAGACGCTCTTCGTATGGTTTGTTCTTTAGGCTGGGTATCATTTTGGTAACTCTACGTTGAACTCGTTCTAGCTTGTTTATATCTTTTTGGTAATAAGGGCACCAGGATTGAACACAGTATTCCAGAAGAGGGCGGACTAAGGAATTGTAAAGGGTTAGGATAACTTCTTTGGATTTATGCTCAAATGACCTGCCTATAAAGCCAATTATTTTGTTTGCCTTCTTAACAACTTCTGAACATTGTTGACTCGGTTTTAGGTTACTCGATATTGTTACTCCCAGATCGGTTTCTCTGTTTACATTCTTAAGCTGAGTGCCATTCATCGAATAGTTTGCTTTCTCATTTAGGTATCCGATATGTAGTACTTTACATTTATCCGCATTGAAACTCATTTGCCAAATTTGGGCCCAACATGACAATTTATCTAGATTGTGTTGCATATCGTCAACTTGTTCTTTTGAGAGTACGCTATTTGCAATTTTTGTATCGTCAGCAAATTTTGAGATTGTACAGGTGAGACCCTCATCTATGTCGTTGATGTAAATTAGAAAGAGAATTGGTCCTAGTACCGATCCCTGGGGTACCCCGCTACTTACATTGGTCCATTTAGATGCCTTACCGTTTATGACTACTCTTTGCTTTCTGTTGCTGAGCCAATTTTCTATCCATTTCAACACACCGTCTTGTATTCCATGCGCTTTTAGTTTTAGCAGTAAACGTTTGTGGGGAACTTTGTCAAAGGCCTTTTGAAAATCAAGGTATATAATATCTACAGCTTTACTCTCATCGTAGAAGTTGAGGATATCGTGGAAGAAGTCTAAGAGGTTTGTTAAACAGGAACGTTTTTTACGAAAGCCATGTTGAGTATCTTTAAGTATGTTATTTTCCTCTAAGTGATTTACGAGTCTGTCTCGTATGACCGTTTCTAGCATTTTACATACAACTGAGGTTAAGCTAATTGGACAATAGTTACTGGGTAGTGATTTGCTGCCTTTTTTGAATATCGGTGTTATGTTGGCTAGCTTCCACTGATCAGGCATAGTTCCAGACTGCAAGGATTTATTGAATAGTAATGTCAGTGGTTTGGAGAGCTGAGGGTTCAGGGAATGATGCAGGCTCTGATGGGCAGATGCCAGGGGGGTTAGTAACTAGTGAGGAGGCCGCAAAGAAGTTTTTGGAGGTGCCTATAACAGCTGATCGACTAGAGGGAATTAGCAAGTATGGTCTACAGTGTTTGGCTCCCCTCATGGGGCTTAAGGTGGCTCATGGCATCAAGAAGAACGATTTGAGGGCTTGCGTACTGGGGGCGGCTAGTGAGGTCCAGGGTGGAGAGGGTGCTCGGGGACTTCTGCTCGAGCCCCCCCTCCACTCTACTCCCATCGGGACCTCTAGGATGCCGGAGTTTAGTACGTTCCCGCAGGCCGATAGCCGCTGGCAGCGTGGTTTAGGATCGCTGGGTGGGCCTCCAATAGTTGCACCTCCTCCTCAAGGTTTCACTACAGAAATGCTCTTCCAGCTTGAGATGGCTAAGAGGCAGGCTGAGCGTGAGGAACGTCTCGAACTCGCTAAGATAGAGGCTAAGCGACAGGCTGATCTCGAACTCGCTAAGGCTAAACAACAGACTGATCTCGAACTCGCGAGAATAAAAGCCCAGTCGGAGGCTGAGTCTACCAGGTACTGTGCAGATATCGATCTTGAGAAGACTCGGGTGGAAACGACAGGGCAACGTCTCGGTGGTGGGAATTGTGGGCATGATCAGTCTTTGTCGCACCTGTTGAAGCTAGTACCTGTATTTGATGAGTCGGGTGTCACCGAAAATTTCATGAGATTCGAGAAGAAGTGCCAGGAACACCAGTGGCCTGGGGAGAAGTGGGCAGCCCTTGTTTCCTCTAGACTTGTGGGCAAGGGACTCAAGGCTTATGATGCATTGCCTATAGAGTCGTGTATTATCTATGAGGAACTCAAGGAGGCTATCCTGAGAGCATACGAACTACAACCAGAGACGTACAGGTTGAAGTTCCGGGGTGTTACCATGGGTCGGGAGAGCACCTTTTTGGAACATGCCCGGGAGCTGTCCGTTGCTTTTGGGAATTGGCTGAGGTCGGAGAAAGCTACTACGTTTGACGACATTAAACAGTTGGTGCTTTTAGAGCAGTTTTTCAAATGCACGGGCGGCGAGCTGGCGTTAAACCTGAAGGAAAAGCAACCAAAAACTCTACAGGAGGCAGCTGAGATGGCTGACCTCCGGCTATCACTAATTCGTGGGTGCGGGTCTGCCCAGCGTAGTGAGGCAGGTAACAAGGGGCGTGACGCCCCACCCCCCCGAGTTAGTGATATACCTTATGCAAACAAGTACAAGAACCATGATACCAAGACTGACCACAAGACATAGCACCGTCCCGTTTAAGAAGGGGCCGGGCCCTTCCCAGTACCAAGGGAAGCCCAAAGGGGAGTTGGAGTGTTATCATTGTCATAAAAAGGGGCACTTTGCAAGAGTCTGTCCTAGCAAACCACCTACAGCAGCTGTGTCTTTGGCCTGCAACATTGGTGTGTCTCTGAAGTCGTCTGAGTTTGCCCGGGGCAGTTCGTCAGAGGCTGAGGCACAGCCAATGCAGAAGCACCTGGGAGGCTCGAACCCTGCTCGGGATGTTTTTTGCGACCATAGAGGGCGGGGTTGCGTGATGTGGGCGGGGCGCAAGCATGGAGTAGAGGTCTTGCGTGATACAGGTGCTTCCCAGACTCTGATGAAAAACTTGACTGGCTACCCTATAAACGCGGCTCGGGTGGTAGTGGTGCAGGGTATTAATGCAACTCGGTCATACCCGCCGGTGCGGTTGGAGTTGGAGGTGGATGGTGTGGCACGTGAATTGGATGTCGGGATTGTGGAGAAACTGCCAGTGGAGGGCGTCGACCTTCTTCTCGGCAACGACTTTGCAATGCCCGCTTCTGAGGTTCTACCCTTAGTCGTTGCCGAGAGGCCGGCCGACGTGAGTAGGGAAGAGCAAGAGTGGGTCGAGCGGTGCCAGACACAACCCATGGCGTGTGTTGTCACCCGAGCTCGGGCAGCTAAAGTGTCACAGCCTAGTCCTCCGTCTTCAGACCAGCGGAGGAACGATCAACAGGAGGAGGCTAAAGCTGGAGTTGGTTTTAAGAGTTTTGACTCGGCGGCTCTCCTGGGTGATTCAGTATTAGCACCATTACTTAATTCTGGAGTAGCCCCTGGGCCTGTCATCGAGAGTGACGAGGCTGGGCATGACGAGACTCCACGACAGCAACGTTATGTACATCGAGAGAGACAGAGGGAGCAGCCCAGTATCGGGGAAGGTCATGCATTGCTCCGGGAGCAGTTAGATCGCTTGGCACCCTCAGATATACGTCGGTTGCAACTAGAGGACCCTGAGCTCCAAACGTGTGCTAATGGAGCTGTAGAGCTCGACGAGGACGGCGATGCACAGCCAGGAGATTTTTTTTATTTAGAAGGCATCCTCTATAGGCGTTTTCAAGACCCTAAACGTAGTTGGCAAGAGGGGTCCAGAGTAGTGGACCAGTTGGTGGTGCCACAGGAGTGCAGGGATAGCCTACTGAGGTTGGCGCATGACGTACCACTGGCAGGACATCTAGGGGTGAGAAAAACGGTGGCGGCTTTAGAAAAATTGTTTTGGTGGCTGGGGTTGAAGGGGCAGGTAGTAACCTGGATAGCAATGTGTCATACGTGCCAGAGGGTTGGAAAACCTAACCAAACAATTCCGAGAGCCCCGTTGCACCCCATTCCTGTCAGTGGACCGCCCTTCAGTAAGGTCATCATTGATATGGTCGGACCCCTACCCCCTACTAGTGCCGGTAATAAATTTCTATTAACTATCATGGATGTGGCCACTCGTTATCCTGATGCATATCCAATGAGAAGTGGCACGGCGAAAACTGTTGTCCGGAACCTGCTCTTGTATTGCTCGCGGTATGGTTACCCGCAAGAGGTGCAATCGGACCAAGGTTCTAATTTTACATCTAATCTGTTCAAACAAACTATGGTTCAGCATGGCATCAGCACTGTCGTCTCTTCTGCATATCACCCGGAGAGTCAAGGGGTGTTGGAGAGGTGGCACGCCACACTGAAAAGTTTGCTTCGATGTTACTGCGCAGAGAACGGAAAGGATTGGGACCTTGGTCTGCCGTATGTTTTTGTTCGCGGCAAGAGAAGTACCTGGAGAGAGTCTCGGTTTCAGTCCGAATGAGCTTGTTTTCGGGCATCAGGTGAGGGGCCCTCTCCACATGGTGAAGGAGATTTGGGAGGGTACCGCTAAGCCATGTTCTATGTTGAGATACGTCCTCGAGAGCAGGGAGAGAATGCTTAGAAGTCTGGAGCTGGCAGGGCGTAATTTGGTGAGTTCGCAGGCCCGTATGAAGGACAGGTATGATACTAAGGCGAAATTCCGGGAGTTTCAGGTAGGTCAAGAGGTGTTGGTCCTGTTGCCTTTGTCAGGTCATCCTCTGGCTGCCAAGTACGCTGGGCCTTATCGGGTGGTGTCAAAGATCTCCGATCTAGATTACCTAGTTGCCACTCCAGACCGGAAGAAGCGTAACCAACTATGCCATATTAATTTGTTGAAGGAGTATGTGAGGCGCCCACCTGAGTCTCTAGCTGTCCCTGTGTTGACCTGCCGCGGTCATGGTGGAGAAGGAGAGGGGGGCAGCAATGATCAGGTGGATGATAACTGGGATTGTCATGTCTCGGCTGATCAGTGGGCGGGGAATTCGAGCCAATGTGCGCACGATGCTCTGGCGCACCTGCCGGAGGAACAGCAGGTGGCAGTGCAGCGCCTGTTCGATTCATACCCCACTGTATTTGCCGAGCACCCAGGCCTCACTACTCAAGCGGTGCATGATGTCGACGTAGGAGAGCACCCCCCCTTCAAGTCGATACCTTATCGGGTGCCACCCATTAAACTCCCAGCGCTCAGGGATGAGCTGGAGTATATGCTGGCGAGAGGCTTGATCGAGAAGGGGGCAGTACGGTGGACTTCTCCTGTCACTCTGCAGCCCAAACCTGATGGAAAAGTTCGGTTCTGCATTGACTTTAGGCGGTTGAACGGGTTGACCCCCACCAATGCATATCCTCTTCCCCGGGTGGATGACAGTGTGGATAAGATCGGGAAAGCAAGGTACTTGACCAAGGTAGACCTCGTCAAAGGCTACTGGCAAGTACCACTGTCTGAGCGGGCTAAAGAGAGGTGTGCGGGTTTGTGGTGGATGGCAGTACTTACCGTTGCAACGTGATGCCATATGGTCTGAAAAATGCACCGGCCACTTTCCAGAGCTTAATGAACGACATCGTAGCAGACATCCCAAACTGTACTGTCTACCTTGATGACGTGATCATTTATGACAACGATTTCCAAAGTCACTGTGAGCACATAGAAGCCTTATTTAGTCAACTTAGTAAAGCAGGCTTGGTGGTTAATCTGGGCAAGTGTGACTTTGTGCAAGCCACGGTGCAGTATCTGGGGTTTGTGGTTGGGTTAGGGCAGGTGAGCCCGCCCCAACAGAAGATACAGGCTATCGACTTGTTCCCCAGGCCGACCACCAAGCGGCAGATCATGAGATTTTTGGGCATGATTGGGTATTACCGCCGCTTTATAAGAGGCTATTCTACTGTGTTAGCTCCTTTGACAGATCTACTAGCTAAAGATAAAAAGTTCCGCTGGGCACCTGAGTGTGAGCAGGCGTTTCGAGTAGTTAAACACCTTTTATGCACTCACCCTATCCTCAGGGCCCCGGACTTTGAACGACCATTTCAGTTGGCGACTGATGCCAGCGGAGTAGGGGCTGGTGCCGTACTTTTGCAGACAGACGAGGAAGGTCTTGAGCATCCAGTCAGTTTCTTTTCAAAGAAATTTAATTCAGCACAGAAAAAACTATTCGGTTGTTGAAAAGGAACTGCTGGCAATCGTGTTAGCGCTCAGACACTTTGAGGTCTATGTTCCTGCATATGGGCCAGTCGTGGTAGTGTATACCGACCACCACCCGCTTAACTTCCTCAATCAATTCCACAACCGGAATATGAGGCTGACCAGATGGTCGCTCATGTTGCAAGAGTACAACTTAGACATTCGCCATATTGCCGGTTGTGAGAATGTGATTGCGGACTGTCTGTCGCGGGTGGAGGATCCGGGGTAGGCTACCACAGTATGTTGATATAGCCTCCTGTCTTGGCTCGTGGTGTATTATTGCGCTGGTGCTTGTTGGCTCGCGTGTGTAGCATCAGCGTAGGGTCGCAGGGCAGGAGTTGTTGGCTTTGATTAGAAGAAAATTAGGCTACATATATAGTAGCCGCCAAAAAACAACATTAAAATAAAATATGAAAAATTAAATAAAAACTCTTTCTTTTTAATAATTAATTTTAAGATAATATTGTAGCTGAATACTGAGTGCAGATGATTTTCCCTCAGTAGGCTGTGCTTCTTAAAGCTCGCTCTGGGAGCACAATGTTATGAATTAATGTATTATATATGGGAAAGGTGATAAGATTTGTTTTATATAAAAATGTTGTATTTTTTTTTTAGGAGACTGAGCTTGCATTCCATGAGTGGCAGAGTGGTTAGGAGTGGCAGATTTTAGCAACATTCTGCCTGTTCAGATATGGGCTCATGGTTGAGTGTCCCATATCTTGGGGGGGGTGTGACGCCTCCCGGCGTTAGCAGAATGGTTGTGTGGGGCATTGCAGCTCGCTAAAGCTCGCCAGGATGGGGGGATAGGCTACAGTTGTCCTAGAATGATCTGCTTTATTTCATTAGTGTCGTGTTGCCACAGACAGTCTAGAAGTGGTCTTTGTTTTGGTCTGTGGCCGCGCCTTATATTTTATATTCGCTATAATATAAATGTTGATTGTGTGGGAGGCGAGCGAGAGAGTGTGAAGGAGTACACCCAGCAGCGTGGTGAGCTATGACACGGCTCGCTTGGGCGCTGACGGCGTTGGCGGCCGGGTGGTCAACTAGTCCCTTCCCGTCGCTGCCTCGTGTTTTTTACCAGCTCAGAGCTTGCCTGACACGCGTATCGCCTACATCCTTTGCAATTCTGTCCCCCATACTCGCTACTTTGCATATTATTTCTCTCTCTCGACTTCTCCTTTCTCATTCTCTAATCTTTATTAAACTCAACATCCCTTCTGGTTTCAGCATAGACGTTCACCGTCGACCAGTCGTATTGTACGCGAAGCTCTCAGATATTTCCATGTATTAGGTTAAGGAGGTATTATGCTTTATTGAGGTTTAGAGAGACGGACTTTTCCGTATGTGTCCTCTCTCGGGAAGGTTGTAGACCGGTATATGTCTCCCTTGCAAGGTGTTGAGTGATTCTGCTTGGTTATCTAAAGCTAGACTGGGGGTAAGGTTACTGTGTCGTTGTCTCCGATGTGTGCAGTGTTAGCTAAGCTCTGCACGACATCGACAGGTACTGTGGGAGCCTAAGTTGTCTTCGGGTTGGTTTACTTTGCGAGCACAGCGCTGTGGTGTGAGAGGGCCATAGCCTATCCCTCACAACATAGTGCTGCCTCTTTGTGTTGACTTCTGAGGGATCGCCAGGATAGAGCTAGGTACTAGAGACCTAGATTTATCAAGAGAGCATCCCCGTCATATAACGTAATCTTCATTATACCACCCTCGGACAACGTTAGGCTACGAGCCGCATGCTCACCCATTGTTGCCCTGCCTTGATACCCCAGCTAGACTTTATTAACTGAGCAGACACTGGTTAGAGATAAGCCCCATTATTATATGTATGCAGCATTATTATTCACTGCACTTTTGAGCCGAGGTTGTTGTTGAGTTGCACAACCCGAGTAGGCTGTTGCGTTGTGTCGCAAAGCATTTCTTTAGTTGTCGAGCATTACTACCTTTGTGCAGTCTTTATTATTCCCCTGCCTATTATTACTATATGTCCTAGCATTTATTGTGACCCGTATTCTGCATTATAATTGTTCAAGATTCTTTACGAACATCTTCCCAGCATCAGACTTATTTCAGAAGTTTCCAGTTGATGTTGCAGGACTAGCATTGCACTTTCTTTAATACAGGAGTGCCAGTTATTTGAGTATCTACCGTAACGTTAATTAATCACGTTAACTATCTTTTCTTTGTGTAACATAATCGAGTAATCTTTTACTGTTTGAGAATAGGCTGTTTCATTGAGCGTCAGCCTAGTGTGTGTGCACCAGTTACCGAGTCATAGGATACCTCATTGTCCAGGCACGACTCAGGGCGGTAATGGTGTTTTGTTTTCCAGTGTTTAAGGCAGGGGTTGGATCTAGTGTTACCGTTGTTGCTTTTTGCCATTATCTAGTCCAATGTTGAAGAGCCCTGTGTCTTTGAGAGCCTGGATCGTAACAGAAGTCAAGCACGGCCTGTGATTGTTTAATTAATAAATAAGGAATAATAAAGATAATGAATAAATTATCAGCTCTGCCTTTCCTATTGGCCAGATAGCCAATCACAGGCGCGGTCTCGTATCTGCTGCAGAGGCCGGCGGCAAAGTTGAATTGGATAGAGTATAGTAGAAGGAACCCCATCTACAGCAACTGCTCCAGAGAATCCTAGAAGTAGTTACTACAAAGGAGACTATATCAGAGCCAGCAACATGTTTCATAGTGTGGAATGGGAGGAGGAGTTCATGGACAAGAGTGTGGAAGACAAGTGGCAGGTCTTTATGCAACACTACACCTCTGTGATAGAAGCCTGTGTACCACTGCAAGAAACCTCTCCTCTTGGAGCGAAGCCCAAGCCTAAATGGATGACTCCGAGGGTTATGAATAAACTTAGAGCAAAGGAAGAGGCCTGGATTAGCTATAGACAGAGAAGGACAAGAGCCAGATACAGGAACTACTGCCAGAACAAAAATGAAACCACCTGTGCAGTGCGAGAAGCCAAATATAGGTTTGAGAAAAATCTTTCTACTGAAGCGAAGACAAATCCTCGTGCATTCTTTGCTTATGCACGTAGCAAATCAAGAATCAAGGAGGAAGTACTGCAACTCAGACGTCCTGATGGTTCATTAACCTCCAGCCCACTTGAGGCATGTTCTACTCTCAACACAGAGCTCCAGGAAGTGTTCATTAGGGAAAGTGGAAACAATACCCCAACAATTAATGACCCGTTTCAAGGAGAAAAGCTTTGAAACTCCAATTTCACCATCGAAGATGTCAAGACTGCGATTGGAAGTCTCAAGGCAGAGTCAGCTCCTGGACCAGACGGAGTTCATCCTACTGTGCTGAAAGAATGTGCAGGTGAACTAGTGTACCCTCTATGGATGATTTACCGGTCTTCACTGGACACAGGAGAACTGCCAAAAGACTGGTCTAGGGCAAATGTCAGCACCATCTTCAAGAAAGGAGACAGGACTAGCCCTCTATACTACCGAGTTGGGAGACAGTATAATCTTGTGTAGCGGGTGGACCTGTACATATATTGAAATGCTAGGTTTTTCCAGGTTAAATAGGAATGGGAATTATCCCCAGGCTACCTTTAGGATCAACCTTTCCTGGTACCTGGCGCGATGTACGAACCTCTGAAGGGAATTTAACCCTCCTACAAACCCACAGGTTTTGAGATGCCTTGGGTGGGGTTCGAACCCTGGTTAGTGACGCACCACCATCACCACCAGGCCCGCGCGCTAACCCACTGTACTACCACGGACGTACTAAAAGTATAGCAACCTTAGTCCGATTTTTAAGACTCATCACGTGATAACATCACAAGACTATCACCTGGTTCTTAAAAATCGGACTAAGGTTGCTATACTTTTAGTACGTCCGTGGTAGTACAGTGGGTTAGCGCGCGGGCCTGGTGGTGATGGTGGTGCGTAACTAACCAGGGTTCGAACCCCACCCAAGGCATCTCAAAACCTGTGGGTTTTTAGGAGGGTTAAATTCCCTTCAGAGGTTCGTACCCCGTGCCAGGTACCAGGAATGGTTGATCCTAAAGGTAGCCTGGGGATAATTCCCATTCCTATTTAACCTGGAAACACCTAGCATTTCATTGGTGGCAGTAAGGGAACGTGACCTGGTAGCTACGTGCTGGAGCACCCGTCACGCGAACCCTATACCAAGAATTGAGATGGCTAAGGTAAAAAGGCTATGATACCTTACGACCTTACGAGGCTAGGGACTAGCCTAACTAAAAAGGAATGTGGTGTAATGCCCTCGAAAATGTCCCGCAACCACAATAATGTACTACCCGAGTTGACGTCAGGTATAGCGTAAAATAGTCGTGGATGGTAAGTCCAATAAACTCATCACGTGATAACACCACGAGACTATCACCTGGTTCTTAAAAATCGGACTAAGGTTGCTATACTTTTAGTATGTCCGTGGTAGTACAGTGGGTTAGCGTGCGGGCCTGGTGGTGATGGTGGTGCGTCACTAACCAGGGTTCGAACCCCACCCAAGGCATCTCAAAACCTGTGGGTTTTTAGGAGGGTTAAATTCCCTTCAGAGGTTCGTACCCCACGCCAGGTACCAGGAAAGGTTGATCCTAAAGGTAGCCTGGGGATAATTCCCATTCCTATTTAACCTGGAAAAACCTAGCATTTCATTGGTGGCACGGTGGGATGAGGAGGTTGGTCGGTGTGTGGGTGGGGTGGTGGGGATCGTGGAGGGGAAAGGGGCGGATGTGGGGGGGGGCTAGACGGGTGGGTAAGGAGTGTAGATTTAAGTTGGAGGGTTGGGGGTAGGGGCGTGTGTGGGGTGTGTCGTTTGATGAGGTTGGTGATTTGCTGGGGGGACTGCGGAGGGTTGGTGGGGAAAAAGTTAGGTGTAGAACATGGGTTATTGGTGTAGGACTGGTGTATTGATTTGGGGTTGTTAACAGGACGAAGGTGGGGAATTTTTTTGGTGGCAGTAACGGTCTGGTTAAAGGTTATGTGGGACTGGTGAGTTTGTTGGTCATGAGAGGGCGAGTCAAGTGTGGGGTTGTGAAATTTTCTAGGGGTGTGAATTGTGTGGGGGGGAAAGGGAGCTACTGACGGAAAACTGTCACAAGGGAATTGTTGTTGGTTGTGGGATAGTTGAACATTTCTGGGGGCATGGGAAAAACATTGTTGGGTACATCGGTCGGCATTTTCTCTGGAAACATGTGTACATAAACATTGGATAGAATTATGGTTACATATATCAGAGTCTGTCCTGAAAACATGGGAGGATTTATTCTGGACAGAGTTACGAGAATTGAGGGGATTACCGAGAGGGAGTTGCTTGGACTTGTCTTCTTTCGTTTCGTTGAGGCATTTTTTACTGAATTGGGTGAGGTTTTGAGAGAACTCGGGGCAAGGGGAGGCTTTAGGAGTCACCTTAGTGCTAGCTGCAACTTGGTAACCCTGACTCAGGGTTTGTTGAGGGGGAAGGTGTTTTTTCTTTTTGGGAATGGGTTTCTGCGTGATTGGTTTGTCAGAGGCTTTGAGCTGGAATTTGTTTTTGAATGAGATCAGCCTTTGGCCGCAGTCAATCTGGGCCTGGAGTTTTTGAAGGAGGTCAAGTCCAAGGAAACCATCATAATGTTTACAGTTGGAGGAAAATACTGTGAATGTGTGATAACAACGAGCATGGGGGGCAGGAGTGGTTACTGATAGGGGTAAAGTGTCTCCTAGGAGATTTAAGTAAGTATCAGCAGCTGAGATTAGTTCTGTTTTGGTGTTTAACAAAGGGCCAAATAGTCGGGGATGTTTTTCATAGTAAGATTTGAACAAACATGACTTGGCAGCTGCCGTGTCGATTAGCAAGCGGACAGGAA
Organism: Paralithodes platypus; assembly: GCA_032716605.1. Classification (NCBI taxonomy): domain Eukaryota; kingdom Metazoa; phylum Arthropoda; class Malacostraca; order Decapoda; family Lithodidae; genus Paralithodes; species Paralithodes platypus. The sequence continues at coordinate 47,911,397 of CM064552.1, read as the reverse complement.
TGTCCTTGATTTTGGCCATGTAATAAATGGGGGCAGTGCGACCAGTTATGGCGTCCCCCGCCGAGCCCATCGTGGGCGGGGGATACTTTAAAAATCCTGGGGGTCGGTATCTACCTCCTCCAGGGTTTCCTCGGTATCGTCTGAGGTCATGATATTGGGGGCTATTTCTTCCTCTTGTCCCCACTCCTCTTCATTTACAGAAATGCGAGGAGTAGAGGGGCGAGGTTTGGCAGAGTCACGAATTTGATGGAGGGCACACTGAGCATTACAGGCAGGGAAATCATAGGGGTTGATAATGACTAAGGTAGGGTTTTTACTTTGGTAGGTGTTGTAGTTGCTGTTCCGGTTGAAGATTCTGCGTGGCTGGGTCAGTTGGAACCGGGGTCTACTGGGTTGGGGCTTGCCGGAAGGGTAGGTGGGTCTGTTGTTGAAGGATGAGACTGGGTAGGCATTCTTGGAGTTTTGGTGGTCGGTTTGCTGCGGGTGCGTGGGAAACCTCTTGATTGCAGCGATTTGGGTGGGTGCTTCCGTGCGCACGGCCAAAATACGTCGGATCGTGATGAGATCTTTTTTGTATCCGACGAAATCGTGCACACGGAAATGGTCTTTTACTGCTGAGGGCAATATCGACACAAGGTTGACCAGAATTTGCTGTTCTTGTTGGATTCTGGTCAACGTGGGGAAAGAAATTTTTATGTGTTGGGCAATCTTATTCGCTGTGGCATCTACATCGCCTTCGAATTTAGTGTCTTGGATACGGGTGTGGGCCACGAAAACGCCCAACGAAGGCTTAATGACTTCTATCACTATTGGGCGAAATTCGTCCCAGGTGAGAGCAGGGTGCACTTGATAGGCAACCAGGGAAACGGCTTTTCCCAGGTGCATTAATGTTATGGCTATTTTTTGTGCGTTCATGGTATAAGCTAGGTCAAGTACGGGTTTCACTATGTCCATGAATGTTTCGATCTCATAAGTTTCTCCATCATAATGTGGGATGGGAATGTGAGAACGGTGCGCCATGATGTTCTCGTGTTCTGGCTGTTCCAAACTTGCAATGTAATGCAACCTTTTATCCGAATCAGGAACCACCGCTGCCGCCAATGTTATGCTAGGTTTTTACAGGTTAAATAGGAATGGGAATTATCCCCAGGCTACCTTTAGGATCAACCTTTCCTGGTACCTGGCGCGGGGTACGAACCTCTGAAGGGAATTTAACCCTCCTAAAAACCCACAGGTTTTGAAATGCCTTGGGTGGGGTTCGAACCCTGGTTAGTGACGCACCACCATCACCACCAGGCCCGCGCGCTAACCCACTGTACTACCACGGACGTACTAAAAGTATAGCAACCTTAGTCCGATTTTTAAGAACCAGGTGATAGTCTTGTGGTGTTATCACGTGATGAGTTTATTGGACTTACCATCCACGACTATTTTACGCTATACCTGACGTCAACTCGGGTAGTACATTATTGTGGTTGCGGGACATTTTCGAGGGCATTACAGTTGGTAATAATACTTGTAAATTATTTAGTATAAATTAGATATATATATAAGCAAGATGAAAACATTAAGTATACATATACACTATAAAACATAGGCTACTCATATATGATGCAAGCTGTATACCTTCAAGCAACACAATAAGAATTAAATTGTCATTTTGAATATATATTAGTATGTTACATGTTATGTAGATGTTAATTTGTCAAGTAGCACTAAAACTGGACATTTATACTTATGACATCTAGGGATATTTTGTCCCACCATTGACGTTGGCAACTCCCGAATCTCACATCAACAATGGCGGGTGTTGGAGGAGTTTTGCTTGTGTACCTCCTCATAATGACGACAATTACACGATGACTGGCGCCTTTACAGTAGCCTCTACTTATGTCTATTTAACTATGTCATGTCTGCAGAGTCTCAGGATAATGTTCAATTGCTTATTAATAGCGTTATTAGTACAAGGTAGGGATTATTACAAATTAATGAGGACCAAGGACAAGGATAGTCAATATAATGTCTTTGTGGGGACCCTCCCCTCCCATTGTCCTTTGTGATCGTGCTGCCATCTCTCGAACGCGCGGCTCACTATTTACAGATTTGTGGCGTCTTCTTTAGTGTCTAGGTTATATGTAGTCTATGGTGCAGATGTTACCAATTCATAATGTCGACATCGTTAACAGATTACAAAAATTTAAAACATAGGTAGAAAATTTCACAATCTCTAATTTATTGCTTAAAAATGCTCACATTTTAAGAACATATATATAATTCACATGTTTAATTGACGCTAGATCAAAGTAAATATAGTATCTGGAGATCTTGCAATAAAGTAAGTTGGTAACATTGATGGGACAATTTGTAACTTTTTTTATATATTATTATAATTATAGACTAAGCTATCCTCTTTGTTAATTTACATATAAACATAAAATACGATATATAAATTATATTTGTATATATCTTTATATTTGTGTATCGGAGTTCAGTTCAGTTGTTGATTTGTTGATTTGTCGTGCTCTTCACTTCTTTACTTTTCCTCTTTTATCTTCTTTCTTCTTGGTCTATTGGTCTAACTATCTATTTGTCTGTCTGTCTATCTATGTGTATATCTATTTACCTGGCTATCTTTTTACCTGTCTATCTATATAACTGTTTATCTATTTATTTGTCTGTATATATATCTAACTGTGTATCTATTTGTCTGTATATCTATCTAACTGTCTATCTATCTATTTGTCTGCTTATCTATCTAACTGTGTATCTATTTGTCTGTCTATCTAATTGTTCATCTATTTATATGTCTATTTATCTGTTTATCTATTTTTTTGTCTATACATCTAACTGTCTATCTATATATCTAACTGTCTATATATTTGTCTATTTATTTAACTGTGTACCTATTCGTTTGTCTATATATTGGGAGGTTTGACGTACCTCCCAACCTACCAAATAGGAAAACCTACTATTTGGTAGTAGTCTTGGAAAATCCAACATCAAGGCTATTAACCTAATTGCAATGACGACTTGTCTATTTTGACTGCTATGTCGTCATTCCAACCGCGGTTAAAAAAGAAAACGTCTAGAGTCTACTCCTTATCTTGCTCTAGGAGACGTTGTACATTAACCAAAACTACCACCGAAGGTGAAAAAAGCATAGAAGAGAAGAAAAAGGGGTTTACCTTAGTTACCGCTTAACCCGGCAAGCGCGATAGGCCTCACGGAAGGCTTCCTATAGGGAACGCGATACGCCTCACGGAAGCAAGACCATAAAAAAAGCCTTCCAAAAAAAAAAGGGCCTATCAAAACAAAGGATTTTGTCTCTAGGTGAGATAATTCCCCTCTAGTACTCATCCATGTGTTTCTCACCCCTCCCCCTCCCCTCCTTCCCCACCTTATTCCCCCCTCCTCAATTATCACCTATTTATCCTCTTATTATCATCATTTATCGGTTATTTTTCTCTCCCGCGATAATGTAGCACAAGTGGGTTGCATAAAAGATCGTTATACAACACCCAGACACCGGCACACACCGCCCCGCTCGTCTCAGTTGACTCCCAGACAGCGAGAGGGGAGGGCTGCCTGTGGCTCTCTCTCGCCTGAGATTATGACCGGGTGGCCAATATCTTCGTTTTTCACCACCCAAATGCTTTTCCCACTTATTTTAGCACTCTTGAAGGTTCATATATACATCATATATGTAAAATAAAAGCATACCGAAAACAAATAATGCTTTATATTGTAAATATAACTAATTCTGTCAGAATCTAGGGCTAGAAATGCACAAATAACTACCCTAGCACCTAGGTCTATATCGCGCTTGTCAGGTTAAGGCCCATCCCGTGTTCCGTCATGTGCAGATCCCTGTCGAACGTGCGCATGAGCGACCCTCTCTTGTTATCACATCTCACGTCAGCAGAAGAACGCGGATGGGCAGGGGTCCGGCGTGAGGGAGGGTATTATGTACGTTGGATTTTCCAAGACTACTACCAAATAGTAGGTTTTCCTATTTGGTAGGTTGGGAGGTACGTAAAACCTCCCAATTTGTTAGTAGTCTTAGCAAATCCAACATCAAGGCTGCATAACAAATAGGAGGAGGACATCCAAGCCCAACATACCAAAAAAAAACAATGCATACAACAAAATTATGAATGACAAAGACACAATTTAAACAAGAGAGTTTAATAAAAGAGTGAAAAACTGAGGAGTAGCTAAAAAGAACAGTTTTAACACGTGCCCGTCATTCATAGTAATGCAAAAACATAGACTTGTCTTAAACCAAAAAGGTATTGTACCCAAAATCCCTTTTCTTCCAAAACCAACAAAAACATTGAACACAATAACAAAACACAATTTTCAATGTGGCAAAAACACTTATGTACTGTATACATAATACATAATCCCAAACTTGCAATCAAGTGTTGCAAACCCGTACTCCCCCCCCCCCCCTTTGTCAAATAAAACAAAGTAAAAGAACGAGGGACAAGGGGGGAAGACCAGGTATCTTCGCCAGAGCACTAGGAAACACGACTACCGAGAGCTATCACCGGCCGAGGGGGTCGAACACTGGACATGGAGAGGTAGGAGGAGATGAAGGAATTGATAGAAGACCACAAAACCGCCGAGGCGATGTCAGGTAAGGATCGACTTTGCAGGAACCGGAAGGAGGCAGCAAAGGAACGCACATCGCGCGCAGAACCCCTACAAACAGGGTTACTGGCACGAATGGGCCAACAAATGTGGCGTCCTATCTGCACCTGCGAGAGCCTCCCACCAGTCCGAGGAGACACCCACACAGCAGTACCCGAAGGCGGCGCCACAGACACAACAGAGGAGTCCAAGGCTGACACCGGGCACAACACATGGCGAGTATGCCCATGCCGTAAAGCCTGGACGGTGAAAGGCTGGAAAACGTGGGTCTCCCTCTCATTCGTGGCAACAAAATGAGGGGAGGGGGCTAATGCGAGTTAAGCTAGAAGGTCCAGAGCCCGCCCCAGATCCCACTGTGGAGGGACCTGGCGCGGAGGCGGTCGTTCCCTGAAGGCAGCCGTCATGAAGGAATCCAGTTCCTGCGGCGGAACGACCAGCCCAGCGACGGACTCAAAGACCCCCCGGACGGCAGACAAGTGGTTACGTATAGCGTCGACGCGAAAATGACGTGTACGGAAGAGGCGAAACAAGGAGTGTAGGACGAGGGAAGGAGAGCCAACTGTCTGGCGAGTGTCCTGTGTCCACCTAGTAAAAGACCTCCAGCGGGACCCGGAAGTCCCCCAAGGAGAAGTCGGCCAGGAACGCTTCAGGAAGGCAGGCAGGTCCCGTCCGTGGACTGGGAGCCACCGTGCCTCCTGAACATCCACGATGCGAAGGCCAACGAGGTCCGCAGGTCCCCAACCTAGCGCAAGTGGAAGTCGGAGACAGGGAGAGGGACCGGACTCGGGCACCACCGCGTCAACTGGGCGTACCAAGCCCGTGCCGGCCACAGAGGCGCGAGTAGCCAGATGCCGCCGCGGTACAGCCGCAGCCTCGCGAGGACGTTGCACATCAACAGTGCGTCTGGTGGCGGAAATATGTATATCGACCGCCACCTGTTCCAGTCTTCCATGAAAGCGTCCGGAACCCCCTCCGGAGTGCGAGGCCGGAGGGATAGGTACTGAGGCCACTGGCGCGGCACCTCCGATGCGAACAAGTCGACCTCCGGAACACCCCAGGAAGCCGCGAGGTCGTCGAACACAGTCCGTTGCATTGCCCATTCTACAAGAACGCCCTGTCCTCTCGACAGGGCGTCCGCCCACAGGGTGGCAGTCCCGGGCAGGGAGGAGGCATGCAGGGAGAAGGTGTGTCGGATCGCGAGGAAGAACAACTTCACCGAGATCCCCAATAGAGTCAATGACCTGGAGGACCCCCGCTTTAGGAAACAGTGGACAGCTGTCTGAGTGTCCATCCCGAAGGCCACCGACTTTCCCCGAAGGGCCAGCGCGTGGTCCCTCAGGAAGAACAAGGGAACCAACAGTTCGACGGCATAGACGGGTAAGGGGTGTGAGTCCCACCCATCTGCCGGGAAGTTGACGTCCCAGGTTGGATTGGTAACCGCACGCTACCTCGCTCGACGCATCTGTGTCTACCCAGATCGTCGGGGGGAGGGGGGGGGGGCGGTCCAGGGCACAGCCGCAGAGAGCGTGCCCCGAGCAACCCAGTGTCCGAAGCGTCTGCGAACGGTACGCGGGAGCGGCAGGAGCCGACCCATAGGGGTCAACGGAAACACCTCGGTGCCCCTGAGGAGTAGGCGGCGTAGCCTGAGGCTCCCTAAGGGAATGGGCAGAGCGGCCCAATTCAGCGAACCCACTAATGAGTCCCAGAGCCACCCCGGGAGGGAGACCGAGTGCAACACGGCGAAGACCTTCCGCCAAAGGTGCACCGCGTCCGGCAGACCCTGGGTCACCGTAGCACCGGACAAATCCCATGCGAGACCGACCCATGGCACGACACGCGACGGGGTCAAGCGTGACTTGGGAACATCGATGGGGAACCCTAACCGTGCGACGTGGTGAACGACTGTGAGGGTGTCGCGTATGCACAGTCCTAGGGCTTCGGAAACTATCAACCAATCGGCCAAGGAAAACAGGATCTGGAGCCCGCTCCTGAGGAGAGGACCCAGAGCCTGCCCCACCAATGCGGAGAAGATCCGCGGCGCGTTGGAGAGACCGAAGGGAAGTCCGTCGAACAGGAACATACGATCGGAAGTCCGAACGGCCAAGAATCGCTGGAATCGAGGATGGAGAGGAACGAGCCAAGACGCATCCTGGAGTGCCAGCGACACTACCCACGACAGAGGGCGCAGGGCCAGGCGGACCTGGGGTACCGGCAGCATCCGAAACCGTGTGTGCACGATGCGCCCGGTGAAGGCCGACAGAGCCACCACCGGTCGCATCGCGTCGCAGTTCTACTTCGGTACCAGAAATACACGGGAGAGGAAAACAGGGTGACCGGCGGTCAACCCCCTCGACGATTCCCTGCTCGTGCATGGATGTGAACACGTGGGCCACCTCTGAAGAGATGGGCCGGCGTCGGTGACAAGAGCGGAGTGGGGGTCTGGACGTCCACCTCCAGGTTAGACCCCTCCGCGCAATCTGCCGCCCCCAACGTCCCTCGCGGCCATCGAGGGGCGCAAGGGCGAAAACAACCCGTGGGAGCTCCCGAGAGGAGGGGAGCGACCCGGGCGGCCAGGCGAGAAGGAGAACAAGGAGACCGACCCAGAGAACCTACACATTGTTTTGACGTGGAGGTACCCCCGGTACGGTCCTTGCGGTCATGAGCGCCACGTTAACCTCCTCTACCCCCCCCCCCCAACTTCGTCGAAAAGGGCGGGCCACCCCAACCCCTGGCCGAAGAGCGGCCGGAAGTGGAAGGCTGGCCAGCCCCGACACGGCGGGGATGAAAAGGGGGCAAGAATAGAAATGCGAGGCGGAACCGACGCACTGGCCTGTAACGTCCCTGTCCTGCACCCGTGCATGGCGGCAGCACTTGCAGCAGCACCCCGAAGAGGACCGGCAGAAGGGCGGGACTGAGAAGACCCCGCTCGCGACACAGCGCGGCGTTGCGTGTCGTAAGCAGGGTCCGCCGATAGAGAAGCGTACCGTCCCCAAGCATCCCGCGCAAAAAAGCCCCGACGTAGAGAGCGCAGAGTACAACAAACCCTGACGAATATCCAAGGGGGCTGTCCGGCAGAACGAGGACCGTACCATCCGGCGTTGCCGAGTTGCCACGCACAAAACCGCCTTCAGCTCGGGAACCAAAGACACCGCGAGCTGAAGGTGGATCCGCCGAACGCGGTCCAAACCCTCGCGAAGATCGCCTGGTGCAGACGCCGCGATAAGCCGCAGGTGGTGAACAGAAGTCCGGAGGGAACCGAAAAGACAAGAGAATAAGTGCGGCACCCACCGTCGCAAGGGAAAACCCTTGTCGACAGAGGACTGATCTGGGTGAGAGAAGAATGGGGTAGCAAGAGAACAAAGTTCAAGAACGGGCGCGCTTAACCAGGACCAGAACGAGCCGTCCAACCCGCAGACAGACACAAGAGGAGGCAAAAGTAGTGATGACTCGGGGGGAGGGACTGAAGGAGAGCCGGCGACTGAACGGTCGGCGAAGGCGAAGGCCTCAGCAAACCAGGCCCCCAATGGGAGAGGGTGACCGAGCAAGATAGCTAAGCCAGGCGTACCGTCGTCGCACAAACCCGTCCCATAGGAGGACAGTCCCGTCAACACAGCCAGGGACTGAACATCCTGAAGGATGTCCCGGCGGCTGAAGTCTGACCAGAGCGTAGGCCTGCAGAAGGGAGGGGGACCGTAGCAGGGGTAGGTAGGGTGAGGCACTGAGGGTGTGTCACCGCCAAGAAGCGCGATAAGAGGGAGTCTTGCATCGACTCCAAGCGCCCGTCGATGCGTGACACAACCCATCCCTGCATAGCCGACAATCGATCCGAGAGAGGCGACCCCCCCCCAAGATTTGTCAGCCCGCAGGGGCGAGCGTGAGCGGGAGCGAGACCCACGACACGAACCAGCAGCATCGCGGCCCAAGGAAGGCGAGCGACGACGTTTGTGTCGCCGCTGAGAGACTCGTCCCCGATCACGAACGCCCGAGGGGGAAACAACACCATCCCCCTCTTCCAGCGACACGGCAGCCCCTGAGAAAGGGGACCCCGAAACCTCGCTAAACCCCACCGAGCCAAGAGGAGGGGCACCCCCCTGGCGAGACGGTAGGTGAAGGTCAGGGAGAGAAGAAGGAGGAGGAGCAGGACGACGGGAGTGGGAAGGCTGGCCGGGTGCAAGGAGGTCAGAAGGAGCCGCGAGGGGAAACAGAGCAAGGATCCCCGGGGCTGAGATAACAGGGCGGCCCGACACCGAGGCGGAGGAGGGAGGGACCTCCACCGTGGGACGAGACCGTGAAGGAAGAATAGGCACTGAAGCAGGTGAAGTAGGAGAAGCAACTACATCCTGGCGGACCCTCCTGGACAGTGTAGGAGGAGGGAGCAGAGGGCCAGCCACAGCATGAACAACCGCGCGCGGAGAGGACAACGTAAGAGGAAGTCGTCTGGGCTGGGCAAGCGGGCGGAAGGGAGTAGAGCCCCTATCCGTAGAGGCCAGGGGAGGGCGCACAGGGGCAGAGCCGCTAACCCCGGCCTCAGGGCGAGAACCATGACGAGGGCGATGGGCGTCGTCAAGGCGATCAGGAGGACGACGAGGGGTAGTAGAGGACGGGCGACGAGGCGAGCGAGAGCGTGGACGGAGCTGGGGATCCCCCCGACGATGTGACGACCGGCTGCGGGACCCAGGGGAGAGGGCCCGAGCAGGGAGAGGGCCAGGTGAACGGCCTTCAGTCGGGTCAGGGATACCCAGGGCGACGCGGATCCGGTCGGCAACAAAGGCCGGGGAACGGTGGCCCACAGTCCTAATGTGGCGGGAGACTATCGCCCACACCGACGGAAGGGAAGCAGAGGCCACTGCCGCCGCTGAGGAACCAGGGCTATGGTGCACCACATCCACCAGGGCCAGACATGGGCCACAAAGAGCAGGGAGGTAGGCCGTAGAGGACACACAGTGCGAGTGGTGCAAGCAGGACTTGTGGCTCTCCAAGCACGGGGAGCTACAACCATGGCGAAAGCAAGGCAGCCTACCTGCACTGGAAGAACACACACCATAATCAGCACGTCGAAGGAGTAAGTGGAGAGAATGTCCAATAAGAACCAGGGAAGGAGCATGGGGAAACAGGAACACACATGCAAACAGGTATCCGTACTCACCCTAAACCGGGAGCACAGAGGTAGGTGAGTAGGGCGGGCGAGGTGGAAGAGCACTAGCAGAACCTGCAAAGATGGAGAAAGTGTTAACCACCACTCAACATCTTACATGCAGGGCCTATAACACCAGTAAAGTGCACACACCAAGATAGTTTCAGGCAACAAGATGACATAAAACAGGTCAACAGTGAAAGCCAACTATTACCGCAAATTTGCGGGCCAATGGAGGCATAACCGTACCGACACAACCCTCCCGCATCTTTGAGGGACCCCCCAGCGATCTCCGCAAATTTGCGGGGAGCCGAAACGTCCCAGAGGACCGAATCGAGTTCCCGCAAATTTGCGGAACCGGCCGAGATGGTCCGGCGCCGAAAAAGCGAGAGGAGCGTCTAGGGAATACCAAAAAAGGCCACAAAAATGCGTCATCTCTTTATGAACTCCAAGCGATGATGGCCATCAAGCTGAGCAGTGTCTTCCTTGAATTTATCCTAACTCAACCGGTAAAGGGAGAGGCAAGGAAGACACACCAGGGGAGAGGAGGCACATCCCCCAGGAACCACCCAACCCACAGAGATAGAGCAAAGCCCATGAGGAGAAGTGGCAGGGAGGGTGGTTTCGCACAAACAGGGGCCCCCTTGGGGTACCCCTGGATTGGGCAAAAAGACTATGAAAGGATGGAGGTGAAACAGGAAGAGAAAACAAAAACCAGTAAATGAAACTGGCGAGAAAAAGGGTGGCCTAGCCGGGAGCAGAGAATGTGTCAGGTGCGAAAAACCCTGTGGTGTGAAGGAGGGGCCCCCGTGGGGTACCCCTGGATTATCACGAACCACCTGTCGCCCAGGCCCTTGAGACACAGTGAAGGCTCGAAAGGGGGGACTCGGGAATAATGCTAATAATGCGGCCGACACAAACTCTACAAACAGCACCGCCACCAACGAAATTTCAGATTTTTACCAACGGTACACCTTAGGCTATGAAAAAATGAAAACTCATAGGGGCATAGCAATTCCTGAATGAGAAAACGAGCTAGGCTAAAAAAAGCTAAAAGCTAAACTATGCCCAGACTAACAGGAAAAAAGAATATGAAAAGAGAAAGAATGAAAAACATATACGAGGAACGCCAGGCGCCCCCGTACCTTCGGTAGGCTATTTCCACACGCGTCTCCATTATACACACTGAGGAGCCCATTTACGTGTGTCCTAGATCACGTAACATCTGTCTAACAAAAAAGAAGGCCAGATAAGCCGAAAACGAACCTAAACAGGGTGAATTAAAGGAGCACAACAAAAGCGGACTCAATCAATGGAGGCGCGTGAAAAAATGATAACAAGAGAGGGTCGCTCATGCGCACGTTCGACAGGGATCTGCACATGATGGAACACGGGATGGGCCTTAAGCGGTAACTAAGGTAAACTCCTTTTTCTTCTCTTCTATGCTTTTTTCACCTTCGGTGGTAGTTTTGGTTAATGTACAACACCTCCTAGAGCAAGATAAGGAATAGACTCTAGACGTTTTCTTTTTTAACCGCGGTTGGAATGACGACATAGCAGTCAAAATAGACAAGTCGTCATTAGCGGCTCGCTTGGTGTAGTGACTAGCGTCTCGGACTTCCACCCAGAAGGCCCGGGTTCGCGCCCACGCTCGGCGCATTAAAGATTTTTCACAAGCACTGAGTCGTTACCATCCCTCATGAGCAAAGGGATGGGGTAGTAGTACAGGACCCCAATGGAAATACGCCTAATCGGCCTTATTGAGCTATCCTTAGCTAGCTTAGCATGCGCTAGCTTTAAGAACTATTATTATTATTATTATTATTATTATTAACCTAACAAGTGCGCATGGGGGTAATTGGAAGCGTCCCCCTGACGTATTTGAGGTGTTTCCGTCACTAAAATATTCATTGTACCATTAATAGCATTAATACTTACCCATATGCGCCTATTATGGGTTGATTATAAAGGTATTAACCTGAAACAACAATAAAACGAGTGAAAACAGCGTTTGGATGGTCAAAATCGGAGATATAGCCCGCGAGTTGTATAATGTATGGGTGAGGCAAGCTGCTTTCCCGCCAATTTCCCCCAAGGCCACTGAGACACAGTCGATCGATACTCTCTCTCTCTCTCTTGCATTCGCTTGCTATCAGTGATGACCACACCCTGTAACCGGATTTCTAATGTTAGCACGAAAATATACCTCAGAATAAGGGAATAACAGGGAAAATAGGTGATAACTGAAGGAGAGGAGGAAAGTGGGGAAGGAGGGGAGGTAGAGGACTGAGATTTTGCATGGCCCAGGGGCCAAAATAAAAAAAAAAAATATAAAAAAAAAAAAAAAAAATCGATGTTAAAAGTTGATTTTTTTTCTTTCTGACTCTTAAGAGTCTCCCTGCAGTCCGCCGGGGGAACTCTTAAGAGTCTCCCCGCAGTTCCCGGGTTAATAGCCTTGACATTGGATTTTCCAAGACTACTAACAAATATATATACAGTATATATATATATATATATATATATATATATGGCTATCTATCTAACAGTATATCTATTGGTTTGCCTATTTATCTAACTGTTTATCTATTTGTTTGTCTATATATCTAACTGTCAATCTGTTTGCCTATATATACTGTATATAACTATGTATTTGCTTGTCTATTTATCTAACTGTCTCTATTTACCTATATATACTGTATACAGTATAACTGTATGTATTTGTTTGTCTATAATTATATCTAACTGTCTATCTATTTGCCTATATATACTGTATACATTATAACTGTATCTATTTGTTTGTCTATATATCTAACTGTCTATCTATTTGCCTATATATACAGTATATAACTATGTATTTGCTTGTCTATTTATCTAACTGTCTATTTGCCTATATATATTGTATATAACTGTATGTATTTGTATGTCTATTTATCTAACTGTCTATTTGCCTATATATATTGTATATAACTATGTATTTGTTTGTCTATTTATCTAACTGTCTATTTGCCTATACAGTATATATAACTATGTATTTGTTTGTATATTTATCTAACTGCTTATCTATGTGTTTGTCTATTTATCTAATTATCTATCTATTTGTCTATATATCTAACAGTAAGTCTATTTATCTCTCTATCTCTCTCTGTGCAATCTGTGTATCTATATATAACACACACACACACTCTCTCTCTCTCTCTCTCCAACACTATCAAATCCCCCGAGTATGTGAGAAAGAGGGGGAGAGGGAGAGAGAGAGTGAAAGTGAGTGTATGTGTGTGTGAGAGAGGGGAGAGAGTATAATGTGTGAGTGAGAGTATATGTGTGAGTGAAGGCAGAACTGCCTATAGCGAGTCCCTATAGGCAGTTCTGCCTTTTGCCTCCCTCACTCACATAGAAAAAAAAATACACACCTAATTGGCCATTAACACCCTATCACACCCATCAACATGCATACAGAATTATCCACACACACACACAATATTAGCCATGTACGTTCTGAAGGTAATCATACTTATTCATCAGGCATTAATCTCAGCCACGACCAATTCCATCCCACACACCACATGCAGAAAACGGGTTGATGTACAATTTTGGTACCATTATTCTTTTCCATGTATTGATTAAGGGGAGTTTTTATTATTTGTATATATATATTTTATTTTGGACCCCTTTCTCTTATGTTTAGTCCCATTAGTTTTGAGATTTTGAAACATTCGCCTCACTAGTTTGGCAATTTTAAGACCTTTTGTGCTATTTAGGTGTCGAATTTTTCAATAGAATGTCTTTTGTCAGTCTCTTAATATAATCACATACCGGTACCCACCGGTACCTACCTAGCTACAGTATATATCCGTATATCTATCTATCTCTCTACCAATCTACTTCACTACACTTAACATACACACCACACTTCCTCCTTCATAATTATTTAAAAAATTATGAACAAAGGCCCAGCCTCGGAGTCCCCAGGGGGGGGGGACCATAAATGCCCCCACACGTGCCCGACCTTCCCCTGACGACCCCTCTAAATGCTCTGGACTACGGCCTATCACTCTTACTATCAACTTTTGCAAAATTTGCGGCCTTTCCTCTAATTTTCACTCTATCGAACACCATCTCTCCTCCTCTAAACCTGATCTTCTTTTTCTCACCGATACTCAGGTATCTAAAACAACTGCCAGCAGCCCCTTCTCTGTATCCTCCTACTTTCTCTATCCTAGTTTCAAAGCCAGAGGCGGATGTTGTGCATACGAGCACAACAAACTCACTTGCTCTCGTGTTCCCGATTTCGACTCCTCTGAATTCTCAACTTTATGGCTCAAACTATCCTGTCATTCTCATACTAAATATTTCTATGCTGTCGATCTTTCCCCTAACTCTACCGACTTTCCCAAATTCTTCGACTATCTAAACTTTAAAGTGGAACACATTCTATCTAACTCTCTCTTCTCTGAAATCTCCATCTTAGGAAATTTCAACATTCACCACCGCCAATGGCTCTCCTCTCACTCTACTGACAAAGTTGGTGAACAAGCCTACGTCTTTTCTATCATAAATGACCTAGAGCAGCTGGTCCAGCAACCCACCCGTATCCCGGATCGCTTCGGAGATCGGCCCAACGTTCTTGACTTATTTATGACTTCTAGCCCTTCTTCTTATACTGTCAATCTTTTCTCTCCTTTGGGCTCCTCCGACCATAAACTTATCTCCGTCACCTGTCCTATCTCTTCAGTACGGCCATCCGATCCTCCCAGCCAGCGGCACTTGTGGCACTTTGGCGGTGCCGACTGGGAGGCTCTCCGGCAGTACTTCTTTGATTTCCCATGGAATGACTTCTGCTTCCGTGGCCGAGGACCCTCGGAGAGTGCTGAATGCATTACCGAGGTAATCCTCTCGGGCATGGAAGCGTACATTCCATTTTCTTTCTCTCAGTCTAATGCAAAAAAATCTTGGTTTACTCACGCTTGTTCTACTGCTGTCCACAACAAGGAGGAAGCATACAAACGATACCGACGCCTTAAAACTCAAGAATCTCATTCTTCCTATGTTTCTGCCCGGAATCAAGCCAAATCTGTTCTTCGACTTGCCAAGCACTCTTTCATCAATAATAAATGCACTGAACTATCCAACTCTAGCTCTTCCCAAGCTTTCTGGCATCTAGCCAAAAACCTCTCCAACAACTTTTCTTCCTCGTCTTTCCCTCCCCTTTTCCACTCTGATGGCACAACCATCACTTCTTCCTCTGACAAAGCTGAACTCTTTGCTCAAACTTTTGCCAGAAACTCTACCTTGGATGATTCCGGTGCTATTCCTCCCTCTCCACCCCCCTCTCTTCTACTTATGCCTAATATCCTAATCTCTTCTAAAGATGTACTTTCTACCCTCTCTGGGCTTAATACTAAGAAGGCGTACGGTCCGGACGGTGTTCCTCCTGTTGTACTTAAAAACTGTGCTTCCGTGCTGACCCCCTGCCTAGGCAAACTCTTTCGTCTCTGTCTCTCCTCTAACGTCTTTCCTTCTTGCTGGAAGTTTGCTCTCATTCAACCTGTCCCAAAGAAGGGTGACCACTCTCAACCCTCCAATTGTCGTCCAATTGCTCTCATCTCTTGTATCTCTAAAGTTTTTGAAACTATTCTTGCTTCCAAATTTCTTAAGCATGTCTCTTCTCATAATCTGCTCTCAGATCGCCAGTATATGGCTTCCTTAAGGGTCGCTCTACTGGTGATCTTCTTTCATATCTTACTAACTCTTGGTCATCCAATTTTCGGGACTTCGGTGAGACTTTTTCTGTTGCACTAGACATATCGAAGGCCTTCGATAGGGTCTGGCACAAATCTTTAATTTCCAAACTGCCCTCCTTCGGTTTCTGTCCCTCCATCTGTGCCTTTGTCTCTAATTTCCTTTCCGGCCGTTCCATAGCTGTGGTTGTGGACAGCCATCGCTCAATTCCTCATCCTATCAACTCCGGTGTTCCTCAGGGTTCTGTTCTATCTCCTATTCTCTTTCTAATTTTCATAAATGATCTTCTCAACTGTACATCCAGTCCCATCCATTCATATGCAGACGACTCTACTTTACACCACTCAATTAGTTTTTCAGAACGCCCCGGCCAGCAGTCCCTCAAAAGTAAACGTAATGAAGCCATAAAATGCTTATCTTCTGATCTAGCTACTATTTCCAATTGGGGTAGAGAAAACCTTGTTACATTTAATGCTTCCAAAACTCAATTTATCCATCTTACTACCCGTCAGGAACCTCCAGAGGACTATCCCTTATTCTTCAACAATACAAAAATCAACCCTTCATCTTCCCTCAATGTTCTCGGTGTCTCTTTTTCTTCTGCTCTTACTTGGAAAGACCATATTACCAGTCTCGCTAAGGCAGCCTCCCAGAAGCTGGGTGTGCTCAACCGCCTCAAAGGGTTCTTTACCCCTGCGCAGCTACTTGCTCTGTACAGGGGCACAGTGCGTCCTTGTATTGAATATTGTTCACATGTGTGGGGAGGATCCTCTCACACCGCACTCCTAGATAAAGTAGAAAGGAAAGCCTTTCGTATCATTAACTCCCATCCACTCACCAACTCTCTGCAATCTCTCTCTCTTCGCCGCAATGTTGCATCTCTCTCACTATTCTATCGCTACTACAATAATCAGTGTTCCTCGGAGCTTTCCCAGTGTATACCACCTACTCTACGTAGGGTACGTAGTACCCGCCTTGCAACACAATCCCACCCCTATTCTGTGCAACTCTCCAACCCAAGAGTGAAACGCTATTCTCAGACTTTCTTCTATTCAACTGCTGAGCTCTGGAACTCTCTTCCAGAATCAATCTTTCCCTCTTCCTATGACTTAAATTGCTTCAAACTCCGTGTGTCCAGGCATTTTAGCTCGAACGTCCTTTGATTTCGGCCCTGTCACTCTTTGAAATCTGGGGGAGGCACTCGCTGCAGGCAGTTATGCCTTTTGTCTCCCTCATTCACATAGAAAAAAAACAAAAACAAAACCTACCTATCTACTTCAATACCCACCTATCTATCTATATATCTACCTATCTATCTACTTACCAACCTATCCATCTACTAAATAACCAAGCTACATATCCACCTACCAACCTATCTATCTACCTACCTATCATCCAACCTACCTATCTACTTACCCACCTATCTATCTGTATATTTATCTCCCCACCTCCCTACCAACCTATCTCCCTACTTACCAATAAATCTCCCAACCAACCTACCTATCTACTAACTATCCCAGCTACATCTCCATCTTCCTCTACTTACCAATCAATCTCCCAACCAACTTACCTATCTACTAACTATCCCAGCTACATCTCCATCTTCCTCTACTTACCAATCAATCTCCCAACCAACCTACCTATCTACTAACTATCCCAGCGACATCTCCATCATCCTCTACTTACCAATCAATCTCCCAACCAACCTACCTATCTACTAACTATCCCAGCGACATCTCCATCTTCCTATCTCCCTTCCTACCAACCTACCTATCTTTCTCCCTACCTACCAACCTATCTCTCTACTAACCTATCTATCTGTCTACCTAGCAACCTACCTATCTATCTCCCTATATACCAATATATCAACCTACCAATCTATCTCCCCACCTACCTACCTATCTACCTATCCATATACCAACTAACCAAGCTACATCTCTCTCACACCCACCAGACTCCTGGTGGACCTCCTGGGTGGGCGGTGTATACCCCACCCTGGCCCGAGCTACCACCGCCCACCACGCCTTCTTCAGAGTGTGGGCGGAGAGAGCAGGTAACCAGTATGGGAGGGGAAGGAGGGCTCTGGTGGTGGCGCCCCTCTACACTCACGCCCACGCTCTACATCTGGCATCGGTAGGGACTCACGGTCAACGTTTATTAGAAGAACGTTTCCAATATAATTTTGCCATAAAGTATACTGTTATGCCCTGATTTTATTCAGGATTAACTATCGGTACAGGTGAGTTCTACGAGACTGGGTTATTGGATTTCATGCAAATACACAAAGGGAATCAATAGAGAACATAATATAATCTCGGAAGATGGTTTGTAATACATCTTTATTCTTAATTAACACTTTGGCAGAATAGACATAAAGTAATTCACACAAAATAGTATGGGCAATAGGAGCATCAATGTTGTTGGACTTTTTATAATCTTCAGCACTTATCGCGAGTTTGGATAGAGCGCACTTCCCACTTCTAACTATCAGGCACAGTATTCTCTTCTGATATATGGCCTAGAATATTCTGAAGGATTCACTCGTAGATCAGGCTAGTAATTCTATGTGATATTGATAAGGTTCTGTGTGACTCACTGGTGATGATACAAAATTAAATTATATCTATATCTCCAAGAATAACATGTAAAGGAGGTATAGTAGCTAGTTTCAACTCTTATGGTATATTCACTTGTCTCAATAACACTTAAGACAGATATCAGTGAGGGCGATTCAGGTTTCTGGTTAACAATCACAATTACTCATTTAGAATTGATTTCACTCGAGCTGTAGTCCCAATAATTAAGACTTATTTCTTCGGCGAGATTAAACCTGGTGGCAAGAATTATTACGGGAGTCAGTTCGCCTAGTCTTAAATTCACTGATATACTTTAACACACGTTAATAATAATAATAATAATAATAATAGTTCTTAAAGCTAGCGCATGCTAAGCTAGCTAAGGATAGCTCAATAAGGCCGATTAGGCGTATTTCCATTGGGGTCCTGTACTACTACCCCATCCCTTTGCTCATGAGGGATGGTAACGACTCGGTGCTTGTGAAAAATCTTTAATGCGCCGAGCGTGGGCGCGAACCCGAACCCGATTAGCATAGTAATCACTTTTATTTTAGAATAGCATGGATTATGAAGCACAGGGAAAACACTTGTTCGTAGAGTATAGTATCGAGGCACTGATGCTAATTAAGAATTAAGCACTGTTGAGGTATCTTCTGGTTATCTTGAGGCACGACGTTAGGGTTTAAAAGCTGCTTTTCCTTGGGCCGTCCAATGTGTCCGGCAGTGTGAACAAGGTTACAGATGGTCTAATGGGTGTGGGGTCTTAAATATGGTTCCGTAACTATGTGGAGTACAGTTGGTCACCATATCGAACTAACGCAAGTATTCTGAGCCTGTAGCTGTAAACAAATACTTGACTATTCTGACCTTTAATTAACCGGTGATGAAGTTCCGATATTTTACTCTTGAATGGGGGTTACAGATTAGGTTCTGTATTTTGCACTGGTATTGACAACTTGATTGGAGGTAGATTATTATAGGTGACAACATTCTTATGGAAGTGTATTTCAGAACGTGCCAGATCAGAGTTGCGGCAAGTAGTTAGGAAATATCTTGTGCGATACCCTCTTTACAGGCTACCTTACTACTGAGATCCTTGTCATGAAGATTAAATGCATATACTGTAGTATATTCCTTATAATTATTATATGCCAATAATAACTTCTCAGATCTTAAACCTTCTCTCTACTAATGGAGACACCCCAAATTTGAGACCCTTGAAGGAAAAGATATGGTGGCTATATCATAATACAGTATATATAATTACCAGTTATATATACTGTATATATATATATATATATATCTATATATATATATATATATATATATATATATATATATATATATATATATATATATATATATATATATATATATACATATATATATATTCCATATGGAACGTATGGAAAGCGAGAGAATGACTAAGAGGGTGTACGAGAGCGAGGTGGAGGGACAGAGGGGGAGAGGTAGACCGAATATGAGGTGGAAGGATGGAGTGAGGAACTACATGAACGAAGGCGGTGCTGGTTGGGGGAGGGGCGTCGACTGACTGGGGACAGAGGTGCATGGGGGCGGTTCGTTCGTGGCCACCCCTTCGGGGATCACGGCGTCAGGCAATAGATAGATAGATAGATAGATATATATTTATTAGTGGCCCCTCCATCATTGACGAACATGCCTATTACATAAGGCATCCTCTTCAAACACTAATCCGCCGTAGTTTGAATCTACCGCGCAGAGCATTTAAAAACTGAGGAGCCTTCATCATGAGCGCACGCGACCTCACTCATGGCTTCAGTCATTATGAATTGGGTTCTCACTACGAAAAAACTTCGTAAAAAATAAAAACAAAAAGAAAATAAGAATAACTATCTAATAAGCTTTCCATCATATCGTGGATGTACTTGTGTGGATCTTTGACCAGACGCTGATTCAGGCGTCATTCTTCCTTCTCTGCTCTGCGCTCAGCCTGCCCGGACGTGTCTCCCCACGCTCCGCTGGTTCCGCATTTGTTGCGTCCCTAGTGAGTTTTTTCTCATTTGTTTACTCCGGGATGTATCGAGTAAGGTTAGGATAGGCGTAGCAGGAGTGTCCTGGGCTGGTTGCCCGCAGTGCAGTGTATTTTGGGTCGTGTGTTTGGGGCATCTATTTCGGATGTACCCTCGTGGTCCTGTTGTGGACTTGTGATCGTTTCACAGTTGAGTTAGCTTGTGATGCAGGCGGCTTTCATTACGCGTTAATTATTGCTGCCTTTTATCTTTCTGATGAGGTAAGCTTTGCTTACTGACGTTCCCAGCGTATTTTTCTTCACTTAGTGAAGTTTTTTCTGGGTCCCGAGTCAGTCTTCCCTTTGCCGGAAGTATTTGCTACAGTGGTGTGTTGGCGGTGGTTCCTGTTGTTATATTTCCAGTGTTTTTGTGTATATTTCAACATTTCTTATGCCGTCTACTTAGGCCTAGCCAGCCGCTCGTAGCTTTGCCACATGTACAAGTGTTTTTGTTTATTTTTATAAATATGCCCTACTGTGTCATGTGTATCCGGGTTTTAGTTGTGTATTGGCTAATTCCTCGGACTATGTTTGTTTCCTGGTTTAGTTGTGTATTGGCTAATTCCACGGATTATTGTGTGGACTTAGGCTAGTCGTGCGTGGCTTTCCTTCGTGTCCGTTGTACGTTCAGATGGTGTCTGAACGTGGTGGGTTTCCTTCCGGCGGGTTTTTTCTCGGTTTCACCATGAAAAAAACCCGGCCGAGAGCCGTGTTGGGCCACACGTGGTTTCAACACAGGCTTGTGTCCCCGGCGATGAGGTGTCTGTGGCTCTCCAGGACTGCGTCTCTGTGTTGGTGCCTGGTTTCAGGCTCCCTTTGATTCCCGGCGGAATGGCTGTACCCATCTAATAACATTGTTCATGCGAACATATGTTATGAAGTTTTTCCACCCGGTTTTACAAACCACAGGAAAAACCTAGCTGTTGTTAAGGGCTTTCCTCCCCGGCGATCTTTTACAAAGAAGTGGGGACAGGAACTTATGGGGTTAACGTTTTGACATCTCACCCGGCGGGTGTACCTTGGTAGGGTGGGATGAACAACTAAGTCATTCAGTTAGTTAACCGATCCATTTTAAGTGATACTTTATGTATCGCCGCCTTTACACTTACGGCGATTGAAGGTTCAATTAGGGTTAACATCGTTTTTACACCCGGCGCTCCTGGGTGGAGGAAATAAGGAATTTACAATTCAATTTCGATTTAACCACTTAATTAAGTGATACGTTTAGGTATCGCCGCCTTCATACTTACGGCGATCTTTTTGTGACAATTCGTTAGAAATCAGATCTCGTATCAGCCTGCCCTGTGTTATTCTACTAAAATATTTCAAGGACCGGCGTCTTTATGGGGGGTTGTTTTGTTCCAAAATTGAATCTTGAGACAGTCACCACCAGAAAGACTATAAACGCCATGCTGGACCGTTATATTATGTCAGAGGGTATTCTTCACTTTCTTAAAAAGATATGTTTAGATATTCTGAGCCCCGCCGCGTAGCGAGCTGTGATCGTTGTGTCATTACATCTCGTTACCCGGTGGGTTATTAACACTTGTGTGCGAACATGTTGGGTTAACCTTATGAGCATTAATTCCTGGAAATTTTCTTTTTTTCCAGAGCTGGGCTCCGGCGGACCAATACAGACCCGGCAGTAGTTTTACCCACCAGTCTCTGTCATGGCTACCTTGGCCCCAGTCTTTGCTTTATGCACTACCCCCACCTGTGCCGGTATCCCTATTTTTGCGCATACTCTTTGCATAAAGTGTGTTAAATGTCTAGACCGTTCAAGGGGTCTGTGGGTTATGCGTAATTGTTCCTTTTGCTCCCAATTAGCTGTCAAGGTCCTATGCGACAATGATAAGACCGCAGCGGTCGCGTTAAGAGAAGTTAGGCAACAGATGTCAGCATACACTACGGTTGTAGCTCATAAGTCACTTCAATGTGACAACGTCCCTCTTTGGGATAGACTGCTTTTTGAACACCCTCCCCCTAAACGTTCCTCTCGAGTCACTAGTCATAAGCCGGCGGAGACTGGTCAGGGTTCTGTGTCTTCTGCTGCTACTCCGAAACGTCCAAGAGAGCCTACACCCCCGGCGTCCGCCTCCTCGTCTCGGGCGAGATCTCGGTCTAGGTCACCTCTCAGACGCCAGTCATCTAGTCTTGCCTCTTCACAATCGAGTAAGAAGAGTAGGACGGAAAGTTCCACCAGTGGTCACGGCGATGAATCCTCCAAATCAAAGAGTAGTTCACGGTCACACCGTAGCCATAAATCTTCCAAAAAGGATTCCCATAAACGAAAGACCTCCCTACATTCGCCAGCTTCTAGTGCTTCTCATCGTACCTCTACCCCAGACAGAGTTTGTGTTAGGTCTCAAGGGTCCAGTACGGTGCCTGTCCCTAAAGAGGATTTACCCATTAATATTTTAACCCTGGAATTGGAGAGTTCAGGGGAATCAGTGATTGAGAGTGTTTCAGACTCCCAAGAGAGTGTAGGCCAGGGCCTCGGTGTTTGGCGATTTTCTCGGCCAGGGTCTGACCACCCACTTCCGACTCAAATTAGTCACACAGTAGCTGACGTCCACAGGGACGCGGCGATCCCATCCTCTATTCCTGAATTATCTTGGCAGCAAGGTACCCCAGCTTCGGCGGGATCTTCTCAGGAGGATCAGGAGGAGAAAGACGAGGTTTCAATAATTTCGGAGATGGAAGGGCAAGAGTCAGGTTCAGGCTTAGACGCCACGCAGGATATTAATGCTTCACCAGGAAGTTCATCATCAACTCAATTTGTCACTGCGCAGGAAATTGATGGGCTAGTTAGTCATGCTTTATCTAAAAAAATTGGCCAACAACAGGAAACTCCCACAGTGGACTTGGGGGCTCCCACGACAAGTTCTACGGTACGGCCTCTGATGACTTCTATTGCTTTATCTAAGATCCCTAACCCCCCCACTCTGTCACCATCAGTGGTTACTAGGCCTGCTACGGCGGCATTGACCACTTCGAATGTAAGGGTTATAACGGATGTCAATCCACCCCCTCTAGACAAGGCGCCTCTCAGAAAGGTAGCTATGCCCTTGCTTTATGGACCAGACGAGTCATGGGTCCTTTTGACCCCCACTAAACCAGAGCTCGCCCAACCTACCTTGTCAGGGGAACTCCCAGTACCGCGTGAGTGGGTCATCCAGGGCAATAAATCAAAGAAATTAAGGGCCTTGGATATTTTGGGAAATGTACTAGCCTAGATGTTAATATAAAGGCTATACCTAGTTATTATCACCAAGACTATTTTGTGTATGCTACTAAGCCAGCTTTACCCCCTGCCTCAGCTTCAAAATTGTTTTCAGACTGGTCTAAGCTGGACGGGTTTAATGACATTAAGACTCTGTCAGCTCTCACTCCTGAACTTGATTTACAAACCGTCACAGACGAAGCAGCTAATCCAGTCTTGAAGGTGGGGCAGTTGGGTCCAGGACCTTGGGTAGATTGGGAGACAGAGGCTCAAAACTTTGCAACCACATTTACTTCCAAATCTTCCCACCAGATCCCTCAAGATACTCATTCGTGGTTCTCCATGCCGGTAGGTTCTGCCGGCGGAGTCCCGTCAGCTTTGTTTTCTTTCCTAGCTGCCCCTAAACTTAATATTTGTGAGCTAAAAGACCCTTTCACTACCCCTACCCCAACTCACCTAGACCGAGAATTTAGGCTAAGGGGGAAAGCTTTTCGCCTGTTCTCTCAGTACATAGTGTCTCAACAGGTAGCTAAGTCTTTACTTCGGTCCACTCAGGCAATCGCAGACGCGGATGCCAGAAGATCGGTTGAATTATCCCGGCGACTGCTTCTCCAGTCGTCAATCCAATCTCTGGGTGACATACGCACCGCCTTGCTTGAGGCGGTACGAGCAAGACAAGATCTCAGAATGTCTTTAGTTCGCAAACTGCCTGATCGCATTGCGAATCAGGTGGTCATGTCACCAGTGCTTACTCCCTCTTTAATGTCCCCTGAAGTGTGGCGAACGGTGTTTAATATGGCGTAGGCCTTTAAACACAGTCCCACCCCTTCTAAGAAACCTGCCTTTAACTTCCCCAAACCCAGGCCAACCGCTAAAGCTCAGCCGGGGGGATCTAAGCCCTTTCTTCCGCCTAAGTCCTCCCACTCCCCCCAAGGTCAGTACAGGCATAGACAGAGTAGGTTTTCAGGTCAGAGAGGACGCGGCCATAATAAGCCAGGTCAGGGCCAGTCTTCGGCCAACACCAGCCAGCCGGCGAAGCGTCCAGCACCACCAACCCCACCATCAAAAAAATAAAGTCTCTCTCACTCCCGGTGCCAACCTTAAGGCCGGCGGACCCGAGGGAAGTACAGCCGGCGAACCCTTGTCTGCTAACTGGGTCGTTCCGAACGTGTCACCAAGCATGGCCGTTAAACACTTGGGCACGGATGGTGGCACGCAAAGGCAT
The DNA here is from genome assembly GCA_032716605.1 of Paralithodes platypus. Lineage (NCBI taxonomy): Eukaryota > Metazoa > Arthropoda > Malacostraca > Decapoda > Lithodidae > Paralithodes > Paralithodes platypus. The sequence goes on along the minus strand of CM064552.1, from coordinate 47,886,797 downwards.
CACTTGGCAGTGGCTCCGGCGACCTCGCTTACGTCAGCCGACAACGGCGAATTTTGTTTCTTTAGAGGTGGAGTCACTGGTCCAGGAAATGATTGCCAAGAATGTCATCATCCCGGTCCCCCCAAATTACCCTGTATTCACGTCCAAACTATTTTTGGTTCCCAAAAGGGACAGTGTTCAGATGAGACCGGTCGTAGACCTGTCTTATCTGAACCTTCACATTCACAACGAGTCTTTCAGAATGTTAACAGTACACCAAATCAGGCTAACACTTCCGCCGGGAGGTTGGATGTGTTCACTAGACCTGACAGACACCTATTGGCACGTATCGGTCAACAAAAGATTTCAAAGGTTTTTGGCCTTATGGATCAGGCACCAAAATTTTGTTTTTCAAAGGATGCCATTCGGTTTGAACCTAGCACCTCGATTATTCACGAAATTAGTCCGGCAAGCCCTGATGCCGTTGTTAAAACAAGGAATCAGAGTGTTGTGGTACCTAGACGACTGGCTGGTGGTGGCAGAGACACAACAATTATGCATCAAACATGTCAACATCATTTTAAATCATGTCAAAACTCTAGGGTTCAAGGTAAATCTGGTAAAGTCAAACCTTGTTCCCTCACGAGTAATTCAGTGGATAGGGCTGGTCTGGGACACGGCCGCTCTCACTCTGAGTCAGAGTGTGGACAATCGCAACAGGTTTCGCAGGAAACTGTTCAGGTTTCTTCACAGTCTGACTACGACGCGGAGGGTCTGGGAGTCTCTGGTCGGCTCTCTCAACTGGATTCAACTAACTGTCATGTTGGGCCGGTTGAAAGTAAAACGTTTAATATTGGAAGGCAACAAATATTTCCCACTCTTACCGGCGGGAAAATTATGGCCCATCCCGAAATTAATCCACACCTTACTAGCGGTCTGGGCAAAGAGGGAAACGTTGCACTCAATAATGTCATGGACCTCTCCTCCACCAACGGTATGGGTAGACACGGATGCGTCAGGCACAATAGGGTGGGGATTTCAGTCAAATCAGGGGCACCAGGGTCAGGGGCTTTGGTCCCACTTAGAAATCTCTCACATCAATGTCAAAGAATTACTAGTCCCCTTGTATTTCCTTCAGGCTCACGGCCCTGCGTTACGGGGCAAGTCGGTGGCCTTCAGAATGGACAATCTGAACGCAGTTCACTGTATTCAGAAACAGGGATCAACGAGGTCAAGGAGGTTGCTAAACGTGTCGGAAGAGATTTTTACTCTAGCCAACAGACTAGACATTTATCTTCACGCATCTTATCTCCCAGGCGTAGCGAACGTCTGGGCAGACGCTCTGTCCCGGAGACAGAGCACGACAGTAGAATGGGAGCTCAAGCAACCCATTTTCAACCTAATGATTGCAGAGCTCTCCCATCCACAAGTGGATCTGTTTGCATCCGAGGAGACTCACAAACTCCCTCTATACCTCACCCGCCGGACGAAAACGCCGGCAGGGGGGCCAGACGCCCTAGTGACAGACTGGAACAGATGGAGCTCCATCTATCTGTTTCCGCCGCCAGATGCGTCACTAATGTGCCACGTAGTGAACAAACTACGAGATTATCGAGGCTTAGTCTCACTAATCGTGCCCCTATGGCCGGCGCAGTTATGGTAACAGCAATTGAAAACGTGGTGCCCGCACCCGGTGTCGCTCCCGGTCGGGTATTTCCACTTAGACACGATTGGCAACCTAGCGACCTCGCTGACTTTTGCATTATGGACATTCAGGAGGCCAAGTGGCTAGCTCCATACGGTAGAGATGTGACCAATAAATTATTAAATCAATATACTCAGTCTACGAAACGACAGTATCACTCACATTGGCAAGCCTTTACTTCTTGGATCATCAGAACAGAACAGACTGTGCCATCAGTAGCTTTAGTTTTCAATTATTTAAATTATCTGTTTGAGCAGAAACATTTATCTGTGGTAACGTTAAAAAATCACTTAACTGTGATTAGAGTGCCCTTTTTAGACCTTACAGGTCTCTCCATACCGGTGGCGGAGGAAACAGGTTTTATGAGAGCTTGTTTTAAACTCCGCCCACCTCCCCGTCAGCTCATGCCTACTTGGTCTCTGGACAAAGCTTTGTCTTTACTTCACTCTCGTCTGTACCAAAATACTGCAGATTTTGCATTACTCTTAAAAAAGGCTGTTTTCCTTTTGGCTTTGGCCACCGGGAACAGAGTGTCTGAGCTGGCGGCGATGAGCAACACACCTAATTGCCTTAGGTTTGGTAGACTTAATGAATGTATTTACATTGCACCTTCCCCGGGATTTGTAGCCAAGAATGAGCACAGTGCACACGTGTTTTCTGAGTTCACGGTGCCGGCGTTAAAAAGGGGAAAGGTGCATCATAATCTATGTCTAGTGCAAGCTCTAACCAAATATTTGAGAGTAGCTCCTCTAAACCCCCAAGGTGCTTTATGGGTAGCAAGTACGGGTAAACGCTTACTGAAACGGCGATTAGCCTCTCTTCTAGTCGAAGTCATTAAAGAGAGTAATCCCGGCGTTGTGGGTCGGGCCCACGATTTACGCAAATGGGCAGCCTCTTTACGTTTCCTGAAAAAAATTTCAGTAGAAGATATTGCGTCCACTCAGTTGTGGGCGTCTAATCATACGTTTTTGTCTAGATACTTGTCAGTTGCTCTAGATAAACCTTCCTTACCATGTATAGCTTTAAGGCAGAGGGTCTAGGTGGCCCTGCAGTCACTTTTGTTTACTTTCAAGGGAAAGGGGGGGGGGGTTGCAGTCAGTTGACATAGGACACCCTAGACCCCGCCGGAGTGTGAGAGCTGTGATACAATTTATGGTTAATGTGATATGAAAATTTCTCAGCGAGAAATTGTGCTAGTACAATGTTAGTACAAAATAACGGGGTTGTTATAGTAGTTTTAGCTGCGAAAGCAATTTAATATTAAAACAGTGAAGATCTTTTGCAATTTATCTCCACGATTATTTTGGGGTTTATTATGTGCACATATAAACTGATAACTGATAGCCAAAAAACTGATAGCCAAAAACCTCTCCAACAATTTCTCTTCCTCGTCTTTCCCTCCCCTTTCCCACTCTGATGGCACAACCATCACTTCTTCCTCTGACAAAGCTAAACTCTTCGCTCAAACTTTTGCTAGAAACTCCACCTTGGATGATTCCGGTGCTATTCCTCCCTCTCCGCCCTCCTCTCTCTTACTTATGCCTAATATCCTAATCTCTTCTAAAGATGTACTTTCTACCCTCTCTGGGCTTAACACTAATAAGGCGTACGGTCGGACGGTGTTCCTCCTGTTGTTCTCAAAAACTGTGCTTCCGTGCTGACTCCCTGCCTAGGCAAACTCTTTCGTCTCTGTCTATCCTCTAATGTCTTCCCTTCATGCTGGGAGTTTGCTCACATTCAACCTGTCCCAAAGAAGGGTGACCGCTCTCAACCTTCCAACTATCGTCCAATTGCTCTTATCTCTTGTCTTTCTAAAGTTTTTGAAACTATTCTTGCTTCCAAATTTCTTAAGCATTTCTCTTCTCATAATCTGCTCTCAGATCGCCAGTATGGCTTCCTTAAGGGTCGCTCTACTGGTGATCTTCTTTCATATCTTACTAACTCTTGGTCATCCTCCTTCCGGGACTTCGGTGAGACTTTTTCTATTGCACTAGACATATCGAAAGCCTTCGATAGAGTCTGGCATAAATCTTTAATTTCTAAACTACCCTCCTTCGGTTTCTATCCCTCCATCTGTGCCTTTGTCTCTAATTTCCTTTCTGGCCGTTCCATAGCCGCGGTTGTGGACGGCCATTGTTCACTTCCTCACCCTATAAACTCCGGTGTTCCTCAGGGCTCTGTCCTATCTCCTATTCTCTTTCTAATTTTTATAAATGATCTCCTTAACTGTACCTTAATTCCCATCCATTCATACGCAGACGACTCAACCTTACACTACTCCATTAGTTTTTCAGAACGCCCCAGCCAGCAATCCCTCAACGACAAACGTAATGAAGCCATAGAACTCTTAAATTCTGATCTAAATACTATTTCCATTGGGGCAGAGAAAACCTTGTTAACTTTAATGCTTCCAAAACCCAATTTCTCCATCTATCTACCCGTCAGGATCTCCCAGCGGACTATCCCTTATTCTTCAACAATACAAAAATCAACCCTTCATCTTCTCTCAATATTCTTGGTGTCTCTTTTTCTTCTGCTCTCATTTGGAAGGACCATATTACCAGTCTTGCTAAGGCAGCCTCCCAGAAGCTGGGTGTGCTCAACCGCCTTAGGGGGTTCTTTTCCCCTGCACAGCTTCTTGCTCTGTACAGGGGCATAGTGCGCCCTTGTATTGAGTATTGTTCACATGTGTGGGGAGGTTCCTCCCACACCGCTCTCCTAGACAAAGTTGAAAGGAAGGCCTTTCGTATCATTAACTCCCGTCCACACTCACCAACTCTCTGCAATCTCTCTCTCTCCGCCGCAATGTTGCATCTCTCTCGCTATTCTATCGCTACTATAATAATCAGTGTTCCTCAGAGCTATCCCAGTGCATACCACCTCCTTTACGTAGGGCACGTGGTACCCGTCTTGCAACTCAATCCCACCCCTACTCTGTGCAACTCTCCAACCCAAGAGTGAAACGTTACTCTCAAACTTTCTTCTACTCAACAGCTGAGCTCTGGAACTCTCTCCCAGAATCAGTCTTTCCCTCTTCCTATGACTTAAATTGCTTCAAACTCTGTGTGTCCAGGCATTTTGGCTCGAACGTCCCTTGATTTTGGCCCTGTCACTCTTTCAACTATGGGGGAGGCACTCGCTATAGGCAGTTATGCCTTTTGCCTCCCTCAATCACATAGAAAAAAAAAAAAAAAAAAATAAATTGTTATTTTTGTCACCACTCGTTGAGTGGGGTGCCTTTGTAACTACAGATCTGTTCACAGAATCTTCAGTTACCCATTTTTTGTCAGGCAGGCTTCTTTGAAGCACGCACCTGCCTGAACCCCTTTCTTGTATATATCCGGCCTACGCCTTATTAAATATATTTTCAAAAGTAAGAATACTATGTGGTTGTTTTTATTATCTGCTTTTCTAGAGTTATGATATGATTACGAATGTCCCCCTCCAGTCTTAGAAATCAAGCATGTTCGTCAATGATGGAGGGGCCACTAATAAATTATAGGTTTGACTCCTGTAAGGAGATAAAGAAAACCTAATATTTAGTAGTGGCCCCGTAATCATTGACGACTGGGGCCCTCCCGACCATCCCCTTCCCATTCGTTGATGTATTGAGGATTTTGGTTTACTTGATATGTCAGTGAAGGAAGAATGACGCCTGAATCAGCGTCTGGTCAAAGATCCACACAAGTACATCCACGATATGATGGAAAGCTTATTAGATAGTTATTCTTATTTTCTTTTTGTTTTTATTTTTTACGAAGTTTTTTCGTAGTGAGAACCCAATTCATAATGACTGAAGCCATGAGTGAGGTCGCGTGCGCTCATGATGAAGGCTCCTCAGTTTTTAAATGCTCTGCGCGGTAGATTCAAACTACGGCGGATTAGTGTTTGAAGAGGATGCCTTATGTAATAGGCATGTTCGTCATTGATTACGGGGCCACTACTAAATATTAGGTTTTCTTTATCTCCTTACAGGAGTCAAACCTATAATATATATATATATATATACATATATACAGTATATATATATATATATATATATATATATATATATATATATATATATATATATATATATATATATATTACAATTATACTACCAAAATAATATAATCAGTGTAACTAACCTTAAACCTTCGCTCTGCTAGAGGAGGCGCCCCAAACTTGATGCCCTTGAAGGCAAAGATCGGGCAGTCCTTGATGGTGGTCATGTGTTTACCAGTGATCGTCATGTCCTCTGTAGCACCGTTTAGGTTGGGATGGACGATCTTTGAAGCCTTGTGTGGTTCTGGAATTGGAGATTTTATTAGCTCTTTATATTTGATTCATGCAGTAGATACAGACGGTAGTAGTCAGTGAAGACACAGGAAGCAATACATACTTGGTTGCATTTAACATGCCTGAAGTAAGGAGAGGAACATAAGAAGTAGTACACAATCAAGAAGTGAATATTAAATAAAGGAACAGTGTTTGGACTTGTCTAAACATGCAGTGGCAACTTATCCATAGCATACAAGGATGGAAAACATACAATAATTAAGAGACAAGACACAATCAAAGGCCCTGCACTGCTTAACCTCAAAACTCATCATACAGAGAGCTGCAGTGTCACTATTGACGATGGTTGTCAAGGTACTAAAACAAAATTTATTTGAACTAACCAGAGTTGATTGAAGGTGCCAATAGTTAATAGTCTCGGCAACGAGAGAAGATAATACAGTGCCAGCTACACCATCCTCAAATTTATCTACACAAACTGAACCAAATGAAGGAGCCAATGCAAGGGAAAACCCATGGACTATGGTCAAATGGGTGAATGGCAAGCCTCGCTACTCTAGGGAAGGCGAGCAGGTTCACCCTAGACCGAGAAACCAGCTAGGAATTAAAGGTAGGGTCAAGGATACTGGCCTCAATACCATCAAAAGGCCCCGACTAGCTAGGGTGTTTGCCACAGGATTCAACCCTAGTGTTACTGCTGAGAATCTCAAGATATACTTGGCTGATAATCTACATATAAATATAGAGGTAAGACAGCTGACCACCCTCTCCAGATCCACTACCTGTGCCTCCTTTTGTATAACTAGCGAATGTCCAGATCCAGACGTTTTCATTAATCCTGACCTGTGGCCAGAAGATGCATATGTCAACTGGTACAGAGAACCAAGACAGTATCCTAATGAGGAAAGTGCAGAGGCTTCTGGGACTTGGAGGCATCGCACACCACTATCCAACCCGCAGTAATGGAGGAGATACCAACAACAGCAGCAAGTATAAAAGTAACTTCATACAATTGCAGAGGACTCCCCAAAACAAAGAGGAATCTCCTGTTGCGCCCTGACATCGTATCTACATTAAGGACCAGTGACATAGTCTGCCTTCAGGAAACCTGGTACACAAAACAGGACTTAGGTAATTTGAACACATTAGATCAAGATTTCCATGGGTACGGGGTCTCCACTACGGACACACGTGATGGTATTGTAGCAGGTCACCCCCCAGGGGGAGTTGCAATAATGTGGAGATCGTGCCTAGATAGTGTAATTAAAACTATTGAGACAAATTTAACCCTTTACGAGCGGCCTATGCGGTTTATTTATATGTACCGCCCAGCGGGGTGTTTTTAGCCAATATAGGGCTGTTTACGTGATCATTTTCATGCCTAAATAAGACCCAGAACGTAAAACAAGTATCTATCCCTGAAAGGGCATAAACAGAGCTTTCGAATGACACCATAACGATCCTTTTATGATGGCTAGTTTTCTTGCAATAACCATACAACGCGAGTGCAAAAAGCATGTAATTAGCCACTTTCCCGATACAATTCCGTATATAGCGAGTGAGAGAGGTAGGAGGGAGGTGAGATTCGTGTCAGTAGGTTCGCCGCGGTGGTCTGGAGCAGTCATACACTCGCTACTCTCCTGCCACCACTTGTCTCTCTCTCTCAGCAACATTACGTGCTGAAATTGCCACTCGAGTTATGTCGAGCGCCGCCACATAGTCCAGCTTTATTTAACTCGACTTAAGTTGCGCGCCGACTTTTAGGGGTTAAGCTGGTGTGCGGAAATACAGCTGGAAGTGGGACACAGAAAATTTGCAATATTTTGTGTTTACTTACCGTATCAGTATGCAGAAAATGAAGAACTTTATTTGGAAAAGTTAGGGGAACTTGGTGGCCTAATTTCTGAATTAGAGATAACGTGTTACTCAGTGGTAGGTGATTGGAATGCTACCCCTCACGAGTTGGGTGGTTCCATGTTTGCTAAACATATGTTAAGGTTTTGTGATGAGTAAGATTTAATTTTGTCCTCCAAAAACCTGCTTCCAGAAAATAGCTATACATATGTTAGTGAAGCATGGGAGACCAGGTCGTGGCTTGATCATGCAATCTCTAGCTCTGACTTTCATGACTCTATCTCAGAAATGGCCATAAGATACGACATTACGGATGACGACCACATACCTATAGAATTAACAATCCAAATTAATAAGGCACCGGAAATAACAGAAACTAGCAATAGCATCAAGGCAAAAGTTCCATGGAATGTAATCTCAAATGAAGAGTGCCAAATGTACTGTGATAAAACCAAAGACTTATTAAATAGTGCAATATGATGGTAATGGTGTAGCACAATCCAGGGATCCAAAATGTAGTGATGCACAACACAGAAAGGACATTATTAAATTTTACAATAGTATAATAGATTCTTTATCAAAAGCGGGGGAAAGTATTTTTAATAGCCATAAATATAAGTCCTCATTCAATAAGCCAGGTTGGCAAGACTATGTGGCTGACCTGTATCAGGCCTCCAGAGATGCTAGGTCTCATTGGCTTGAAGTAGGTCAGCCCAGACAGGGGCCTATATTTGAACTTCACAAAAGAGCAAAGGCTAGGACCAAATATGCTATTAGAATTATTAAGCAAAATGAAAACCAATTAAGGAAGGAAGCCCTTGCAAAGAGTCTGGCAGAAAAGGATACTAACTGTTTTTGGAAGGACATCAGATCCATGCAAAATTGTAACACACCATTACCTGTCAGTGTTGAGGGGGTTACGGGTGAAGAGAACATTGCTGACTTATGGAAAACTCATTTTAAGGAACTACTTAACAGTGTAAACCAAAGGTCTACTAATGGTGCAATCCAATTGTTATGCCCTGTTTTTCTACAGGTTTAACTTGGGTAATGTGAGTTCTAAATTGACTGGGTATATAAGGCTGCATGCACAATACAAGATATGAGGAATAGAGAACACAAAGAAACACATGGTAGCAAGTTACATGATCACGTTTATTGATATACCACTGCAGAATACTTGTGTAAGACAATACAATAGAATTGAACAACACTAGCATAAGTGGATCTGGATGGAGCCTAGTCGCCCACTTCCAACGTTCAGGTATTAATCTTCTGATCACTGGCTTCGATTCCACAGGTTTATATACCGAAGACCATCAATGTTACTTATAGATTCATATTCACTGTTAGATTTATTACTGGTAGCTCTGGTGCACAAGTAGTAGTTCACAGACTAGATTAGACACGCGTATTTTAGAGCACGGGAATTCTAGTAACCTCAGGGGGTACTGATCTAAGTTTTATATCCTTGTTTCAGAAATACATAGAACGCAAATCAGTGGGCGAACGTTAGATATCACTAGAGTTTTAATATCTGAATAAGGTAATTACGAGAGTCAAGGTCGCCTGTTAATTAAAGAGCACTGATCGCTTAGTACGTCCCAAATGGAATGGTTAAGTATGAATTACACTGGGCAAGGTCTTAGCCACTTCGTAGAAATATTAATTAGTGAATCTCTAAACAGCACAGTAATACGTAGTACTGCTAAAGGGAATCTTGGGTAGTATCTGATGGGTCTGGTCCTGGTTATCTTGCGTCCATGATGTTGGGGGCTAACGACTGGTTCCGTGGCCGTCCAGGGGGGCCATATGTGTGAAGTTCTTCAATACGTGGGCAGGTCCTTCTATCCAAATCTGCCACAGAGTCTGCCGGTTCTGGGATCTCACTCCGGAACAACACAAGGGCAGAGCTAGAAATTAACTGCAGGGTAGTGACCCCTGGTTGGTGTCTAGCTTTCAACTGATTTGACTGGGGGCGGGAGTTAGATTTATAGGCTCGGTTCTGGACCCTGTAGACAGTAGGGAACTCGAGTCTTATGGACTTAATTGAGCTCTCAATAGATATGGGGACTAGGTAAGATGGTATTTACTGTTGTGGCACAGGGCGATAGGAAGCCTTTATATTTTCATATAACTGAGCCTTAGTAAGAGGTACTATTTTGGCTATACTGGACGTATTTAGGGGAGAGAGACTGGATCTACTTTGCGAGGAGGATGGGGACAGCTGTGATAGGAGCGTCTCTCTAGATTGTTCAATCTTCATTCTATGGTATAGCTGAGGTGCTAATTTAGTGATCAGAGCATGCAAGAAAGGTAAATGGTTTATTGTGAGGTAATAGAGGTTAGTAGAGGTGTTAGTCATTCATGGTTAGTTCATTGATAGGAAGAATTCCTGTGCTACCTGGCAATGACTCGAAAGTCAAAACAGGGGCCAGGTATACCTCCGCGGGGGTGGGGGTCTCCCTCCTCGGGTGGGCAAAAAGGGGGAACTGGGCACCCTCTCTTCTGTGATAGTCGTCCGGTGGCTGTGGCTAGGGGCTTGCCATATCACCAGTGTTTGTAATAACCCTCTGTGTATGAGACAGATGTGGGTGTCTTTAATACCAAAACCGAAGGTGCCTTAGCTAGCTGGTTTTACTCGGCGGGTTGTTAATTGTAGGGTTTGCTGGATATGGTGGAGACTGGGTTGCTAACTCTGCCACATTTATCTGGAAGTATGGCAATAGAAGTTAGTTACTGGCGGGGCGGCTAGCCTCGCACCGACGACCATTGGGTGCAGGGTTGTGAATGTGTTGTAAGAGAATAGATGGCAGGCAAGGGGCTAGTAAAGTTCTAATGTTGTTCTGGCCTACTAAGTGAAGGTAGGCTGGATAGGAGTATATATATAAAAGGTTGGAGAGAGTTAGTAACGGACAATTCAAGGATCTTCAAGAGGTATGAGAGAGAGGCTAGGTCGGACAAGAGTCGAGAAGCGCGGGTGTCTTAATGAGAGGGGGGGGAGAGTTCAAGGGCTACAGGGAAATTTTGCCCCTAAGGTCCCTGGGCGTGGGGGTGGCATTAGGCTACAATTGATATGGAAGTTTGAAAAGGCAGTAGAATACGTTAGCCAAATGCTACCGGGGAATGCAACTATGGGGTGGTATAGGAGTCTGGAAAAGATAGAGTTATGTGATCAGTCCGAGGGTTATGGATACTATTAGTTGGCCCTGGGAACTGCGTTTTCTATTAAATATAAATATCAACAACAGCGGCAGTTCGTAGGGGTACTTAGTTATTGTTTCGGGGTACTTATGACAGATACTGATAACCAGGTTATCTTATAATCTCTGGTTGGGGTAAGAGGTGTAAGACACGAAGTAAATTGGCGTAGTGTGGACTGTGGATACGAAGGAGGCAAGGGGAAGACGTATGACAATTGTGGAAAGTAAATGGAAAAAGGTGAACACAATGGCGGATAAAATACTTAACCTAAAGGATTGCATACATCGATGAACGATGACATTATAGTCGTCGTCCTAATAAGGTGATGAAACCTGGTTGATCTGTACTTGGCACAATACGACACAAGGACACTGCCGCTATGTCGCATCAATGCTGGTGGCAGTTAATATTATAGACTTAGTTACTAGAGGAACAATGCAAGGGGCGACTGAGCACGGGTTACACATATCTATACTCGTCATGGAAAATGATATAAGAGGTCTAGGGACAAGCGTGGGTGTTTGAACTTCTAAGATATATAACATCTACTTCTCGGATGCAAGAACATACATAGATATAATTATGGCTGTCTGATGTGTTGGCATTGGCTCAACGTCGGGACAGGCATGGGTGTTTTTAATATGAATGTATATTCCTGTTCATCATCTTTGTAGCAAGGACAGTGCCGCTATGTCGTATCAATGCTGGTGGCAGTTAATATTATATACTTAGTTACTAGAGGAACAATGCAAGGGGCGACTGAGCACGGGTTACACATATCTATACTCGTCATGGAAAATGATATACGAGGTCTAGGGACAGCGTGGGTGTTTTAACTTCTAAGGTATATAACATCTACTTCTCGGATGCAAGAACATACATAGATATAATTATGGCTGTCTGATGTGTTGGCATTGGCTCAACGTCGGGACAGGCATGGGTGTCTTTAATATGAATGTATTCCTGTTCATCATCTTTGTAGTTAGGAGTTAGGAGTTAGGAGAGGGTTAGTGTACGTGAGGTGTGGAAAATGGTCAGTTTAGAAAAGGTAAGTGGGTGCGTCCTGGAGCTGTTTAGCCCTGCGGGCTTGGGCCTGTCTGAAATGGCTGGCTCGGTCAGCTGGTCCTTTCGTTCTGTGGACCTTTCCTTTGGTGTTTCTGTGTGGTGTTCGTTCATGGCTTCTGTGGTGGGCTTCTCGTTCTGGGGCATTTTACCAATATGTGAAAGATAGTAATTATGAAGACATTAAAGTGACTGAAAGTGATCTTGAGAATGCCATAAGAAAACTTAACCTAAACAAAGCTTGTGGGCTGGATGGTATATATGCGAAACATCTTAAATATGCAGATAAGTTGTTAATAGATAAACTTAGTTCTTGCATCACCAGTCTATTTACGCATGGTGTCCTGCCGGAGTCTATGATATCCGTAATACTTGTTTCTGTCATTAAAGATAAATCAGGTAAAATTACAGCTAAAGACAACTACCGCCCAGTAGCACTTGCTAGTGTGGTGAGTAAGGTAGTTGAAATGATATTGCTAGAAAGAATGTCTGCATGTATTGTCACCAGCAGCAATCAGTTTGGCTTTAACCTCTGAAGTGCGCATGGGGGTAATTGGAAACGTCCCCCTGTGCTGACGTATTTGAGGTGTTTCCGTCACTAAAATATTCATTGTGCCATTAATAGCATTAATACTTATCCATATGCGCCTATTATGGGTTGATTATAAAGGTATTAATCTGAAACAACAATAAAACGAGTGAAAACAGCGTTTGGATGGTCAAAATCGGAGATATAGCCCGCGAGTTGTATAATGTATGGGTGAGGCAATCTGCTTTCCCGCCAATTTCCCCCAAGGCCACTGAGACACAGTCGATCGATACTCTCTCTCTCTCTCTTGCACTCGCTTGCTATCAGTGATGACCACACCCTCCAATCGGTTTTCTAATGTTAGCACGAAAATATACCTCAGAATAAGGGAATAACAGGGAAAATAGGTGATAACTGAATGAGAGGAGGAAAGTGGGGAAGGAGGGGAGGTAGAGGACTGAGATTTTGCATGGCCCAGGGGCCAAAAAAAAATAAAAAAATAAAAAAAAAAAATATAATTTTTTTTTTTTTTTTTTTCGATGTCAAAAGTTGATTTTTTTTTTCTCTGACTCTTAAGAGTCTCCCCGCAGTGCGCCGGGGGAACTCTTAAGAGTCTCCCCGCAGCTCCCGGGTTAAGAAAAATCACGGCACAGACCAATGCATATATGTGCTGAAAGAAGTGATTGATACATACAACAAGCTAAATAGCTCAATTTTCTCTTGTTTTCTTGATGCAAGTAAGGCTATTGATAGGGTGTGTCACAAAACCTTATTTGAAAAATTAGTTAACAGGGGAGTGCCTAGCTATATTGTTAGGATACTTATTTTCTGGTATGCTAATCAAAAAATGTGTGTAAGATGGGGCAACATCCCGTCAGGCTCTTTCGCCGTAACCAATGGTGTTAGGCAGGGGGGGATATTGTCTCTGTATCTTTTCAACGTCTACATGGATGATCTTAGTCTGGAGCTGAACAAGACTCGCACTGGGTGCTGCATTGGCAGCACCATTGTAAATCATCTCATGTATGCTGATGACCTAGCCTTAATCGTGCCCTCTGGAGCAGGACTGGATAAATTATTAAGAATATGTGAAAAATTTGGAATTGAACATTCAGTCAAATTTAATCCTATAAAGAGCAATATCATAATATTTAAATCTAACCTTCTATTGAAATCAAAGCTACCTAAATTCCATTTGTATGAAGAAATTATAGAAGAAGTAAGGAAAGTAAAGTATCTAGGACACTATATTTCAAGTGATCGCTCAGATGATGAGGATATGGGTCGTCAGCGAAGGCAACTTTACATGCAGTGAAATTCAATATTAAGAAAATTTCATATGTGCACATGGGATACAAAAATAACATTGTACCTATATGAACTTACACTGTTACCAATCACTCATTAGAAAGCTAACATATAAATTCATTCAGCGCCTTAACACTTCTGAGAACAGTATCATTAAAATGCTACAAACTCCAAGCATAGGCTACACCTCTAGGATCCAGGCACACTGGAGGAAGTTGCTCTATATTTAACCTTAAGTAATGATTTCAGGTCTGCTACTCTACAGAATTAGCATACCGGTACTGAACCTCATAGTGCAGTACAGTACCTATATTCCTATACTGTACTGTAGCAACATACTGTACCGGATGCTAAATGATGTGAGGCATGGTACTGTACACAATTAGGACAGTGGTTTTGGTAACACAGTAGTTTGATGACCACTGTTTTTGGTTGAAGCAGTGCTGTGAACTACATGATAGCAAGCTGGGTATTATATAATTTCTTTTTATTTTATGTAGCCTATGTACAGTAGCTTATATATATTTATGTTACTGTAATGTATATATTGACCCCAGTATGGTCCCCTCTGTACTGTGTGAGTCTGAAATAAAGTATTATTATTATTATTATTATTATTATTATATGTTAGTATGATAATTAACTTAAGCTTTGTTTTTAGTTTGTCAAAAGTATATCCTTTGGTCACTAAATTAATGCCCCTTTCCCACATGTGCGATTTCTTAAGATTTTCACCGGCGACACTCATATTCGTGACATGTCGGACAACAAACGTATACCCTCGCATAATAATCGTATGCTTCGGCCGGCCTCGCGTGGACCCTCGCGGGTCGTCGCAAATGTTCGATTTGTTCAAAATTTGGGACGAGGACTCACGAGGGTTCGTTGCCCTCGCAAGCATCGTCGAACATCGCAGAAAGATCTAAGAGGCCCTCGGGGATCATCGACGACATCGGCGAGACATCGCGGAGGGTTTCTCACAAAAAAAAACTTTGCAACCCTGCACGGCGGCTCGCCGATGCTCTCAGATGGTCTGGGAACATCGACGATGCACAAGAGTCATCGTCGATTATTCGTCGACGTGCGCACAAGTACTCGCCGAGAGTATACCCGCTAGGGATATGCTCCGCATGAGGCATGCGAAGGGCCTTACGACGTCGCGGAATGCTCAAGACACACCTGCCGAGGCCAAAGAGCACCTTCGGCGAGGTGGGCAAAAAAAAATGATTAGGCCTATAGTGAACCTGTCAACCCTTTTTTCTGTGCACCTCTCGTGGGGGGGGGGGGGGTTCACCTGTTTTTTTTTCTCTTTCTCTCCTTTTCTCTCTTTCTCTGGTTTGTATCCATTCAGCCCCATTCAGCCAACTGGTTTAAGTCGTTTATCCCCATCCAAGTATGGATATCTTCCTGGCAAGCGATAGCGAACCAGCATTATATGGAGAAATCCGGCTTCGCCGGAGAAATTTTTCTATCGAAAAATTTACAAATTTAGCTTGTTCTGAAAACAAAAATATATATATGTTGGCTCGCTACCGCTCACCAGGAAAATATTGAAACCTGGATGGGGGTAAACGTCTTAAAACAGTAGGCTGAACGGGGCCGAACGGATACAAGGCAAAGAGAGAGGAAGAGAAATAGAAAACAAACAAAAACGAGGAGAGGAAGAGAAAGAGAAAACTAAAAAAGGCGAGGTGGGCTCAATTGTTAAGCCGTAACGCAAACATTGAGCCCACCTCGCTGTTTTTTGTTTTCTCTTTCTCTCCCTCTCTCCTCGTTTTTTTTTTCTATTTCTCTCTCTCTTTGCCTTGTATCCGTTCGGCCCCGTTCAGCCTACTGTTTTAAGACGTTTACCCCCATCCAGGTTTCAATATTTTCCTGGTGAGCGGTAGCGAGCCAACATATATATTTTTTGTTTTGAGAGCAAGCTAAATTTGTACCTTATTTGATAGAAAAATGTCTCCGAAGCCGGACATTGCCAATCTCCGAATTAAGGGGAGATGGGTCGTTTTTCTGGTCCCCTTTCTTCCTTATGGTTAACCCCATTAGTTTTCATATTTTATGACGTTCGGCCCATTAGTTTGGCGATTTTAAGATAAATTTGTACATTTTCGACGAGTTGGGTTGGGTATGAGGGAGGATCTGCTTGGTGTGGGCCAATCGGCGCTCTGCAGACCCCGTAATCTTGTGTCGATCTCTGACCGTTTTGGTGAGGTCAGTCCTCAAGGCATTAGTGAGTTGGGTCTATAATTAGACCTTGTAATTGGGGTTGGGTGTGACAGGGATCTGCCTTGTGTGGGCCGATCGGCTTTCTGCAGACTCCCGTTTTCTTATGTTCTTATGTTTTTGCCATGAAATATATGCAAAAAGTTTTTGGATAATCTCGCCGAGGTATTCGCCGAACCATCGCTTAATTCGCCGAAGACGTCGCAGAACATACGCCGAAGATTTGTTCATCCTTCGCATTATTTCGCAATATTTTATTCAAATGTGACAGTTCTCGCCGAGGTCATCGGCGAACCATCGCTCAATTTGCCGATGACATCGCATAATGTCCCCGATTACGGCGATTACGTCTTACCCATCGGCGACATCGTCGCCGAGTGTAAACTTGTCAACGTTTTTTAACGGTCAAAATCGTAGACGTCGCACACATTCCTTGCGAATTGACAAGACTACGTCCTCGGCGACGAAAATCGTATGAAATCGCAAATGTGGGAAAGGGGCATAAGGAAATTCAAGTGAGCTCTCTCTCTCTCTCTCTCTCTGTATCTATAATTTATCTCTCACTCTCAGACTTACTCGCTCCTCCACTCCGGAATGACAATCCCTGAGAATCCCAGGTTGATAGAGAATGTCGCAGGATCTGTTGGAACCGGTCCAATCCCACCATCACTAGCCAAGGGTCCAGCCGGCTCAAATTCCTCTTCACTATCTGGTTCAAATCCCTCTTCACTATCTGCTTCGAATCCCTCCTCACTAGCCGGTTCAAATCTTTCTTCACTAGCCAAGGGGACAGCCCAAGCCACCATCCCCAGGGCCAATAACAACACCGCTGCTTGGAGTCCCTCCCACATCTACCGAAGAAGAAAACATATGCTCAGTTAAAAAGTACAGGTATATTGCCTCAAAACATACAAGGTTACACTGTCTATTTGCTATAATATTTAGTATGTAAGTAAGAGGGATGAAGTAGAATTATATGGACCAACTGCATTTGTTTAAGGTGTTATCTAAGCCAAAGTGGTAGGGTCTTCGACAGTGTGAGTGTGAATCTCTACATCAAATATTCTATTATTGGCCAAAGGGCATCAAGAAGGGCGATTTTGCACACTGCCCCAGTAATTCATGATGTGCAATAGAGGTGTACGTATAAATGGATTTCCTCCTTACAACACTGCCATCTCCTCCACCCTATAAAAAAAAAAAAAAAAAAAAAAGGTAATACATACTGTATAGGCCTACTGTATAATGAATAAAGTATAAAACATTCCTCCTTCATCACCACCACCTCATCTTCGTACATTAGGCCTGGGTTAGCACTCTATATCCTATAGCGGTATCTATTTATGTTACATCACTGTCAGTTTGTACGAATGTTTACTCTTATATCGGGAACATTTGCCTGCACTTTCATACTGGCTAGAATGATATTTTGGTGGAATTTTTATCAGTTCTGAACTTGTCACTAACCTCTTCAGTACCTGTGACGCGATATCCTTACTTAATCTGGTTACTATTAACAGAAGTAGGTAATTAAAGCTGACCTGTGGGGTTCGATTTCCCCTGGGGAAGAGACATTGGGGCAAGTCTCCTTACACCTTGTGCCTCTGTTTCACCTAGCCGTAACCTGGTGTAAGTGGAGTCAATGGTTTTGTGAGTTTGTTAAGTTCCCTCTGGGGCTGCTGTAAATATGCAGAAAATCATGACCTCTTAACCTCTGTAACTCAAAAACGACTTGAGTAATCGAGCTAATTTGTCTACCATTTGGGAAGGGTCAGCCAGAGAATGGGTGTATAAATTTACAGCCCATTTGTTCTAGCCCTTTTTGAGGTACAGAGGATAGAGGTTATGGTTTCTCACCTACTTACAGCGAATAGATTATAGTTGGAAGGGTATCGTCGGTGCCGGTAGGGATTTATATAAGTTTCATGATGTAGCACAGTGAAACAAAAGTAATACCGTCCATGAGTTGTAATTACCATACTGCCAGTGGTTGTGCATATCAAGGACAATCCAACAGTATATACTGTATTATATATATATATATGTAGGCTATGTAGTAAAACTCGCTAGGAAAATTGAAAAAATGGAACACCAAGCTTTCGTCTATTCTCTCAAGACATCTTCAGGGTAATACAAGAAAACAGGGAGAGTGAGGCTTAAATACCCGTCCTAAATCATCTGCGAGTTGCTAACTAGCATATAAATACAAAAAGTGTTGCCAGCCTACTGCCTGTTGCCATATTTTTAGGAACATACTTATTTTATATACAAAATATATGTACATATATACATTGAACTATGCCTAACAATACAATCTAATCATATATACAATTTGATACACATCAAATTGTCGGGGTATGTTACTCACTGAGCCGCCTGCACGGCGGGGTAAACGACCCACGTCAAAACTGACCAGTTTTAATGACCGGGGGACCCCTAACAGCGGGGATCAGGCTGTTCCGTGCACGAAAACACCACCCGCCGGGGGACTTGTTGCTCTCGCAGCCGCCGGAAGGCGGAGGCAAAGTCCGAGGGGCTCCAAAAGCACCTTACCCACCAGATTTACATCGGTGTCTGCCGGATCCCAGAGGAACCAGGGACCAGGGGGCAGTGGCGCCGCCACACCCACCGACGCCAAACCCGGCGAGGGAGACACGAGCCCTTGCACACGCCGGCACGGCGGACCGACCCAACGGCTACGAACCTAGGCCGGCGAGCACAGCAAAGGAAGGGGAAATCGGAGCAAAGTACAGCCGCGAGGAACCCCGACCCAAACTCACGCACTCCCACGCGTGCAATACGTTGCCGGATTCCCGGAAAGTGGCACACTATCCAACAGGGAGACCACAACACACAGGGGACAATTAATGAACAATAACAGTAATAAAAGAAAAAAAGCCCCCTCAAAACTAGATAACCTATAGGCTTATCCGGAAAAAACAGTACAGACTACATGAAGAACCATGAACAGTGCCAAAAGGGCACAGAGAAAAACCCCCACGTGGGGCCTCTCACAGGCTCAAATGCCGGAGGACGCCACAGCCACGTGTGACAATCCTAACCCTGGCGCGTCTGCAACAAAGACAGAGTCCCTAGACTCCCAAGCTGTACAAAGGAACAGCAATAACTTTAAGGAAAGCCTCCTAACTAAGGAAAAAGCAAAAACTAAGGCGCATAGCAACAAATAAAAAACACCACGTGTGGTGGAAACAATGAACACAAGGAGTAAGCGCCTAAACGTACCCTAATTTTAACACTTCCTGCGGGCCAACAATAACACAACCCGTGCCAGCTAGTCTAAACCCTGCTCACTATCTCCCAGATACCTGTACATACAAATGAGAAAAGACTCACTAGAGGAGAGCGAGCGTCGAATGAAGCCGGAGTGCGGGGGCACAAGTGTTGACAGTAGGCCCGCGGGGAAGAGAAGGACGAATTGTTGCGCTTGGCGAGAGGCGGTAAGAAGCCACAACGCAAGAAAATCCACCGAATGTGGGAAGCTTGTGAATAACAGTGTTAAAGTGGAAATTCTTTTTCCTTTTTTGTTCTCTTATTTTTTACGAAGTTTTTTCGTAGTGGGTACCCGATCAATATGACGACACCATAAGAGAAGTAGCGTTGCACTTATGAAGATGAATCTCTTTCTTCCCCGCGGCGGTTGATTCAAACGACTGACGTGGGTGTTGAATGGAGACTATTATACTAATAGGCAACGTCGTCAATGATTCCGGGGCCCCTACTAAATATTAGGTTTTCTCTACTTCCCTTCGGGAATCAAACCTATAATTTGTTCTCTTGTTCTTTTTGGTGTTTTAGTTTACATCTTCAATACGGTTATGGTTTTCATAGGTTTTATTTGGGTTAGGTATCTTACATTTGAGACAGGTGATAATGGCATGGTTTTTGGTTACATGGGGTATAGTTATTTGGTGTAGGTTATTGGTATATGTTTATTTAAAAAGGTTGAGAGAACAGGACTTTTGGACGATGAGTCTTCTGCTTTTTGTTCCCTGCCTGGTTGGTGGGACTTTTTGAGGTGTGAGGCCTTGGCCTTGACCTGGTGACAGGCGCGGCTGGTTTGCTGGTGCTGGTGTGTTTTGCTTCTTCCCTCTTTCTCTTCTTCTTGTCCTTTGGTCCTTCCACCGCTGGTACTTTTCCTTCGTCTGTGGCGGTTGGGTTTTCTCTGGGTGTTGGTGTCTTGGGTGTAGGGGAAGGTTGTTTTCGGGGTATTTTACTTCCCTCCCCTTCATGGTAGGCACGTCCCCGAGCCTCGAGGGTGAAAGAGAGAGAGGCTCCTTGGTGGTGTGACATGGGCAGGGTGTGGAGGAAGGTCCACCAATCAATGGAGTGTTGATCCGGCATTCTGTGGGGGTTGATGTTGACTTGGAGGGATGATGTTGTGGAGTTGATTATGGCCGGCGTTAGTGCTTCATGGGGGTATCGTATCCGCACCTGTTGTCCAGAATCTGTATAAATTTTTATTCTCCGGATAAATGGTGTAGAGGACATGACGATCGGGTTGGGAATGGGCTCGCGGCAGGAGGTGGTTGTGAACGTGGTTGGGGGCTGGGTAGCAAGTAATCTTCTTTGCTGTGTCGGCCGGCAGGTCATACCGTCCTGCGGACGTAGGTGTGCCAGGATTAGGTCCACCTGGGTGGGGCTTCGCTTGTATTACTGGGTGGCATTTTGGGGTGTGTATGTCTGCTATTCTGAGGGTGTTTGTTCTGGTAGTGAGTGTTGAGTGGGCTGTTTGTGGTTCTAGACAGTTTTCTTCTATTAAGGTTAAAATTAGGGAGAATCGCACAGGTCTTGTTACTAGCCGTCCTGATTTTGTCCGAATATTTCTTCTGATTGGGGGTTCAGGGCTAGATTCGCTTGATGAGCTTTTGTAGTGTGGGGGTTTTGGGTTAGGGGTGGGAGGAGGTGGGGATTTTCGGCTGGTGAGGGGTATGTTTAGTTTTGGAGATGCGGATGGTTGAGAGTTATCCTTTTGTGTGTGTGGGGGGGGGGGGTAGAGTGGATGGAAATGGGGATAGTGAAGGAAGTGCAAGTCGGGTAGGTAAAGGGAATGTTTTTAGGTCGGGGGTCTTGGTTGAGGAGCCAGGGGTTGGTTTACTGAGGTTTGAGCTGGGTTTTTCTTTTATGGTGGGGTCTCGTTGTGGAACTGTGGCATAATCGTGATCGGTTTTGGGGGGGTTTCTGTCGGGGTTGGAGGAGAGTGGAGATGTGGAATTTTTTTCTGTATAACTGGGACTGGGGGTAGAGTTGGGAGGTGAGGTGGAACTTGGGGAGGATTGGGATTTACGTTGTGGGGGGGCAGAGTGGTTGGAGGAGGGAAGTGAGGAGGGGGATAAAGGTCTGGGCAGGGAGTGTTTACGGATTAGGGGGGAAGTATTTGAAGAGGACGACTTTTGGTGGGTTGCGGTGTTGGTTTGTAGGCGTTTTGTTTTGCGTGTGTGGGTTAACTTGAATTTAGAAGAAAGTTTTGGTCGCAACATATATCAACTGGAAGGTTGGGGGCGGAGGAGAGGTCTACTTGGGGTTTTTACTGAGGTGGTGTCTGACGTGGAAGCGGCTGGTAAGGGGGGAGGGGGTGTTACTCCGGGTGATAACGCGGAAGGTTGGGGCGTTCTTGGTGTGTGTTGGCGAAAAGTGTTCTTGGGGGGGGGGGGGGGGGGTATGGGGTGTCAATTTTGGAATGTTGAGGTTTGTCGGTTGGTCACTGTGGTGGCTTTGACTCGGGTTGATCATGGGAGTTGGTAGGGGACATGGCAGAGTTAATAGTGGGTCGGTGGGTGAAGGCGGAGACGAATCTGTGTTTGTTAGAGGTTTGTAAACACGTACAAAACTATTTCGGTATGTTCGTGTTTCACCGTGATAGTTTATTGATGTTTGGTAGGGGTTTGGGATCTGGATGACGGTATACGGACCTACATATCTGGGACCTAATTTGTTTATTACTGGCAATTTGGCTACCATAACGGTATTATGGATGGCAAATGGGTTTTTATCAGGGGTGGAGTCATGCTTGGTGTCTTGGCACGTTTGGGCGGTGTGGAGGGTGTTCTATAGTTGTTGCAAGGGGTCAATCTGGAACTGAGTAGTGGAGGGCGTGGCTTTATGATGAAACGGAAGTAAGAGGGGAGCTACTCCGTACACTCTTTCATGAGGAGAAATACCATCTTCTTTCGGGCAGGTATTCATCCCCCATTGAATCATTTTCAATTGGGATGGCCAGTCAGAGGTGTTCAAAGCTATCATTCTTGTTCGTAATTGGTTATTGATGGTTCAATGGCTGCGTTCGCACACCGCATTTCCTTGAGGCCAGTAGGGGGAGGAGTGTTTGATTTTTATTCCGCATTGTTTGGCAAATTCTTCCCAAACTTGTCCACGGAATTCTGGGGCGTTGTCGGATAATAGTGCAATTGGTAATCCGAAGATGGGGAATACTTCTGTGGCGAGTAAAGTAGCAACTGTAGTGGCGCTATGATCTTTGGAGGGGCAGGCTATGAGGAATTTTGAATATACGTCGACAAACGTGACTATGTATCGTTTGCCAGCGCTGATTGGGAAGGGTCCCTTTACGTCAAGTGAGAGGATTTGAAACGGTTTCTGGGCGGAAATGGTGCCAGCTGGCCCTGCTGTGCGGCATCGATCTTTCCCTAACGCACAAGGTTTGCAAGCCTTGGTTACCTGTTTGGCGATGCCGGAAGGGTTTGGTGTCCAGTATTGGTCTTGGAAGATTTTCAACATCTTCCTTTGACCTAAATGTATGCCATTTCCTTCATGAATTGCAATCAGATATTCCTAGGCTACTACCGGTTCGATGACTATGTGTCCGGATTCTGTGGTGAATTGGTCTCCCCAACGTGTCAGTGCAGAGAATATATGTTTGGGAATCCATTTTGGTCGGAGTCTTCTTTCCCATGACTGTAGGAGGGTAAGTGCGGGTTGGGGCGAATTCTTGTTAATGGGAGTATTAATGAAATCAGTCTGTTGTAGTGCTGCTAGGTCGGTAGGGAGGTGCTCTGGGACAGGTAGACGTGAGAGTGCATCGGTGTTAGTGTATAGTTTTCCTGGCCGGTAATGGATGACGAAGTCATACTCCTCTAGCGTTTCTCTCTATCGTACTAGCAAGGCGGAATTGGTTTCGCATTTCCGGAGCCATTGCAAAGATTCGTGGTCGGTAATGATGTCCAACTTACCTCTTAGTACGAAAGAACGGAAATGGTTGAGGGCCCAAATGACTCCGAGACATTCTCGTTTGGTGGCGGCATAGTTCTGTTGAGCCGCATTTAAAGTAGAGCTAGCGTATGCAATCACATGTTCCTTTCCTTCTTGGACTTGGGCGAGGACGGCTCCAATGGCGTACAGGGAGACTTCAGGTTAGAGACGGAACGGCTGCTTGTAGTCGGGGCACTAGTAGATCAAGTTGCACATACAAGAAACCATAATGTAATTAATTACATTCAGTATAAATGGTACACTCCTGAGGTGTTCTTTAACAGAGGGGCATCTTTTGCTAGTGAAATTTTTTCTCTTGGTATGATGCTTGAACGTCTGGTTGTAAAGCAGAAGATGGCTAGACGACTGAGTGCTTGGCCGGAGGGACTTGAGGAACTTGTGGCCGACATGGTAGAGTACAAAGAGGAGGACCGACCAACTATCACAGAAGTGATCAGTAGGTTGACTGCCATACTCCCTGGACTCCTGTACCTTCAGCGGTCACTGGAAGGGTTCCCTGACTCTGATGACGAGTCTGATGATGAGTCAGATGAGAATGACTCGGATGAGGATGAGTCAGATGAGGATGACTCGGATGAGGATGAGGGTGAGTCAGATGAGGATGACTCGGATGAGGATGAGTCGGGTGAGGATGAGGATGAGTCGGGTGAGGATGGGGGTGAGTCAGATAAGGAATCGGATGAGAGTGAATATGATATAGATGGGGTAGACTAGACAAACTTGTTAATTCTAATATCGTGCCACTACTCGTATAACTCTGTGTTTCTTTAAGATAAAGTGTCTCATCGTAGGTGCGCAGACTTTGATGTCTTTGATATTATTTTGACTGTCACTAGGTGGTTGTATTCAACTTAGGAAGAGCCTCTGGGAATAAAAAAGGTTAAAAATCTTAGCCTTTTGGCTTTCATAGGTCCTTCTCCAGCTGAAGAAAACCAACTAATGATAACCAGAATATATTAAAAAGGTGTCATCTTATTAAAGGAGTTATGATATGATAAGGAATTGATTTGTACTGGAATATTGCCTGCACAAATAGTTGTAACAGTCATTCTTGACATAACACTATCTGGTGCGACGTGTTGGGGGTTATTATCTATCTATCTATCTATTACCGGACGCCATAATCCCCGAAGGGGTGGTCACAAACGAATCACCCCCATGCACCTCTGTCCTCAGTCAGTTGATGCTACTCCTCCCATCCAGCACTGCTTTCATGCATATGCTTCTTAACTTAAGAAATAGGGTGGTCACCTATTTCATGGGGTGGAATTGAGTTACATGGAGGGATCGTGTTTAAATATTAGTGAGGGTTTGTTATCTATTTTTACATGTTCGAGCAGTGTATTTTTAGCGTGCTCTCTCCTTTATAATTCCCACAGGTCCATTTTAAGCTGTATTAAATTGTCGGATGATACCAAGAATAAGTAAGAAAGGTAAATGGGATGATTTGTTCCAGTGATCTTGGTTTATTCTACAACCATACTGCATGTTTGGGAAAATACAAGTTTTTGTTTTCTTCTAATTAACTTTAGATGGTTAGGGTCCCGACAGCCCAAACTATGGCATTCATGTATAGGCAAAGAGTAAAAGTCTTGTAGCTTGTTGTCCACTAATTGCATAATATTATCTAGTTCATTAGATGTAAGTTTATTCCAGTTAATACTATAAGACTTTTACTTTTGGCCTATACATGAATGCCATAGTTTGGGCTGTCGGGACCCTAACCATCTAAACTTAATTGATGAATTTTATGAAAAACTAACTATGAGTATTCAGAGCTCCAGCCAGGAGTATGCACGACGTTCAGTTAAATTATAGGTTTGACTCCTGTAAGGAGATAAAGAAAACCTAATATTTAGTAGTGGCCCCGTAATCATTGACGAACATGCCTATTACATAAGGCATCCTCTTAAAACACTAATCCGCCGTAGTTTGAATCTACCGCGCAGAGCATTTAAAATCTGAGGAGCCTTCATCATGAGCGCACGCGACCTCACTCATGGCTTCAGTCATTATGAATTGGGTTCTCACTACGAAAAAACTTCGTAAAATATAAAAAGAAAAAGAAAATAAGAATAACTATCCAATAAGCTTTCCATCATATCGTGGATGTACTTGTGTGGATCTTTGACCAGACGCTGATTCAGGCGTCATTCTTCCTTCACTGACATATCAAGTAAACCAAAATCCTTAATACATCAACGAATGGGAAGGGGATGGTCGGGAGGGCCCCAGTCGTCAATGATTACGGGGCCACTACTAAATATTAGGTTTTCTTTATCTCCTTACAGGAGTCAAACCTATAATTTATTAGTGGCCCCTCCATCATTGACGAACATGCCTGATTTCTAAGACTGGAGCAACAGACAAGTATCTAGTCAAAAACGTATGATTAGACGCCCACAACTGTGTGGACGAAATATCTTCTACTGAAAAATTCTTCAGCAAACGTAACGAGGCTGCCCATTTGCGTAAATCGTGGGCCCTACCCATAACGCCGGGATTACTCTCTTTAATGACTTCGACCAGAAGAGAAGCTAATCTCCGTTTCAGTAAGCGTTTACCCGTACTCGCTACCCATAAAGCACCTTGGGGGTTTAGAGGAGCCACTCTCAAATATTTGGTTAGAGCTTGCACTGGACATAGATTATGATGCACCTTTCCCCTTTTTAACGCCGGCACCGTGAACTCAGAAAACACGTGTGCACTGTGCTCATTCTTGGCTACAAATCCCGGGGAAGGTGCAATGTAAATACATTCATTAAGTCTACCAAACCTAAGGCAATTAGGTGTGTTGCTCATCGCCGCCAGCTCAGACACTCTGTTCCCGGTGGCCAAAGCCAAAAGGAATACAGCCTTTTTTAAGAGTAATGCAAAATCTGCAGTATTTTGGTACAGACGAGAGTGAAGTAAAGACAATGCCTTGTCCAGAGACCAAGTAGGCATGAGCTGACGGGGAGGTGGGCGGAGTTTAAAACATGCCCTCATAAAACCTGTTTCCTCCGCTACCGGTATGGAGAGACCTGTAAGGTCTAAAAGGGCACTCTAATAGCAGTTAAGTGATTTTTTAACGTTACCACAGATAAACGTTTCTGCTCAAACAGATAATTTAAATAATTGAAAACTAATGCTACTGAGGGCACAGTCTGTTCTGTTCTAATGATCCAAGAAGTAAAGGCTTGCCAATGTGATTGATACTGTCGTTTCGTAGACTGAGTATATTGATTTAATAATTTATTGGTCACATCTCTACCGTATGGTGCTAGCCACTTGGCCTCCTGAATGTCCATAATGCAAAAGTCAGCGAGGTCGCTAGGTTGCCAATCGTGTCTAAGTGGAAATACCCGACCGGGAGCGACACCGGGTGCGGGCACCACGTCTTTAATTGCTGGTACCACAACTGCGCCGGCCACAGGGGCGTGACTAGCGAGACTAAGCCTCGATAATCTCGTAGTTTGTTCACTACGTGGCACATTAGTGACGCGTCTGGCGGCGGAAACAGATAGATGGAGCTCCATTTGTTCCAGTCTGGCCCCCCTACCGGCGTTTTCGTCCGGCGGGTGAGGTATAGAGGGAGTTTGTGAGTCTCCTCGGACACAAACAGATCCACTTGTGGATGGGAGAGCTCTGCAATCATTTGGTTGAAAATGGGTTGCTTGAGCTCCCATTCTACTGTCGTGCTCCGTCTCCGGGACAGAGCGTCTGCCCAGACGTTTGCTACGCCTGGGAGATAAGATGCGTGAAGATAAATGTCTAGTCTGTTGGCTAGAGTAAAAATCTCTTCCGACACGTTTAGCAACTTCCTTGACCTCGTTGACCCCTGTTTCTGAATACAGTGAACTGCGTTCAGATTGTCCATTCTGAAGGCCACCGACTTGCCCCGTAAAGCAGGGCCGTGAGCCTGAAGGAAATACAAGGGGACTAGTAATTCTTTGAAATTGATGTGGGAGATTTCTAAGTGGGACCAAAGCCCCTGACCCTGGTGCCCCTGATTTGACTGAAATCCCCAACCTATTGTGCTTGACGCATCCGTGTCTACCCATACCGTTGGCGGAGGAGAGGTCCATGACATTATTGAGTGCAACGTTTCCCTCTTCGCCCAGACCGCTATTAAGGTGTGGATTAATTTCGGGATGGGCCATAACTTTCCCGCCGGTAAGAGTGGGAAATATTTGTTGCCTTCCAATATTAAACGTTTTACTTTCAACCGGCCCAACATAACAGTTAGTTGAATCCAGTTGAGAGAGCCGACCAGAGACTCCCAGACACTCCGCGTCGTAGTCAGACTGTGAAGAAACATGAACAGTTTCCTGCGAAACCTGTTGCGATTGTCCACACTCTGACTCAGAGTGAGAGCAGCCGTGTCCCAGACCAGCCCTATCCACTGAATTACTCGTGAGGGAACAAGGTTTGACTTTACCAGATTTACCTTGAACCCTAGAGTTTTGACATGATTTAAAATTATGTTGACATGTTTGATGCATAATTGCTCTGTCTCTGCCACCACCAGCCAGTCGTCTAGGTACCACAAAACTCTGATTCCTTGCTTTAACAACGGCATCAGGGCTTGCCGGACTAATTTCGTGAATAATCGAGGTGCCAGGTTCAAACCGAATGGCATCCTTTGAAAAACAAAATTTTGGTGCCTGATCCGTAAGGCCAGAAACCTTTGAAATCTTTTGTTTACCGATACGTGCCAATAAGCGTCTGTCAGGTCTAGGGAACACATCCAACCTCCCGGCGGAAGTGTTAGCCTGATTTGGTGTACTGTTAACATTCGGAATGACTCGTTGTGAATGTGAAGGTTCAGATAAGACAGGTCTACGACCGGTCTCATCTGAACACTGTCCCTTTTGGGAACCAAAAATAGCTTGGACGTGAATACAGGGTAATTTGGGGGGACCGGGATGATGACATTCTTGGCAATCATTTCCTGGACCAGTGACTCCACCTCTAAAGAAACAAAATTCGCCGTTGTCGGCTGACGTAAGCGAGGTCGCCGGAGCCACTGCCAAGTGATGCCTTTGCGTACCACCATCCGTGCCCAAGTGTTTAACGGCCATGCTTGGTGACACGTTCGGAACGACCCAGTTAGCAGACAAGGGTTCGCCGGCTGTACTACCCTCGGATCCGCCGGCCTTAAGACTGGCACCGGGAGTAAGAGAGACTTTAGTTTTTTTATGGTGGTGGAGTTGGTGGTGGTGAACGCTTCGCCGGCTGGCTGGCGTTGGCCGAAGACGGGCCCTGACCTGGCTTATTATGGCCGCGTCCTCTCTGACCTGAAAACCTACTCTGTCTATGCCTGTACTGACCTTGAGGGGAAGAGGAGGACTTGGGTGGAAGAAAGGGCTTAGATCCCCCCGGCTGAGCCTTAGCGACTGGCCTGGGTTTGGGGAAGTTAAAGGCAGGTTTCTTAGAAGGGGTGGGACTGTGTTTAAAGGCCTGAGCCATATTAAACACCGTTCGCCACACGTCAGGGGACATTAAAGAGGGAGTGAGCACTGGTGACATGACCACCTGATTCGCAATGCGATCAGGCAGTTTTCAGACTAAGGACATTCTGAGGTCTTGTCTCGCTCGTACCGCCTCAAGCAAGGCGGTGCGGATGTCGCCCAAACATTGGATTGACGACTGAAGAAGCAGTCGCCGGGTCAATTCAACCGATCGTCTGGCATCCGCGTCTGCGATTGCCCGAGTGGACCGGAGCAAAGACTTTGCTACCTGTTGAGACACTATGTATTGAGAGAACAGGCGAAAAGCTTTCCCCCTTAGCCTAAATTCTCGGTCTAGGTGAGTTGGGGTAGGGGTAGTGAAAGGGGCTTTTAGCTCACAAAGATTAATTTTAGGGGCAGCTAAGAAAGCAAACAAAGCTGAAGGGACTCCGCCGGCAGAACACACTGGCATGGAGAACCAAGAATGAGTATCTTGAGGGATCTGGTGGGAAGTTTTGTTAGTAAATGTGGTTGCAAAGTTTTGAGCCTCTGTCTCCCATTCCACCCAAGGTCCTGGACCCAACTGCCCCACCTTCAAGACTGGATTAGCTGCTGCGTCTGTGACGGTTTGCAAATCAAGTTCAGGAGTGAGAGCTGACAGAGTCTTAATGTCATTAAACCCATCATGCTTAGACCAGTCTGAAAACAATCTTGAAGCTGAGGCAGGGGGTAAAGCCGGCTTAGTAGCATAAACAAAATAGTCCTGGTGATAATAACTAGGTAGAGCCTTTATGTTGACATCTAGTACATTTCCCAAAGTATCCAAGGCCCTTAATTACTTAGATTTATTGCCCTGGATGACCCACTCACGCGGTACTGGGAGTTCCCCTGACAAGCTAGGTTGGGCGAGCTCTGATTTAGTGGAGGTCAAAAGGACCCATGACTCGTCTGGTCTGTAAAGCAAGGGCATAGCTAACTTTCTGAGAGGCGCTCTGTCTAGAGGGGGCGGATTGACATCCGTTATAACCCTTACATTCGAAGTGGTCAATGCCGCCGTAGCAGGCCTAGTAACCACTGATGGTGTCAGAGGGGGAGGGTGAAGGATCTGAGTCAAAGCAATAGAAGTCATCAGAGGCCGTACCGTAGAGCTTGTCGTGGGAGCTCCCAAGTCCACTGTGGGAGTTTCCTGCTGTTGGCCAAAACATTTAGATAAAGCATTACTAAGTAGCCCATCAATTTCCTGTGCAGTGACAAATTGACTTGATGATGTACTAACTGGTGAATCATTAATATCTTGCGCGGCGTCTAAGCCTGAACCTGACTCTTGCCCTTCCATATCCGATATAATTGAAACTTCGTCTTTATCCTCCTGTTCCTCCTGAGAAGATCCCGCCGAAGCTGGGGTACCATGTTGCCAAGATAAGTCAGGAATAGAGGATGGGATCGCCGCGTCCCGGTGACGTCAGCCACTGTGTGAATAGTTTGAGCCGGAAGTGGGTGGTCAGGCCCTGGCCGAGAATATCGCCAAACACCGAGGCCTTGGCCTACACTCCCTTGGGAGTCTGAAACACTCTCAATCACTGAGCCCCCTGAACTCTCCAATTCCAGGGTTAAAATGTTAATGGGTAAATCATCTTTAGGTACAGGTACTATACTGGACCCTTGAGACCGAACACAAACTCTGTCTGGGGTAGAGGTACGATGAGAAGCACTAGAAACTGGCGAATGTCGGGAGGCCTTTCTATCATGGGAATCCTTTTTTGAAGATTTATGGCTGCGGTGTGACCGTGAACTACTCTTCGATTTGGAGGATTTATCGCCGTGACCACTGGTGGAACTTTCCGTCTTACTCTTCTTACTCGATGGTGAAGAGACAAGACTAGGTGGCTGGTGTCTGAGAGGTGACCTAGACCGAGATCTCTCCCGAGACGAGGAGGCTGCCGCCGGGGGTGTAGGCTCTCTTTGACGTTTTGCAGTAGCAGCAGGAGAAGACACAGAACCCTGACCAGTCTCCGCCGGCTTACGACTAGTTACTCGAGAGGAACGTTTAGGGGGAGGGTGCTCGAAAAGAAGCCTATCCCCAAAGAGGGACGTTGTCACATTGAAGTGACTTATGAGCCACAATCGTAGTATACGCTGACATCTGTTGCCTAACCTCTCGTAAGGCGACCGCTGCGGTCTTATCATTGTCGCGGAGGACCTTGACACTTAATTGGGAGCAAAAGGAACAGTTGCGCATCACCCACAGACCCCTTGAACGGTCTAGACATTTAACACACTTGATGCAAAGAGTGTGCGCAAAAATAGGGATACCGGCACAGGTAGGGGTAATGCATAAAGCAATAACTGGGGCAAAGGTAGCCATGACAGAGACTGGTGGGAAAACTACTGCAGGGTCTGTATTGGTCCGCCGGAGCCCAGCTCTGGAAAAAAGAAAATTTCCAGGAATTAATGCTCATAAGGTTAACCCAACATGTTCGCACACACGTGTTAATAACCCGCCGGGTAACGAGACGTAATGTCACAACGATCACAGCTCGCTACGCGGCGGGACTCCATAAAGATTTCAGAATATCTAAACATGTCTTAAGAAAGTTAAGAATACCCTCTGACATAAGATAAAGGACCAGAATGGCGTTTATAGTCTTTCCGGTGGTGACTGTTTCAAGATTCAATTTTGGAAAACAACCCCCCACAAAGACGCCGGCACCTGAATTATTTAGCAGAATAACACAGGGCAGGCTGATACGAGATCTGATTTCTAACGAATTGTCACAAAAGATCGCCGTAAGTTTGAAGGCGGCGATACATTAACGTATCTCTCAATTAACTGGTTACCGAAATTGAATTGTAAATTCCTTATTTCCTCCTCCCAGGAGCACCTGCCGGGTGTGAAAAATTTGTGAAAAAGATGTTAACCCTAATTGAACCTTCGATCGTCGTAAGTGTGAAGGCGGCGATACATATAGTATCACTAAAATGGATCGGTTAACTAAACTGAATGACCAAGTCGTTCATCCCACCCTACCAAGGTGCACCCGCCGGGTGAGATGTAAAAACGTTAACCCCATAAGTTCCTGTCC
Source organism: Paralithodes platypus (assembly GCA_032716605.1). Classification (NCBI taxonomy): domain Eukaryota; kingdom Metazoa; phylum Arthropoda; class Malacostraca; order Decapoda; family Lithodidae; genus Paralithodes; species Paralithodes platypus. The sequence continues at coordinate 47,854,895 of CM064552.1, read as the reverse complement.
CCACTTCTTTGTAAAAGATCGCCGGGGAGGAAAGCCCTCAACAACAGCTAGGTTTTTCCTTTGGTTTGTAAAACCGGGTAGAAAAACTTCATAATATATGTCCGCATGAACAATGTTAGATGGGTACAGCCAATCCGCCGGGAATCATAGGGAGCCTGAAACAGGCACCAACACAGAGACGCAGTCCTGGAGAGCCATAGACACCTCATCGCCGGGGACACAAGCCTGAGTTGAAACCACGCGTGGCCCAACATGGCTCTCGGCCGGGTTTTTCATGGTGTAACCGAGAAAAAACCCGCCGGAAAGTAACCCACCCCGTTCAGAAACCATCTGAACGCACATAGGACCCTAGAGAAAGCCAAGCACGACTAGCCTAGGGTCCACACAATAATCCGTGGAATTAGCCAATACACAACTAATCCAGGAAACATACAAAGTCCGTGGAATTAGCCAATACACAACTAAACCAGGATATACATGACACAGTAGGACATATTTATAAAATAACCAATAACACTTGTACATGTGGCAAAGCTACGAGCGGCTGGCTAGGCCTAAGTAGACGGCATAAGAAATGTTGAAATATAAACAAAAAACACTGGAAATATAACAACAGGAACCAACGCCAACACACCACTGTAGCAAAAACTTCCGACAAGGGAAGACTGACTCGGGACCCAGAAAAAACTTCACTAAGTGAAGAAAAATACGCTGGGAACGTCAGTAAGCAACGCTTACCTCATCAGAAAGATAAAAGGCAGCATAAATAACGCGTAATGAAAGCCGCCTGCATCACAAGCTAACTCAACTGTGAAAAGATCACATGTCCACAACAGGACCACGAGGGTACATCCAAAATAGATGCCCCAAACACACGACCCAAAATACACTGCACTGCGGGCAACCAGCCCAGGACACTCCTGCTACGCTTATCCTAACCTTACTCGATACATCCCGGAGTAAACAAATGAGAAAAAACTCACTAGGGACGCAGCAAATGCGGAACCAGCGGAGCGTGGGGAGACACGTCCGGGCAGGCTGAGCGCAGAGCAGAGAAGGAAGAATGACGCCTGAATCAGCGTCTGGTCATAGATCCACACAAGTACATCCACGATATGATGGAAAGCTTATTGGATAGTTATTCTTATTTTCTTTTTGTTTTTATTTTTTACGAAGTTTTTTCGTAGTGAGAACCCAATTCATAATGACTGAAGCCATGAGTGAGGTCGCGTGCGCTCATGATGAAGGCTCCTCAGATTTTAAATGCTGTACGCGGTAGATTCAAACTACGGCGGATTAGTGTTTGAAGAGGATGCCTTATGTAATAGGCATGTTCGTCAATGATGGAGGGGCCACTAATAAATTAGACAAATTTAAAGTAATTCCAGGCTGGAATCGTGTGAAGGCCAAACACAGTGTTGCCAGGGAGAAGTTTCTTACTTGGGTTGGTCATGGTAAGACAAGAGGGACGGTTCACCATCAGGAAATGTTAAACAGTCGGAAGGAGTTTAAACAGGCATTAAATCATTGTAAAGTAAATGAAGAAAACGAAGTTTGTCAGTCTATCATGGACAAATTTGCGCTAAAAAAATAAGGTTAACTTTTGGAATGATGTAAGGAAAAAGAGGGGCTTAAATAAGTCATCCAATGTAATTGACGGTCAGAGTGGTGATTCGGACATCACACAAATATTTTATCAAAAATGTCTTCTTAGCCAACCGGTAAACAGTCCTGAAGCAGAAACGGAGTTCTGTGATCACCTTAACCCTCCAACCCCGGCTAGGGTAGATCGTGACTGTACTCTGTGTCCGGGGGTTTTGAGGAATTTTGGTCCATGTTGATTCACCTGTTACTCCTGAAATACATGATACAAAGTTATAAAAAAAAAAAAAAAATGTTGCACAAACCTTCATGTGTAGAATGCCGTTGAGTAGAGGTCTCTAGCCCAAGTGATTGCATAATGGCGAGCGCGGGAAGTGGAGTGATTTTTATGCGGGAAAATCTTCCCGCGTTCGGATGCGTCGCCTTGGCCCAGGCCCCGGCTTGGCTAACCTACTGCGCACTTAGCCACTCGTCGCGCCAGAGTTTTTACCTCCCGGAGGCGAATTTATTTATTGATAGTGATGTTATTATAGTTATTTGGAGTCCAATTATATAAAATATGTGTATTAGGCTATCATTGTCACTAATATTTCACATTTTCACTCGATACCGTAGTTTTTATGAGTAATTGAGGCTGGTTATTGTTATATTAGGCAGTGATTATTCGTTATCACAGGTGTTTATTATACTTTGGCCATCTAATATTACTTCGTGTGTCACTTTCACTTTGGTAAATATGCTTGAGAGAGTGTCACTGTCACTGATAATGCTCATTTTCACTTGATACGGTACATTTTATTAGTAATTGAGGTAGGTTATTGTTATATTAGGCACTGATTATTCGTTATCACAGGTGTTTATTATACTTTGGCCATCTAATATTATGTCATGTGTCACTTTCACTTAGTTATATGCTTTGTAAACGTTTTATATACAATTTATTGTGTCTTTTTTCACTTATTTATATATGTTTTCATAATACATGACTTTTTTATCACAATACATTGTTTTATTTCCACTTGTTGCCTATATACATACATATTGTCAGTCTTTGGTACTTTCACTATGATTATTAGTTAGTACTCCTGCTTGGTGTGGTATTCAGCAAAGCACGGTATAGCACATAGTGACACCTGGCACTCCACACACTGCATGGTGGTCTTTTTCTGCTTCCTCGGCCTCACCTGGCTGTTCCAGCAGACATGGCACCGCCTTCTGCTAATGGTGACTCCATCTCGTTCCAGAGGCAGGTAACCGAGCTTGTGCACATTTAGATACTGTGCACACTGCATGCGGTCCTGAACGGGGCGCCCAGGTTGTGCCACTGCCCTCTGTGGCGTAGCATACCTGTCCAGGAGCTCCACCAACACCTGTTTTTGGAACCTCCGCAGGCTACTGAACTTCCTGGGTGTGCGCGGATTCCGAAGCCTGTAGATATTGTAGGCATTCAGCATTGACATGTCCACCATGTGCAGAAAGAACTTTTTGTACCATCTGCACGAGGTACGCAGACAGTCGATGAAGCCTATCTGCATGTCGGACTTGTCCACCAGCCTCATATTTATGTTGTAGTCCATTACAGCATCGGGCTTGGTCACCCTGACTTTGGTGCGGCGATCCACCTTGCCAGTCTCAACCATTTCCCCCTTGTGGACGGTGCTCAGGAGGTTGACCTTCCGCTGGTCGTGCCAGTGAATAGCCAGAATGGGTCCCGACTTCTTCTTGAAGACATCGCCTTTCTTGGTTTTAGGAGGGAAAGTTGGCATGCCCTTCCTTTTCGCTCTAACTGTGCCTACAGTCCCCGTCTTGCGCTGATGGAGGTACTTTGAGAGAGTGGGGAACGTGTAGTAGCTGTCCGTGTAGAGGACGTGATTCTTCTCGAAGTACCGGTTCATCATGGCTTGAACCACTGCTCCGCCAAAGCCAATGAGGGGGTCTATTTCCACGTCCCCTTCCTTCCCGCTGTAGACCAGGAAGTCCAGGACATGGCCAGTTTGGCAATCGCACAGCACAAAGAACTTTATACCAAAGCGATGTCTCTTTGAGGGGATATACTGCCTGAAGCTCAGCTTTCCCCGGAACAGCACAAGAGACTCGTCAATACAGACGTTGCAGAAGGGCGTGAAGTATGACGTGAAACGTTCTCGCATCATCTCGTACAACGTCCTAATCTTCCACAGCTTGTCAGAGAGATGCATGTCGGTGTTGGTGACAAGATGGAGCGCTCCGAGGATGTCGAGGTACCGGTCCCGAGAGATGTATTTCCCGAAGGCAGGGGTGGATATCAGATCTTTGGTGATCCAATAGTCAGCCAACCTGTGCTTCTTTACATGAGGCATTAGCATGGTGATTGCCAGGAACACCATGAACTCGGGATGAGTCACTGGGGTCCACCGCTTCATGTGGCCCTTGGTCACCTTGCCAAAAAAGTTCACCTGGATTTGGTGGTGCTTGTTTGTCTCTTCTATGACAAACTCAGTAACCTCCTTATCAAAAAATGCCTCAAAAAGCTCATGTGGTGGAGCATTGGGGCCTGCGGGAAAACTTGGGGTAACTCCTGAACCCTCCTGTACCTCATCAAAAGGGGCTACATCAGGGTCATTCACTTCACCAGCAGCCACATCCTGCCAGTTGAAAATATAAAATGGGTCCTGCTGGCGACGCTGACGAGGAGCTGCAGCTGGGGCAGCACGCCCACGAACTTTGGCGGCGCGCACCCTAGGGCGGCCAGGAGCGCGACGGCGCCCAGGCCCAGCCCGGCGGCCAGGGCGGCCAGGAGCACGACGGCCCTGGGCAAAGCGTCTGGGTTGAGGGTCGTCGATGTCCATAAAGTCATCGTCGTTGTCGTCAGAGCCGTCATCTTGCTCTGACGGTGGACCCAGGTAATCATAGCCAGAGTCATCTGTGAGGTGCCCTTCATCTTCAGACCCCCCCTCATAATCTCGCGGGGAACGAATGATGCGTGGGCGAGGTGGGGAAGGAGTGGCAGGTGAGGCTCTGTCATCTTCATGCAGAGGTTCGGGGCTCCTTGGCCTACGACGAGTCGTAGACAGCACTGGTTCAGTGTCTGTAGGTGCAGGTATGGATGCGAGGTCAAATACATCGTCAGGAACCTCTGTTGTAGGCTGGAGAGGTGGGGTGGACCCTGGGGAAACTTGCGGGGGCGTATGGCTGGGACCGGCAGGGGTGGAAGCCGCGGGAGCCTCGAACAAAGAGCGCCTACTTGTAGCTCCTTTTTTCACATATTTTCTCCCTTTTCCCTTTTCTGTAGTAGTATGTCTCCTCTCGGGGGAAATAGGGGGTAAATAGGCCGAAAGTGGGGGGTCCTCAACCCTAGGCAGTGCTGGTAGTGGTGGGGAAGAATGGCGGGCGCCTGGGGCAACTTGGGTGGCGTGGGTAGATAAGGAAGACAATGGCGGGTCAACCTCAACCTCACCCTCACGCTCAGCCTCACTGGCACCCTCACGCACTGCTCCCTCACCAAGTTTTAGGGCCTCTTTCCTGGCTGCCGCGGCCGCCTTTTCAAGAACTTGCTTCTTATAAAAGCGTATCTTGAATGGGGATTTAGCTGGCGAAGGGCTAGGTGTCGTGTCACTCAACCTAAATTTGGCAGTCGACCTAGTGCTGTCCCATTCGCTCACTCTCACTACACTCTCATCACCTTGCACAACTATATCACGTTCAGTACTATCATCACTTTCATCGTCATGCTCAAATCCAACAAATTGCGCGTCTCTTTGATGAATTTCGTCTAGATCGTCTAAATCTTCACTATAGTGAGACTGATAAGACTCGGAGCTATCACTGCCCAAGTCATCAACACTATTTTGTCCTTCACCATGTTCATAACTCCTCAAAGCTATTTCAATACCTCCGGGAGTCAACGCATCTTGTACGTGCCTTTGCGTTAGGGCGCGACGAACATGGGCAGGCGTCGAAGGGAGCATGGAATCGGACACAGGGGAATCACTTTTTGGGCTAGTATCCATGTTGGCGGCAGGGTAGAGACTGTTTTGGTGGCGTACATGGTGTCTGGTGGCGTCGCCTAGCGACCACGGAACGAAATGTTTACGCGCGCCATTCGAAAGCACATATGCAAGCAATGGTACAATGTTGTACCACCCGGGTTCCTCGGGTCAAAACATAATGGTACACACGTGTACCACCCGGGGTTGAAGGGTTAAACGAATGTGGCCTCAAGGTAAAAAAAATGAACCTAATAATATCAAGCAATACACTAAGTAAGTACATTCTGCGCCTTAACTCTGGTCAAGGCCATGACCAAATCCACACAATGTTTTTAAAAAATTCATCAGAAACATTTTTAGAAAATCTTGCTCACTTTTTAAATACTTGTTTTATGCATTGCTATCTCTCTGGGAACTTACTGAAGGGCACTATCACTCCTATACTAAAAGACACCAAGAAAAACATTACAGAATCTTCCAATTATCGACCCGTAATGCTGCCCTCGTGTCTCTTGAAAGTCTTCAAATTATATATTCTAGACATTGTAACAGAAAAAATACATTTACATTTTAGACAGCTAGGTTTTAAAGTTGGATCCTCAACTACTGATGCTTGTTTTATCCTCAAAGATGTAATGAAAAAGTGTACTAACTGCCAGAAGTCAGCACTAGCCACATTTATAGATCTTACCCAGGCCTTCGATCAAGTTGATCACTTTATTTTAGTAAAAATAAAAATGAACAGTAATCTACCGGTAGACCTTATTTTTATTGTGCTACATTACTTAAGAAATCAAAAAGCAAATGTAAAATGGCAGACATCATGCAGTGATTACAGTTACATTGAGAAGGGTGTTAGACAGGGGGGAGTTGTTGTTGTTGTTGTTGTTGTTGTTCCCAAGCTGCCTGGCCGAACAGCCCCAAGGCCCCGTTGAAGGCCAAGGCCATAACCGAGCGCCCCCACAGAACCCTCCCTGCCGACCACAATAAAGCCTGGGTGACCGAAGCCACTCCATGGCGGGGAGCTAAGGAGGGTGCGGAAACGCCCGGGAAACCAAAGACCCACCCAGGGCCCTGTGCCCCTCAGCAATTATGAAGAGAAAGTTGAGGGGCAAAGGAAAAATGTGACGCTTTGGCTTCCAATCTTGGTAGATTGGGAGGTCAATCCACGGAAGAGGCGCCGTCACTTGAGATCTAGAAAATACATAAGTAAAAGGAACAGAGTAAGCTATGGGTATGGCAGAGATCGCTCAGTTCTCACTCTGATAGACCAGCCCATCACCATGGGGGGAGTTCTCTCGCCTGTTTTGTTAAATTTTTATATAAATTACATTTTTAATGAAGTAGTTAAAACTAAAATTGGTTGCACAATGGGAGATATGAGATGTAATATCCTGGGCTACGCTGATGATCTAGTTCTGCTGGCTGGGTCAGTTGCAGACATGGATATTTTATACAGCAAACTTTGTATTAGCATAGATGACCACCAACTTACGATAAATAGAGATAAATCAAAATGTATGATTTTTATTTAGCACAAAAATGTCTGAGCCTGCTCAAAGCATCGAGCTGAACGGTGATACATTGGAGGTAGTGAAGCATTTTAAATATCTTGGTCATAAATTGCTTCATAACTTTAGAGATACGGAGGACATCACTTTTAGACTAAATATTTTTTATTCGGCTTTTAACAGCATTCTTAGAGATTATAAATTTGTAAATAAAGATGCTCTTTTATTTCTTTTTAACTCTTACTGCATACCAGACTACGGCCTTCCACTATGGAATCATAGCATGTCTTTTAAATAAAACAGTTTTAAAACTTTTAAAAACTGTGCACTGCAATGCGAGGGAGCTAGAAGCATGGTCAAAATTATTGAATCAATTAATTAGATATATATTTTTTTCATTAAAAAATGAATTTAGTCTTTCAGATTTTGTAGACTATAATAATAATAAGCTTAAAGTTGATTTAATAAATTTACATAAGCATTTTGTAATCACTACAGTAAATAAAGCCAGCAATAATTATAGCTTCACATATATGAAATTTTATATAGAAAACATTAGAGGTAACAAATTACATACAAATATTTGTGGTAATTCTGTTTATGAAATTCAAGATAATTAAATTATTGATAACTTAATTAATGAACATACTGTACTAATAAAAATATAACATTTGATATTTAACTTTCTGATAAGAATAAGTGCATTGCAAAATTATACATACATACATAACATTTTAAGGGTGAGTGCTCCACACATACGTGCAGTTTCAGTCTCTTGTCCTAATGGCAGCGTTCCAGGCAACCCTGTAAAGGGCTGCTTCACTTGTCAAGCTTTTGGATTTGAGATCGGCACATATAGTCCGATCCCAGGTCTTCCTCGCTCCACCCCTTGATGCAGCTCCCTCCACAATCACAGACCTGCATCTTTTCACCCAATTTTGTTCATTCATTCTCTCCACATACCCATATCATCCCAGTCTACTTGTACGCATCTCCTCGCTAATACTCTTTATACTTAAGCGTCAGCTCATCATTTGTTATTCTATCCTGCAGCCTGGCCCTACACATCCATCTCACCATTCTCATCTCATTACGTTCCATTCTGTTGACATTCTCTACTTTAACGCCCATGTTTCTGAGGCATACGTCATTGCACTTCTAACACATGAGGCATACACCTTTCCCTTCAGGGGGAGAGGCATTCTTTTCATGGTCAGAATTGGCAGCAGTTCTCTGAACTTCCCCCAGCCACATCTAATTCTAGCGACAGTGGCAGCCTCGGCCCCACCACCGGCAGAGATGGGATCTCCTAGGTAACAAAACTAGTTCACCAGCTCCGCTGCTCCAGCGACTCATTTCCAAAATTCACAGCCACAGGATCATCATTTAACACAAGCTCGCCGTTGCACACTACGCACTAAAATTTCTCGATTTTTTACTTACCCTTCGGCAGGGGTCCTTTTATTCTACTACAGCGCTTTCTCCCATGGTGCACCTAACATTGACAGATGCTACACCGAATTGAGTTAGTGCCCACACCCTTTCCACACACTGCACATGGGTATGCACCGCTCTTTTCCACATTGCCTCGTCTCAATCTACAATGCATAACCTTGGTTTTGTTAATATTGACTCTTAAGCCCTTGCTCGCAATGCCCTCTCTCCATCTTCTGAATTTGGCCTCAGCATCTTGCACATTGTCAGTTATTAGGACTAAATCGTCTGCATAAAACAGTTCCCACGGGAGTCCGGATCTAAAATCTCTAGACAGTGCCTCCAGGACCATAATAAAGAGGAAGGGGCTTAACACTGAACCCTGATGAACTCCTCACTCAGTACATCTTTCACCGTCACCGCAGTTCGCGAATCCTCATACATCTTCATTATCACACGCACCAGCCACTCTTCCACACCAAGTTTCCTCATAGCCCACTGCACAACATCTCTAGGCACCCTGTCAAAGGCCTTCTCCAGGTCTATCTACAAACACAAAGTAAAGATCCCTGCCTTTTAGTAAGTATCTTTCCTGTATCTGCCTGACTATGTAGAATAGCATCGGTTGTACCACGTCCTGGTATAAAACCAAACTGCATATCATCAATGGAGATGCTTTGCCTGATCAAACCCTCAAAGACTCTCTCACAGACCTTCATGATTTGGTCAAGCATTTTCAGGCCCCTATAATTACCTCATCTAGCGCATCCCTTTGTATATATTTATAATTACACTTTTGTGCAAATCCTCTGGGATTTTCTCATCTTTAATAATGGTGTTTATCAACTCTATGACTAAGCTGACACCAGTCTCCCCTCAAGCCCCGTCCACATGATCGAGCACTGCCCGTCAGGCACGAGGGAAATGTCCGTCATGGGGCAAATTCAGTGGGCAAAGCAGGGGAATGGCCGCGGCGGTAGTTGAGCGAAATCACCAGACACTGCCCGGTAGTTTGCCGGTGGATATGGGGATAAAGGGGGCCTGTGAAAGGAGGGGAATAGTGTGTAGTTTGATCTTTAATTATCAAATATATTTTCTCCTATTATTTTACGGATGTTTATCAGGTAAATCTGGTGCAAGAAATCCAGGATGTAATATGTGCAAGCACTTTATTAACGGTCACTGATGGTATGAATTAAGTTTTAGCTTTAGAATATTGTATGGGTAGCATCCCTATTTATATAGACGCTATTACTTGTATAGATATTATTTTATTAATATTCTTATGAGTATTATTATAAATAGTATTATTAATCTTATTATTGAGAGAAAGCCACCCCGCCATGATCTTCTGCACTAACTATTGATTTAATGTTCGTGTAACGTACATATGCTGACCATATCAGCAAATCGCATGATGATTGAATTCATATTTTTTCACCAACCAACTTCACTTCTAAACTCAATGAAATCAACAAATACATGTGGCACTCCAAGGACTCAAACCTAGGATACTCACACCCATGGGTTAAGCTTATCAGTGTATTACGTAAATATAAGACAGCATTAGAGAGAGAGAGAGTGTGTGTGTAATTGCAGCTCTAACTTACGGTATTTTGAGAGTTCACCCTTTTATTGGTACCGGTATATGATCTTTTCAAATGTGTTGTGTTTTTGGTCATGTTGACGTTCATTTCATATTAAAGTATTACCCATTCCCATGTAATTTAGATTTTGGATAATTATATTATAAGAAATAGGAAGCTGATGAAATGAATTATTTATCTTCAATACTTTCTTTTCTTTTCTCTTTTGCAACATAGCAATTATTATGCTACACAACACTTTACATCTCTCTTTGCCCTGCCGATCATCTTGTCTGACCACAGACAGACTTTGACTGGCCAGTCACGGCCGTGTGGACAACACAAGCGTGTTCGACAGACTTTGCCCGGTGAGGGGGCACAGCCTGCCAGACACTGCTCGATCGTGTGGACGGGGCTTAAGGCTTTTATCATCTCAGCGACAATGTCAGAGCACCCTGGAGCTCTACCGTCCCTCATTTTATTGATTGCGTCGCTCACTACAGCTGGTGCTATCAAAGGAGGGGGTCCAGATATTAGTTTTTCAATACTAAGCTGTTCCTTATCCCATTCAAACTCTACATTTAGCAACCGTTCATAGTGTGCTTTCCATGATTCTCTGATTTCATTTTCTGCATACACAATCTTCCCATTATCATTTCTAACACACTGTTCACCTATACTATCCCTACTGTCATTTTTAACTCGCCAAGCTAGGTTGAAGATCCCATTGGGATTGTCAGTGTTACACACTTGTTCGAGGACCAAGTCCTTAATGCCTTTTTTAGCATTGTAAATAACTCTTTTGGCAGTTTGTTTAGCTGGCTGGTATTCCTCCTTGCTGTCTCCCTTCAGCCATGCTTTGAAGCATCTCCTTTTCTCTTTCACAGCATGTTCTACCTCATCATTCCACCACCAGGTCTTATTCCTGGGGTGACCCTTTGTTTTCCCACAGACTTTGTCAGTGGTATTTACCTAATTGCCTAATTGTATTTACCTAATTGTAGTTTACAGGAGTTGAGCTAAGCTCGTGTTGTCCCGTCTCTCAGTCTACTTTTTATCCAATTTTTTCTTGAAAATATGGATGTTCCTTGCCCCTACCACCTCCTCCTCCAGCCCATTCCATTTATCAATACATCTATAGGGGAAGCTAAACTTCCTGATATCGTTCTTGCAGGTAGGTCTTTTTACTTTGTAGCTGTGGCCTCTAGTTATTCCTGTATCCATAATTAATATATCCTCCCTATCCAGCCTCTCCAGCCCCCGGGTACATTTGTACATCATTATCATGTCTCCCCTCTCTCTCCTCTCTTTTAGACTCGGTAGATTTAATTTGTCTAGCCTCCCTTCATATGGCAGTTCTCTGAGACTTGGAACCAATCTAGTGACTGCTCTCTGGATTCTTTCTAACTTGTGAATATGCTTCTTTAGATGCGGGGACCACACCACTGCTGCATACTCCAATCTTGGTCTAATCATACTCTTCATAATTTTCGCTACCATGGTCTCATCCAAATAGTTCAGAGCAACTTTCATATTCCCGGCCATTGCATACATTCCGCTAAAGAGCTTGTTAATATGTTTCTCTGGCGACAAATTATCTTGTATAATCAACCCTAAATCTTTTTCTTTTTCGGCCTTGCTAATTTTATTATCTCCCATCCTGTACTCCCAATTTGGTCTATTCACACTTCTTCCCATATTTAACACATGACATTTACTTATATTAAATTTCATTTTCCACTTGGTGCTCCATTCGTATATTTTATCTAAATCCCCTTGCAGCTCCTCACAACTACTTTTATTTGTTATTTGTCTCATAATTTTTACGTCATCTGCAAACATTGACATGTAAGAGTTTATGCCTATCGGCAGGTCATTCACGTACATAAGGAACATGAGAGGTGCCAACACAGATCCCTGCGGCACACCACTCTCAACTTTCCGCCACGATGAGTAAGTTCCTCTAATGTTGGTCCTCATTTCCCTATCTGTTAAATAGCTCTCCATCCATTTCAGCAAACTCCCCCTGACACATCCTAGCGTCTCAAGCTTAGATAACAATCTCTTATGTGGTACCTTATCGAATGCTTTGGAAAGGTCTAAGTAGACGCAGTCCACCCATCCGCCTCTTTCTTGGAGTACATCTATCACCCTACTGTAATAACATAGCAAACTGGTAACACAAGATGTCCCTTCTCTGAATCCAAATTGCTTTGGGGTTATTATTTTCTTTCTCTCCAACATTTTCATCCATCTCTTCCTAATTAGCTTTTCACAAATCTTGCATACAATACTAGTAAGTGAAACTGGTCTATAGTTTAGAGGGTCCTCAGGGTTTCCATTCTTGTATATCGGAATGATATTAGCTCTTTTCCATTCAACAGGAACCTGTCCTTTATCTAAGGAAGCTTGAATTATGTCCCTCACGGTAGCGAGAAGACTATGCTTAACCCATTAAGCGCGAAAATACCCTAGGGGCAAGGGTACTTATTTGTGAATTTCTAGCCTTGGATTCTGACATAATTTGTTATATTTACGATATAAAGCATTATTTGTTTGCAATGTGCTTTTATTTTACATATATGATGAATATATGAACATTGAAGTGATAAAATAAGTGGGAAAAGCATTTGGGTGGTGAAAATCGTAAATATTCTCCACTCAGTCGTATTCTCAGGCGTGAGCTACACACACGCTCCCCTCTCGCTGTCTCTGACTCAACTGAAGCAACTGGGACGTGTCTCGGTGTTATATAACAATATTTTATGCAACCCACTTGTGCTACATTACCGCGGGAGAGAAAAATAACCGATAAATTGGGAAAATAAGAGGAAAAATAGGTGATAATTGAGAAGGGGGGGGTGAGACACATATGGATGAGTGGTAAGAAGTACTAGAGGGGAATTATCTCACCTAATGACTTATCCTTTGTTTTGAGAGCCCCTGGGGTGTTTATGAAGTGTTTTTTTTTTATGGTCTTGCTTCCGTGAGGCCTATCACGTTCCCTATGGTGACCCTTCCGTGAGGTATCGCGCTTGATGGGTTAAGGAAATTCCATTGACTATTTACATCGCTAGGCCTAGCTTCCTTATTTCTATTAATTTCCTCCCGTTCACTATGAAATCTATCCCTAACTTCCTTGTTCTTCAGCAGCCATACTCTCCTTTTGGGCATATATACTTTCTTGCACTTAGGATCTCTGTATAAGTTCATGTCACACACAAGTAGCTTATGCTGGGGAATACATTCTTCGCTCGGGATGACCTTTACATCCCGAACCAGTTTCCAGTCTTTCCTGTTAACCAAGAAGTAATCTATCTGGCTACTGGAGACGCCAGAGTTTATGTGACCAGATGGCTCTGTCTTTTCTTGAACCTTGTGTTACACACAACCATGTTAAGTGCAACACAGGACTCCAGTATATATTCGCCTTTCAGATTCCTCCTTCCGTAACCATTTCTTCCATGTACTCCCTCGTATCCATCTGCAGATGCTCCCACGTGACCATGCAGGTCCCCTCCCAGGATTGTTATTTCATTCTCCGAGAGGCCTGAAGTCATTTCAGGCCTCTCGGAGAATGAAATAACAATCCTGGGAGGGGACCTGCATGGTCACGTGGGAGCATCTGCAGATGGATACGAGGGAGTACATGGAAGAAATGGTTACGGGAGGAATCTGAAAGGCGAATATATACACTGACACTGACCGTGTCATTTCAGACGTCCTCTTTTATCTCTTTCTGTAGGCCAGCCTGTGGGGCATATGCAGAAATCACATTCAGAATTCTTTCACCAACTTTCAACTTCAAAACAATCAGCCTTTCACCAACTCTCGTTATCTGAAGCACACTTTCCACCCACTCTTCAACCACCAGAACACCCATTCCTCCTTTCGCTTTATCAGTCTCAACCCCCTTCCATTAGATCCTATATCTTTTCTTTCTTCCAACAATCCATTGTACCCCATACCCTTTCCAGTGTTTCCTGGGCACAGCAGACGTCCACTCGCCTCCTCTCACACATCTCAGCCACTTAATTTGCACGCAGATTCAAACTACCGGTAACAACATTCACACTAGCAAGTCTGAGACTGTGGGGGGCATTTGTCCGTATTGATTGTTTATCTTTTTCTATTATTATTATTGATTTTTTCTAAGATTAATTTTTCTTGTTAAAAGAGTACTCTGTTTAAATCTGTTGTTGCTTCATAAAATTAAAATTTAGAATTGCAAAAATTATCCTTATTTTAATCTATCTATTCACTTTTGATATCAATTGCTTCATCATCATCATTATCTCCGACGCCTTGTTTCCCCCTGGGAAACCCCCACTAGAGGATGGCCATGACAGAAACGTCTCCAAGCTACTTTGTCAAGACATGCCTCCTTTGCCCGTGCCACAATGCCCCTTCCACTACGTGGAAGTTTTTCTTCAATATATTTTTCCACTTTCTTTTCCCATACCATAGGTGGTCTTCCACTACTAGCAGTTCCACTCACCTGACTCCCATATATCTTTCTTGGCATTCTGTCTTCGTCCATTCTCTGAACATGGCCATACCACCTCAAAGTACTTCTCTTTATCCACTCAACCACACCACAATCAATGCCCAAAGCCTGCTCTTCCATTCCAAAGGACTCGTACACTTCCCTATTACTTGGCCCATCTAGCCTATTCATGCCAGCTGCCATTCTGAAAAAGCTCATCTCCACAGCTCTCAGTTTGAAGAGGTCCTCGTCACTTGCCGTCCATGTCTCGCTTCCATACGAGAGTGTTGGGAGCAGCACACTGTTTCTCAGTGACTTTTTGACTTCCTGGCTAACCATTCTTCCTTTGAGAATACTATCAAGTTCTCCAATCACTTTTCTCCCTTGCATTTTCTCTCTTTTATCTCACTCTCCATTTTACCATATTTGCAAAGTACAGCTCCCAAATACTTGAAACTTTCAACCTCTTCTAGTACTTCATTTTTCAATTTTATTTTACAACTTTTCTTGTTCTTTCTTGATTCTATATTTTTCCTTAAAATCTATGGTTTCATGCATTCTTCTCTCAAACACCATTACCTTACATTTCCCTACATTGACCTTTAACTTTCTCTTTTCACATACCCTGTCAAAGTCAGTGACCACTCTCTGAAGTTCTTCAGCATTTTCCGCCAACAGGACTGCATCGTCCGCATATAGGCATGTTAAATCCATGTGCTTCCCTCTGATTCCAGTCTAGCTCCCACACCCATTGATACAGCCCTACATTCCTTAATCACTCCATCCATGTATATATTGAACAACCAAGCTGACATGACACATCCGTCTTACACCTACATTGACCTCAAAACTTTCACTTAACTTATCCCCTACCTTCACATTTGCCATTGCATTCCTATAATTTTTTTTTACTGCCATTAGCAACTTTCCTCCCACACCATATACTGTTAACACATCCCACAGGCCCTCCCAGTCTACTTTGTCGTAGGCTTTTTCCAAATCCATGAATGCTGCATAGAGTTTTCTGTTTTTGGCCAGATACTTCTCTACCAACAATCGCATTGAGGCTATCTGGTCAACGCAGCCCCTTGCTTGCCTTTGGGATATCCTTAGTTTATTTGTACGATAAATTTAGGTTATTTGTAGGGTAGTAATTGGTAGGCGTCAACTTTCCATGCTATGCTGACAGGTACCTACCCGATAGCACTATCGTTAGTAAGTGCTGTATGTATTTTGTACTATTGTTAATATCTTTTCAAATTGCAAACTAGATTTTAATAGAAAATTTTGACATAAATTTTAGTTTCTTTATTCATACAGAATTTAGTCAAATGTACCAGAACGTCCCGGACTTTCCAAATTGACTAATTCCTTAAACGTGATGATAGTGCATTGTAATATGTGCGATTTGGTTGCTTGGGAAACAGATTAACTTACTCGTATAGTGAATGATTGTGTTCTTTTATTTCAAAATTTTATTTTATTAAGCGTTATTTTCATATAGCGATTTTGATAAGTTCCTTTGCCTTTATCTTGTGTAAACCCAGTTTTGGTTTGATTATTTTGCAAACTTTACGTTATAATTTCAATGTGTTAACTGCCAAACGGTATTAAATTTTTCCGAATCTTCCACTATCAATTTTCTTTCAATTAAAAACTGCTGTACATGCTGTCTATATAATATTTGCTACTTATGCAGCTTTCTGCAGCACATTTAATTTAAAGGTTGAATATACAGTATATATTTTTTTCTTGAATTGCAACAGTGTATAGTAACATTTCCGAGCGCTAAAGAATTCCCTTTGAGAAGAATCGGCACTTTTGAGAAATATGTATGTATATACTCTGGCATATACCACATACCTGGGGGTGGCCGACTCGAGACAGAGCCCGAACAGGGTAAACACAACACTAAAGAATTATATAACCTGATTATTATTGTTATTAATATTACGCATCTTCCATATTAATTATCGACTTTCTTCTGATTCTTTATAATGCTTGAACTTAATTCTTACAACCTAGCTTTATATGTCAATGGGCATATATTTCTGTAGCAATTATTTATAACATGAAACAGCCTACCTAGAGTAATTGTAAAAAGGGTACTTAATGTTATGAATGCAAGACAAAGAGAGACATCTTCTGGTATTTATTCCTTTATATGAATGCAAAATACATTAATCACATTACAAAATGGATGGCTTCAAGAGTTTTAAACTATGGACACAAGTAACAGTGTCTGGTCCTTATGTATAAATCAAATCGCTTACATGTGAACATCCAGTCAAATTGCAAGACAATACTTGCTAGTCAGGGGACCGTAGGCACATCTTTGACAATCTAGATTTAATATTCCATACCTCATAGACCATTTTGTGAAGTGTGTGAAATTGTAGATAATGCAGTATGATACATTACACTAAAGTTTCACAGCATGGGAAGAGCTACATGTGTATCAGTGTGGTCCGAGTTATCCAGGAAGGCCACAACCACTTTCAGTTGTGATCTTCACCTTAGACAAAGTTATTCCCTCTTGGGCCAGTTGATGCATAGTTAAATTTGATCCCCTGAGGAGCAAGTAGTGTTTCATGTTAGAATTTGTAGATACATTGGACATAAACTCTATACGAGGTAATAACTTCAAATACTAATGTATGCAGGCATTGGGGACTGAGTACCTAGTTCCTATAAGAGTTGAGTTAAGGCTCTTTCTTATGTTACAAGGAAAAGCTTGCTCCAAACTGCAAAATAAAATAAAATGAAAACTTGGCCAACCCGTTGTGAGTTGTCAAGGGGTACTACAAGTCGGGGGATTAACATTACAAGTAACCAAGACTCAGAAATCTTATAATCTAAGGCTTTATAAATTGCAAAACACAAGCTCCTCTGGGCCTGGCAAGTAACTTGACCCTGTAACCGTCAATCAACAAGGTGTCGAGTGGCAGGCTTTGGCAGGTTTCTTACAAAAAATAATGACCATTTATAACAAAAGTGGACTGCATGGAATGTCTACTTTACCTACAAAAGCAGGGATGACTGCAATAAACTCTTCAAACAAAAGTAGCCAAGTCACACTTTGTCTGAGTTTATAGTAGGCTTTAAAACCTATACAGATTCAAATAAAAGCATAACACAAACAAAAGCAACTCCAAAACAGAGATAATATTTCTATTGGCAGGAGCATAATGATGATTTTTCCATATAATAATGTAACAAGAAATAACCGAGGGAAAAGGGCTCAACGTCCCAAGTATTGTGATGGGGAGAAGGGGAGGGAACTGTTGGGGCACGGAGAAGTTATGGCGAGTGTCCTTTGTCTTTCTTAAAAGTGATGACAACGATACCTTTGTACACGGACAATGGCTTCAATTATCAGGTACAGACATACAAACATACCAGGGAAGTATCTTAGATGTTAACTTAACTGGGATCGATCTCATCAACACCCTCCACTAAGTTCAAGCTAAGACTTCCCGATACAATCTCTTATCATATATAGCCAATTATTCTACATATAAGTGTTTATAAGGAAGAGGATAAACTATTATATTTCTAATAAAAAAAACAGATACTGTATAGCTTTCTTCACATCAAACTCAGCTAAGTAAACATCTTGGGTACACCCCACAGAAAAACAAGACCTAAGCAATAGGCAGGAGAGCCTCTACGTGAAGGTACGACATCTAACAGTCAGGGTCTCAGCATGGGAGTAAGGCAGGAAACATGACTACAACCCTCATCAAAACAAGCTCTTGATTTAAAAGGTTACCATAAGGTTCCTAGTAGCCATCTAAGGCGGAGATAGTCAGTCTACGAAGAGATAAAATTCTGAGGAAAGTGAGAGTGAGAGAGAAAGGAGGAGTTACCCTTAGGGGAATCAGATATTTGCCTGGCTGGGCAACAGGAGGACTAAAGAATATACTGGTAGTAGTGCTAAGAGGGAGATTTAGGTGACAACATTCATTAGTAATCCGTATGTAGTATAACATGAAACAAATATTATGACAATAAACTGTATAAAAATACATCAGTGATTACTTTGGAGCTAGTTATTTAGTCAAATACCTGAATATTCATAGTTAATTAGTGGACGTTAGGCTTCCAAGGTGAAGTCTAAATATTGATGAATTTCCCCTTTCCTTGAATATCTTTCCTAATGTCGAAAGTGGAATACCTAAAACCATATTAGGTAATAACATTAAGCATAAGAAATTAGTATGCAGTCTGGTTTGATCAACGTAAGCACTGGCTGGAAGTAAAAAACTATACAGGTTATGCTTTTGATTAACAGTTACTTGAAAATATTGGATGGAATCCTGTCCGTCACCTACAAGGTCATTCCACCAACAGTCATCCTGAACAGGTCAGCTGACCATACCATCATTGAAACAGGTATTATTAACTAATACAACCACCTTTGTGCTTCCAGGAATTTTCATAAGCTTTGATTACTATCCTGAAGAACATACATTAAATTTGCAGTTACAAAGAGCTGAAAGATTGGTAAAGGTGTCGTCACACAGGCAGTTTTTCACCTGGCCTGCTCCCGATTCTGGCAATCTTTTTCCATCCCATTTCGGCTTATATTGCCTTTGATTACCGGATTTACATACGATCGTTATCAACTTCCGGTACCAGCATGTCACTATAGATTCTAATTATTCTTTTGTGACTGACTTAGTTGTACACATTAAAAAATAATAAGCCAAAATCGGTTATGGGCTAGTAAAAGCGTGGAAAACTGTATCTGTGTGTCGCGGCCTTAAGGATGGTTTTGAACCCGGTGGTGAGCTCTGCGCGAGTGCCACTACATGAAGCCCATACCTGTAGCGGCGGTGATCAGTGAAGTGTTCCTAACAGCCAGAGCCAACCCCCCACTGCCCAGGGATGCTCCTCAAACCTACAGTAAACAGTCTACAGCACTTGTCTTACAACTTCTCTAATTCTAAATTTTAGCTTTGTTTTTGTTTATGGTGTGTCTGCTTTTGTCATCAAGGTGAGAATCTGATGATGGCTGGACTTGTGGTAGGGCCTCAGTATCTGCGGCCTGACTGACCTCCGAAATCCCTCCCGCCGCCGCCGCCACCGCCGCCGCCGCCGCCGCTGTCAAAAAAATTGAACATTAGTAAAGTACTGTAGTCTATAAAATGACATTCAATGGTAATTTCTTATTTTCAAGAATACAAACTGTTTATATTGTACAAAATTCCCTATTCAAAGTTATAATTATGTTTTTTGTTAAAGACTTTAAACAAATGTTATAATTTTCATGATTATGCACTTATATATCTTTTTAAGACTTAATAAGGTTTAACAATTTTAGGAACATTTGCTAAAAAGCAAAAAACAATAATGAAACAAGAGACCAAATATTGATTTACAATGCAGTCAGTTATTATAGAGAATATAAGTACAGTAACATGACTTATAGAAAGGGTATCAGGTCAGTTTACCAGTTACACTTTCCACCATCTTTTGAAGATGGTTGACATAGTCTTCTGTTCCTGTTGTTGTTGTTGATGTGTTTATTTTATACTAGCCCACTGGGCCAGGGCCCTCACAAGCCTTGTGTGTCTTCTGCTCCTAACACACCCACACAAATCCTGGTGGTGTTAAGGCTGGGGGTCCCACAGAATTACTGTGTTGTAGTTGGGGGATTTTACTATTTTTACTATCAATAGTGTTGAAGAGTGTTGTAGTTGGAGATTCTACAGTTTTTGCTATTAAGAAAGTCACCTTTGGGTGACTATGGCTCACATTTCATGTATGCAAGCTTTTAAAACAAATTAATTATATATTTTTTGTATTTTGAGCAGTCCCTCAGCTAACTTGTGTTCCTCACCTGGTTAACATCAGAGGTAGCTTCTTGCCTTGGTAACTGACCATGTCAAGATTATATTTAAGACATATTGTATACTTACCGCTATAATTGATGAATACCTGTAGCTAATAATATGTATTAATAGACCATTTTACTGACCGAAATGTGGAAAGTCAAACTATATAGTGTAACTGGAAGTCATCAAATCAAGTAAACCGTTGAGGCAGAGATACTTTTATAGCACGTGTGGAGTTATTGCCAAGTCAAATGGTAAGAAAGTGAATATGTGTGAATGTGTGTGTGTACTTACACTAGTTGTATTTGCGGGAGTGAGCATGCTCGTTAATTCCCGCCTCCTAAGATATGTTTGTCATACCGTGCTTTGAAACTATGCACTGATGGTGCCCACACTACTTCGGCTGGCAATTTGTTCCACCCACTAATCGAGTTGGTAGGAAATCTTTTACTCTTCAGATCAGATTTACTATTAGGCACTTTCAGTTTGTAGCTGTGACCTCTTGTTCTCTCACCTCCATCCCTCTCTATGAAGTTTTCTTGGTCGATTTTGTCAATACCTCTAACACATTTGTATATCTGAATTTGCTGTCCTCATTTCCTTCTCTGTTCCAGTGTAGGTAGATTCAATCTCTCGAGCCTCTCTTGGTACTCCAAATTTTCCAAACCTGGGATCATCCTCGTAGCTGCTCTCTGTACCCTCTCAATTTTGTGGATATGTTTCTTCATGTGAGGGGACCACACTACAGATGCATATTCCATCCTGGGTCTTATTATTGCCGTTATTATTTGTTTCACGGTGTATTCATTAAGATAATTGAAAGACATCCTGATATTTGCCAATAGTGCTAGTGATTCTCTCACAATCTTATTTACGTGGCTTTCTGGAGACATGTTATCCTTAAATTCTATCCCCAAGTCTTTTTCTTTTTCTGCTTTGGGAATCACTTAGTTTCCTAGTTTATAATCTTTTCTAGGTCTGTACTTGCTTTTACCCATTTCTAGTCTTACATTTTCCTGCATTGAACTCCATATTCCATTTGATGCTCCATTCATGGATCTTTTGCAAATCTGCTTGGAGTTCAAGGCAATCCTCCTGGGTTCTGATCGTTTTAAGCAGCTTAGCATCGTCCGCAAACATGCTCATGTAGCTTGTTAGTCCCTCAGGTAAGTCATTTACAAATATTAAAAACATGATTGGGGCTAGGACAGATCCTTGTGGTACTCCACTCGTAATTTGAGTCCAGTTTGACGATTTCCCCCTTACTGTTGTTCTCATCTGTCTTTCGCTAAGGTAGCTCTCCATCCATTTCAGCAGTTTGTCTCCTACTTTTCCATCATGTTTTAATTTCCACAGCAATCTCTTGTGTGGAACTTTGTCAAATGCCTTTTTAAAGTCTAGGTAGGCACAGTCTACCCATCCTTCCCTCTGGTCCACTGTGTCTATTACTCTAGAGTAAAAACTCAACAAGTTGCTTACACATGATCTGCCTCCTCTGAATCCAAATTGTTGGTCAGTAATTAATCTTTTGGATTCCAGGTAGTTCACCCATTTGTCCCTTATTAATCCTTCCAGAATCTTCATGAGGATCCTCAATAGTGATACAGGTCTATAGTTCAGTGGTTTATCTCTGCTTCCTCCCTTAAATATAGGAATAATGTTTGCTCTTTTCCATTCTGTAGGTACCATCCCTGTGTCCAATGATTTGGTCATTATGGTATACTCAGTTCCTTGGCATTTTCTTTTATAATCCAGCCTGATACTCCGTCCGGTCCGGCGGCTTTGTTTGGATCCACCTTACTCATTATGTCTATGAGCTCTGCTCTGTTAAATGTGACTTCCGGCATTTCCTCTGTACCTATCTCATTGGTTTCTGGTGCAATGAATTCTCCTTCTTTTGTAAATACTGATGCAAAATTTCTATTTAGTTCTTCCTCAATTTCTGTATCCTCTTCTATGATTCGGTTTCCACTTTTAATCTTTACGATTGTGGTATTATCTTCCTTTTGCCGTTTACAAACTTACAAACATTTTTGGATTCTTTTCATAGTTCTCCACTATCCCTTTCTCATAGTTTGCCTCTGACCTCCTCCTCATTTCTTTATTTGTTTCTCTCCTCTTTATACTTATACTTTTGCCTGTTATCTTCCGAATCCCAGTTTCTCGAGGCTTTATTTTTTGCTTCCTGTGCTTGCCTACATTCGCGGTTAAACCATTCTTTGCGATTTCCTTTTTTTCTGTTATTAATGTACTTTGGGACAAAAGTGTTTATACCACTATCATAGATCTCCGTGAATGCCTTGAGTTTTTTGTCTACCTCACTTTCAGATAACACCTGATCCCAATTTTGTGACTTGAAAAAATCCTGTAGTCCTGCGAAATCGGTTCTGGAATACATCCAGTGATTTTCCTTGTGCTTTTCCCTTTCCTTGGGTAGATTATGCTTCAATAGTAGGTCTATGTCGAGAACTGCATGGTCGCTTTTTCCTAGTGGGCATAGGTACGAATACTTTGAACCTCGAGAAGGTCCAATCTAGCTGGTTGATCACTTCCCCTTACTCTTGTTGACTCTTTTACATGTTGGTATACAGAATTTTCCATGGCCATACTTAAAAATTCATAGCTCCAACTTTCCTCT
The DNA here is from genome assembly GCA_032716605.1 of Paralithodes platypus. Lineage (NCBI taxonomy): Eukaryota > Metazoa > Arthropoda > Malacostraca > Decapoda > Lithodidae > Paralithodes > Paralithodes platypus. Next base: position 47,831,830 of record CM064552.1, on the reverse strand, counting down.
CCTGTTCCGGGTTCAAGTTCTTCCCAATTCACTTCCTTGCAGTTAAAGTCCCCAACACATGACTATTTCATCCCTTGAAGCGAAGATATTTTCTAGCACACTAATTGTTTCCTTACGCATTAGGCTATGCTCCTCCTTACTCCATGTCTTCGTCTTGGGAGGTACATACGCTGTTGAACTCCCTTTGTATTCACCTTAACTCGCTGTATCACCGGCAGAGTTCCATATGCTGAGTATTGCAGGCAGAGTTGGCAGATAATACTTGATTCATTGTCCAGGGCGGGGTGAGCAGATTATATTCCAGTGCACTAATAAGCTTTGAGTGCTGACTCATTTCTTATTGCCTGGCCAGGACTTGACTCCACTGTCAGCACTTCCATCCGCTATCGTTACTCACGGTCAACTGTCTTCCGACGCCATGACTCAGTTACTCATCGCCCTGCTCATGACGTCACAACATCGACGCTCCATATATGCACTAGTTTCCGTGCCCCACTTGAATTCATTTGTTTTTTATCTTTCTTTCCTTTTCCGATTACGTATCTTTTAGGCAATATATATTATATTTATTCCACATTATTCTTATTGTACTTTCCCACTTATGTTGTGTGTTTTCTCACGACATAATTACTTAATACCCATTTATCTACTTATTCTTATTGTACTTTTTCCACTTATGTATATTGTCATAACATATTCACTTTAATACCTAAGTTTCTGATTACCAAGACTAACATACACTACTATCACCACTATTTTTTTGTTTCCACCAATTTCTAGTGCTAAAACTTCTGCGGTTGAAGTTTCTAGTTTTATCTCAGACGCAATCAAATCTTTCCTAGTAAGGATGCACACTCCACCTCCATGTCAAAATTTTCTGTCCCTCCTCCAAATCCTGTATTCAGACAATCCTAGCAGATTTATATAAAGTTCCTCTCTTAGTTTTGTCTCAGTGAGACATACTATTTCTGGTTTCTTAGTATTGAGTAAGTCTGTTAGTTCTAATTTCTTAGAGATTAGCCCATCGACATTGCTATATAGAATCCTTATACTTGCTAGTCCCCCATTACCTGCTCCAAGTGCCTTATCTGCGGCGGTCTGTACCCTACCCTCTTTTTCTTTTAGTTTCTCGAAAGTTTCATAATCTTCCCCTTTCTTACTCCGTAATTTTTTTTATTCTTTTCTTGTTCTGTCCTCTTGCTATTTTCCTCTTTGGCAGTTTTCCTTAGTTCAGCCTCCTTCTTTCTCTCTTCTTCTGGTATGTCCCGCCTGATGTAGATTTTGTCCCTACCCTCTAACCCTTTTAGCCTAGCTGCTACTGCCATGATTTCATCACATGTCCTTCTTGACTTAAATTCGATTTTTACCAGTCTATTGTATTCTTTTGTATATTTTCCCAGCCTAAACATGTCTGATATTTCCTCCTTCCAGGTGTCCTCCTCATCCTTAATAGATTCCAGAATCTTGTTGATGCGACCTTCATCCTTCTCTCTTCGTTTTATCCAGTATAGTTCCTCCTTTTCTTCCACCCCTGATATTATGAGGCAGTTAGCCCTACGACTTTCTTCCTGGATGGCCTGAGTGTTTTTGTGGATGCCTTGCTTAACCATACTTTTTACCTGGTCCTTTATCCTAACATCTTGCTGTTTCTGTTCATCCAATATCTTCCTGAATTCATCACTGTTTGTCTTCCTTACACTGTCTAAATCTTTTACCACTTGGTCTCTAGTCATGCCCCAAGCATTTTTACCTTCAGAGATACTGGTGTCTAGCCTAGTCATTATCACTGCCTTTTCTCTCTCCACTAACTCCAACCTGTTGTTGTTGTTGTTGTTGTTGTTCCCCAAGCTGCCTGGCCAAACAGCCCCAAGTCCCCGAGCAAGGCCAAGGCCATAACCGAGCGCCCCCACAGGATCCTCCCTGCCGACCACAATAAAGCCTGGGTGACCGAAGCCACTCCATGGCGGGGAGCGGAGGAGGGTGCGGAAACACCCGGGAAACCAAAGCCCCACCCAGGGCCCTGTGCCCCTCAGCAATTATGAAGAGAAAGTTGAGGGGCAAAGGAAAAATGTGACGCTTTGGCTTTCAATCTTGGTAGATTGGGAGGTCAATCCACGGAAGAGACGCCGTCACTTGAGATCTAGAAAATATATAAGTAAAAGGAACAGTCAGAGTAAGCTATGGGTATGGCAGAGATCGCTCAGTTCTCACTCTGATAGACCAGCCCATCACCACAGCCATAGTTCAACCTGTTCTTCAACTCGCCATTCTCTGTAACAATATCCTTCTTAACTATCTCCAAGCCGGTCACTCTGTCCTCCAAGTTCTTGATTTTGTTCAATAGCATGTAGCAAAATTTTCCAGTGTCCTCAGCCGTCCATGTTTTCATTAAACCGGGAAAATCCGGCTCTCCCTCCGATGTGTGTGTGTACTTACACTAGTTGTATTTGCGGGAGTGAGCATGCTCGTTAATTCCCGCCTCCTAAGATATGTTTGTCATACCGTGCTTTGAAACTATGCACTGATGGTACAGACACTACTTCGGCTGGCAATTTGTTCCACCCACTAATCGAGTTGGTAGGAAATCTTTTACTTTTCAGATCAGATTTACTATTAGGCACTTTCAGTTTGTAGCTGTGACCTCTTGTTCTCTCACCTCCATCCCTCTCTATGAAGTTTTTTTGGTCGATTTTGTCAATACCTCTAACACATTTGTATATCTGAATTTGCTGTCCTCGTTTCCTTCTCTGTTCCAGTGTAGGTAGATTCAATCTCTCGAGCCTCTCTTGGTACTCCAAATTTTCCAAACCTGGGATCATCCTCTTAGCTGCTCTCTGTACCCTCTCAATTTTGTGGATGTGTTTCTTCATGTGAGGGGACCACACTACAGATGCACATTCCATCCTGGGTCTTATTATTGTCGTTATTATTTGTTTCATGGGGTTTTCATTAAGATAATTGAAAGACATCCTGATATTTGCCAATAATGCTAATGATCTTATTTACATGGCTTTCTGGAGACATGTTATACTTAAATTCTATCCCCAAGTCATTTTCCTTTTCTGCTTTGGGAATCACTTAGTTTCCTAGTTTATAATCTTTTCTAGGTCTGTACTTGCTTTTACCCATTTCTAGAGTCTTCCATTTCCCTGCATTGAACTCCATATTCCATTTGATGCTCCATTCATGGATCTTTTGCAAATCTGCTTGGAGCTCAAGGCAATCCTCCTGGGTTCTGATCGTTTTAAGCAGCTTAGCATCGTCCGCAAACATGCTCATGTAGCTTGTTAGTCCCTCAGGTAAGTCATTTACAAATATTAAAAACATGATTGGGGCTAGGACAGATCCTTGTGGTACTCCACTAGTAATTTGAGTCCAGTTTGACGATTTCCCCCTTACTGTTGTTCTCATCTGGCTTCCGCTAAGGTAGCTCTCCATACATTTCAGGAGAGAGAGAGAGAGAGAGAGAGAGAGAGAGAGAGAGAGAGAGAGAGAGAGAGGAGAGAGGAGGGAGAGAGAGAGAGAGAGAGAGAGATGAGAGAGAGAGGAGAGAGAGAGAGAAGAGAGGAGAGAGGAGAGAGAGAGAGAGGAGAGAGAGAGAGAGAGAGAGAGAGAGAGCGAGAGAGAGAGAGTTGTGTGTGTGTGTGTGTGTGTGTGTGTGGTTGTGTGTGTGTGTGTTGTGTGTTTTGTGTACGTGTGTGGTGTGTGTGTGTGTGTGGGTGTGTGTGTGTGTGTGTGTGTGTGTGTGTGTACTTACTCTAGTTGTACTTACTCTAGTTGTATTGCGGGAGTGAGCATGCTCGTTATTCCCGTATTTCCCGCCTCCTATATGTGTAGGTGTTATGTATCGTTGGAATGGCTGTGGATGTGTGTGTAGTCTGTATTTTTAACCAATTGGCGACATCGGAAACGAAGGCTTAGGGTGGATCTGTATGGTACCATTCTCACTATAGACGGTACCGTCTCGCCCGAAGGCTTAGGTAGCCATCAGCTTTGGTGAACCATATGATACCCATCTCGCCTTGTACCATTTTTGCCAACCCCAGATGGGACGTCACAACGTCGTCCACTTATTCCAGGTACCTATTTACAGCTAGGTGAACTGAGGCTAACACATGAAAGGAGACGAGCCCAATTTGTCTCCGCCCGGCCGGGGGATTGAACCCCCGACCCCTCGTGTGTGAGACGAGAGCGCTACCTACTAGGCTACGGGTGTGTGTGTGTGTGTGTGTGTGTGTGTGTGTGTGTGTGTGTGTGTGTGTGTGTGTGTGTGTGTGTGTTTTATGCTTACGTTAACCACCTAGCTCAAGTTTAAAAAAGACTAAGAACAAAAAAATTGTCATTACCTGGACTGTTCGTGGTCATAATCGCCGGACTGGTAGTGTTGACCCCCGTACTCCAGCACACTGTCGGGGGGATACCTGTATTTTAGTCATGGCAAGAACTCTATAACTTACAATGTTAAATGACAGTATGCTAGATTTCCTAAGTTAAATCCAATAATGGAGTTTGTGTGAAAAAGTAGCCTGGAAGTGCTTCTACTATGGCCATCCTTTAGCAGGGGTTGCCCGACAGGAAGCAAGGCATCGAGATGATCATGATGGATGATACAATGCACTAACCCCTCATTTATTTGGGAATTTTGAACCTACGATATATAATACCTTTGTATACAAAAGTAATTTATTCTGTAAGAGCAAAAAATTGTAAATGTTTAAGGTGTTAGAACAAACATTATACAAAATGTATATTAGTACAGGGTATAGGAAATATGGCTATAAAATTATTAACTCAATAATTAGGACCTTCATGGATATATAGATGATAAAACCAAATATTTGTACTATAGTGGCGCAGCTTTCAATAATTAACAAGATGGTAATATTATTTGACAACACTTTAAACAGTACATGAAATTGTAAACCTAGATAATATATACAGTATATATAATTAGAAAAGCACTTGATCAACTTACCAGAAAAAGTATCATTCTGTACCAGTAAGAATTTAGACTAAAAATAGGAAATCTAACCGTATATCTATAATATAATCTTACATCCTAGTCAAGTCACAATTTATAAGTAATCGATCCAATATACCTACAATATAATAGTATACCCTAGTAGTCACAATATATAAATAATTTATCCAATATACAGTCATTATTCTATGGAACATTTTCACATTAATATACATTATTATTGACATTTCACGTCAGAAGTACAGTACCATTGTTTTCTTACAAAGAGCCTAGTCCTACTTTAAAAAGGCCCATAATTATATCAGCTACATTGACAATTAAATTATCTATTTATCTATCTATTGCCGGACTCCTTACTCCCCTTACGAGGGTGGCCTTACACAGAATGCCCCCAAGCGGACCTATTCCCTGTGAAAGGGACAACCCGTGCCAGTTTAGTGAAGGACTTACAGGATTGACCACTCAATTTAGGATCCGTCCGACTCCGAGGCCCTCTGTGTATCTTGTTAGCACTATTTTTCTAGAGTAGTGTTTGGCTAATCCATCCACTAACCTGCCTTACCCTTAGGTTTTGTATCAAAGTTGATTTTGAACATTTTACTACCAATTGGGCACAAGTTTATGGTGATTATAACTGGCTAAAAGTTCAGTAAAATGTAGTCTTTATTGTAGCTTCTTTCAAGTAGAAAAAATATATATTCGGCTTAATGGATCATAATACTGTACTAGGATTTTGGTTTCCTAAATGAAAACATTAAAGCTAGACAAGAACACAAACAATTCTTTTAAATATGACATGGCTTCTGGAGTCTCAATATTGTGTAGTAACCCAATACCTGTACTGTATAGTAAAGGAATACTGCTTTAATTTCAAATAACAATATGGAAGTTTCTTTTTAAGATTTCTGAATCTCTAATATACTATCTATCTATTGCCTGACGCCGTGATCCCCGAAGGGGTGGCCACGAACAAACCGCCCCCATGCCCCTCCTCCCAACCAGCACCATATTCATTCATATACTTCCTCACTCCATCCTTCCACCTCTCCTTCGGTGCACCTCTCCCTCTCTGTCCTTCCACCTCGCTCTCGTACACCCTCTTAGTCAATCCTCGCTTTCCATACGTTCCATATGGCCGAACCATCTCAAGTTGTTCCTTTTCACACTTTCCAGCACATCTACCTCCACACCACACCTTCTTACTTCCTCATTCGTCTGTCTATCCCTCCATGTAACTCCGCACACACTTCTCAAGTAACTCATTTCCACCGCACACACTTCTCAAGTAACTCATTTCCACCGCTCTCACTCTTGGTCAAAGTCTCTTCCCGAACGTCCATGCTTCGCTTCCGCAAGTTAATGTCGGGATTACCACACTGTCATGCAAGGACTTCTTCACTTCCATACTAACCACCCTATTTCTTGTTACTGGTTTCAACGTTCCTACAACCCTCTTCCCCTGTTGCACTCTCCCGCACCTCCTCATCCACGATCCCATCTTTACTCAACACACTGCCCAGATACTTAAAAGAGCTGACGATCTCCATAGCCTGACCGTTCAACTTCACCTCACACTCTGTGACTTCACCCCTTTCGAAGACCATAACCTTGCTCTTCCCCGCATTTACCTTCAAATTCCGCTTTTCGCACACTGTTCCAAACTCTATTACCAAACCCTGCAACTCCCATTCATTATCGCTCATCAGAACTGCATCATCCGCAAACAGCAGTATAGGCAGCTTCGACTCATTCCCTCCCTTTTCAGCGATACACCAACATCCACTGCTCTCCCAAGTATTTCTTTCATGACTCCATCCATATATACAGTAAACAACCACGGGGACATCACACACCCCTGTTTCAACCCAACACTCCGGTCAAAGAACTCTCTCTGCTCGTTCTCCACACGTACTGCCGCTTTTGCACCCTCATAAATGCTCTTCACTGCTTTCAGCAACTTGCCATCTAGTCATGTGGTGGTTGGCTGGTCTATCCGAGTGAGAACTGAGCGATCTCTGCCATACCCATAGCTTACTCTGACTGTTCCTTTTACTTATATATCTTCTAGATCTCAAGTGGCGGCGTCTTTTCCGTGGATTGACCTCCCTACTGCCAACGTAGAAGTTGGCAGATTGGGAGTCAAAGCGTCACATTTTTCCCTTACCCCTCAACTTTCCCTTCATAATTGCTGAGGGGCACAGGGCCTTGAGTGGGGCTTTGGTTTCCCGGGCGTTTCTGCACCCTCCTCAGCTCCCTGCCTTGGAGTGATTTCGGTCACCCGGGCTTTGTTAGTGGTAAGCAGGGAGGATTTTGTGGGGGCGCTCGTTTATGGCCTTGCTCGAGACCTTGGGGCTGTTCGGCCAGACAGCCTGGGGAACAACAACAACTTGCCATCTACTCCGTATATTCTAAGTACTTTCCACATACCTTCTCTATCCACTCTAATATACTGTATACAGTATAATATTGCAGAGATCTTCACTTTTTTCTATAATTACTATACAATCGTTCAATTATAAAAATATATAAATAAAAAAAGTTGCTAATTTTTCATTACTTTAACTTTACTTAAATCTTTATAGATCTTCTATAAATGTACAAGAATAATATAACTCATCTGAAAAGGCCTAGCTTAAGTTTCCTCTACATTTTCTGCCAATCTAGATGCATTATTGTCAAAACTAATGTTAGTATATTTGGGTTCAAACAGTTGCTTTAATATCCACAATCTTGTAGCAGTGGCAGGAACAGCAACAGCAGCAGCAGCAGCAGCAGCAGTAGTAGTAGTAGTGGCAGCAGCAGCAAGAAGAGTAGAAGCTGTTGCAATTCATCAGTCATGCAGATTAGTGGCCGGTGCAGTAGGAGGATTAGTGATTTCTTGTTATCCAGCATCAAACAACAAAATCACTAGTCTTCCACACCGCACTAGCCGGGGTTAGTTGTGAGGTAGAGCGAGGAGAGGGGATTGTTAGCCAAGAGTTGTTAGTGAAGTGAGGCAGGCCAGTTAGTTAGTCCAGTACCAACACCAGTTACAGAAGCACCAACATTTATTAATACAAAAGTACCCATACCAGTTATAGAAGTACACACACCAGTTATAGTAGTACCCATACCAGTTATGGAAGCACCCATACCAGTTATAGAAGCACACACACACACCAGTTATAGTAGTACCCATATATGAAGCACCCATACCAGTTACTTCTGAATCTTCCCAAAGTTCAATATACTGTATAGTCGGACACATAAATTTGCTTCAATTGGTAGTATAATTTAAAAGAATACATTGATAAATAATGTGTATAACTGAAGAATCCATCAAATATCTGGGTTACTGAATTAGTAGGTACATCAATACTTATTTTTGACAGCTTTAACTCAATGAATAAAATAACTGGTAGGAAGCATACTTTTGTGTACTACTTTATATACCCAGTACAGTAATATTTTCAACATGCATATTAGATCTACTGCATACATGTATATGTAAATTAGTATTCAATTAGTAATATCATATTTCAAAATACCTTAAAAATTAAATCTCCATCAAATAGGCAAAGAATAAGATGAATAAAGATCGCTAATCCTACAATGTATTCCGATTTATGGTCTAGGCAGATATAATTCTATCACATTTACACAATACAACATATAGTACTGAATAATGTTTCCTAATTTTATAAATTAAATTATTTATAGAATCTATGCCTGCGTATATACATACTGTAGTGTACACTCTGATACCCTAGTCTCTAGCCCACTCATAAGAATTTGTGGACCCTCTATGTTTCTCTTTATGTAATTATAACTATCTGGATTGATTTGTGGATAGAACTTGCTTATCAATAAATAATATACATAGTTTTGTAGTCGATTTATAGACAATTATATTCATATTTTTTTTTCCAGAGATATACTTCCATAATTAGAAATAGGTAAAGTCCACGAATGTGTATGAATGGGCTAGACTATGGTATCCGACTGTACATACATCTACTTTACACTGTACTGTAATCACTTTGAGCAACTGTATTTAAAGGGCATAGCGCATGTGGTCAGCTATCCTCATTATGTTAGTGTACAGTATACCTCGTATGTGCAATAATAGTCGTCTGAGTTTCTTATAAATTTAAATAAATTAGTGTTTTGGACAGTGGTGGCGAGAGGCTTTTCCGAGCCCCTCGTGACGTGTATTAGGGCATTGGGGTACCCACACAATCGGTCAAAGAGTTTCAGGAGTCAGGTCACTGGCCACCATTTTGATTCACAGTTTAGTACTCCAAGCTGTGAAAGCAGTACAAAGATGGACAGATATCTAAAAGAGGGGCATGAAAAATTGTACGAACAGCATAAGTTTAATAATGAAATTTAGAAATAATAGCAAGCTATCAAATAATGCACTGAGAAAGTGAAAAAGATGGAATATTTTGACAAGTTGGCCGTACACTGTTGTAGTAGTTAAGTAATTGCCTACTGTTAGAATAAACACTAGTGTTGCCATATGGATAGAGCTGCCAATATGTATTTATTTATGATTACCAATACGTATTTATTTATGATTAACGATACCAAAATATGAATAATTGTATTGATAGATACTTTAGGGTAGACACATTTTTCACTCATGTGATATATATATAAAATACTGCCTTCACTTTCCTTCATCATGTACGAAATACACCAGGGTAAGTTAAATATAGGCAATATCAAAGCACATTTAATTCCCGCAGTCAAGTTTCTCTCTCACAAACCAGAGAGAGAGGCAACAGGGTTTGCCATCAAGCTCCTAAAGCTTGAAATATCTTGCACGGCTTTGCTTACTATTTTAGATCAAAATTTAAGGCAAACCAAGACAACTGTGCAGTATCAATCATGCTTTAACATGCTTTAGACAGTGATAAAATGGAATGGGATTTTGTATGAGCTATGCCCTTTAAAAACTAATTACATAATTCTTTAACAGTTTATCCTTGTCTATACAGACATTACTTTCTAATGGTTCAAGTCTTGCACATTCTCCCTGGCAAACACTTTCAAGGCACTACGTACCTCATCCCAGCTCTTACTCCTCTTTCATGTAACTTTAATTCATATACTGCACCTTTATCTCTCCACATGGTTATTATCTATCTAAGCCATAACTATCTCAATCCTATACAGGTTTCATTATCTATCTAAGCCATAACTATCTCAATCCTATACAGGTTTCATTATCTATCTAAGCCATAACTATCTCAATCCTATACAGGTTTCATTATCTATCTAAGCCATAACTATCTCAATCCTATACAGGTTTCATTATCTATCTAAGCCATAACTATCTCAATCCTATACAGGTTTCATTATCTATCTAAGCCATAACTATCTCAATCCTATACAGGTTTCATTATCTATCTAAGCCATAACTATCTCAATCCTATACAGGTTTCATTTATACTCTGAATGGAATCTCAGATCTGACATTTCATAATTTAATGTCCATCCTAAAACATAAAAAAACAATATTCAATGTTTCATAACAATACACTTACAGTACTACTTTATACAGGGCTATAATAACAGTAGTGTAACTGCATATGTACAATACAGGAATTACATTAAAAATGTACCTAGTTAAAATTCATAGTACTGTATATACAGTACAGCAACAAACGTGCAAATCAACGAGTTTTGTTCGTAAGTCAACCAGTTCCTTATACTGTACACCATTACCACCTTTTCAAATACAGTATACCCTTTAAGGGGAGATTCTTCCCTATTCACCAGTACTTAAAAGCAATTTATTTATTTCGTGAAATCTAATTGTCGCCCTTCAAATATCGCATCCTAATCCCTTCCGTCATATTTCCCTTCACCAGCCTTAAGAGGGCCCCGGCCCAGTACACAAATTACATCTTTCTCTATCTCCCTTTAAGTGGAGATGGGTAATTTTTCTGGTCCCCCTTCATCCTCGTGTTTAGCCCCATTAGTTTTCAAATTTTAAGATGTTTGCCCTATTAGTTTGTCAATTTTAAGACCTTTCACCCCATTTCTTTGTCAATATTAAGACCTTTCGTGTTATTTAGGTGTCAAATTTATTCCTGGCGAACGATAGTGAGCCTGTAATTTTGGAAGAACCGGCCTCAGGCCGGAACATTTTTCTACTGAAAAATGTACAAATTAATCGAGATGGGGGATCTAATGGATGTTTTTTTTTAAAGTTTGATGGAGGTCTAGGGAGGAAACTAAAAAATTATAAAAAAGATCCATAAATGAGCAAATAAATATGCCCATCCCCCCATAAGGGACCACACAACTAAACCTGACCAATATTAGTAGCATGACAATTACCTTTCAGCTATACAATCTACATAATGATTTGTTTTCACTAAATATACCAGTCCAGGCACTTCTATTAGAAACACAAATGGAGTTGGGGGAAGAAAAAAAAAAATGAAATCTGCACATTACATAACATTTCTCTTAACCACAGTATGCGTATAATATGATGCAGTGCCCAACACAAAACCAGGGCCCGTATTCATAAACATTCCTAAAAATTTGTCCTAAACTATAAAGACTATTCTTAGTTGGAATAGAAGTCAAGGACATATACATAAAATTTAAACATACCTTGGGAGAGTGTCTCACTTAGAACTAAGACGAATCTGCTACGGTGAACATAACTTTCTTAAAATCCTAAATAATTGGTGTGTAAATCCTACATTTATAATAAAACCTGGAATGTAGCGCTATGTATGTTCCGTTTGAAGATAAAACTAAGCAAAACTGTAAGAAAATACTATACAGCATAATTAAATATTTGTGCGTCATGAACTTAGGGCATACCCTAAGACAATCCTATTAGGCTACGTTGCTTCCTCGTCTTTAATTAGCAAATTTTTACCGTGATTAGATAGATTATACTTGCATCATGTTGGGACCTTTAAAAAGGCGAAATATTTGTGCATTTATTTCAGTATTAACTATATTGATAACATTTCCACTATAACAGTAGACCTAATTATGAAGTTGAAGCTTGGGTGATGGTGATGCTGCCAGATACTGTTAGGGGGTTTGAAGTGACCGTGTTGTTGTGCTTGTGTTGACTACAGTATATTGCCACAGTACATTATATAGGACGGAGTAGGTGTAATTTTATTTCAATATGAGCCATGTTGTTTATTTGACAAGGAAACTGTAAAACATTAACGGAACGGAGGTTTTGCTGATGTTACTGCATGGGCGGCTCATGTCACTGTTGCCCTGGGAGCCTTTAAACATTGGCAGAGCCCTTACTGGATGGTCAGACTGGATAATGTTGCCTTTCAGAAGAGTGTTGCCACTGTCTGTCTATCTATCCATCTAATGCCGGACGCCTTGCTCCCCTTAACCCTTGTCTAGCGGGGTGTTTTGGGCTATTTTGGGCATATTCAGGCCCTCCTGAATGATCAATCAAGTATCTGCATGAACAAAAATTTATTCAGCAAAAAACTAGGCGCTAAAAGCTTCAAAATGAGACCAGAACGAGCTACGTAGCACTCGTGGTTCTCATGCAGTGGTGCCACCAACATGGGAGTTTAACGTATAGCGGCATATTTTTTCCCACTACGCTCACTAATGGTAACACTGCCGTCCTCTCGAGGACAGAGGGAGCGTGAGTCAGTAGGTGGCGGTAAGCCCTGGGTGTCGGACGTGTGGCCTGCTGCGCTCCCGGCCATTTGCACTCGATTTTAACCCTATAACCCTTTACTAGCGGTGCTCGACTTAAGTCGAGTGAAAGAAACTGGGAGAAAACGGGTGAAAAATGGGTGAAGATCGAGTGAAAATGGGTGGAACAGTAATGAACCATACGTCCGACATCTGTGGCCTCCCGGCCCACACTAACTCCAGTTCCCCCACCGCACGGGTGGATGACAGTGTGACCAATAGTTAGCGAAAAGTGAACAATGTAGCAAAATCAGCTAAACTTCCATCTTTGAGGTAACACTGTCAGGGCTCCACGAGTGCTACATAGCTGTATGTGGTGTCATTGTGTAGCGATTTCCGCCTAGTTTTCGGCACAATACAGTTCCTTTCATGCTGATGGTTGATATAGCAGTCAGAATGGCCTGAAAAGGACCAAAACGGCCACAGACCCCCCGCTAGACAAGGGTTAAAAGCCTTAATAATGCTCCTAACTTGATGCAAATTGGTGCACGACTTAAGTCGAGCGCTGCTCTTTAAGGGTTAATGGGGGTGGCCATACACAAAATGCCCCCAAGCGGACCTATCCCCTGTAAGAGGGACAACCCATGCCAGTTTACTGAAGGACTTACAGGATTGACCATTCAATTTAGGGTCCGTCCGACTCAGAGGCCTTTTATGTAATTTTTTTAGCACTATTTATATACAGTGGTGTGTGGCTAATCCATCCACTAACCTCCTTCACCCTAAGGTATCAGTACAGATTTGTATAAAGTTTACTCCCCTAGACAGGTTGCCAATCAAGGCTGACGAGTCCCATCCACCCAGATTGTTATAAGGTTATCTCCCCTAGATGGGTTGCCGAACATGGCTAACGAGTCCCATCCACCCGATTGCCATTGTGCTGGTAACTTTATTAGCCTTATTTACCTTCACAAATAATTTAAAACTAATCAGTTTATATTAGTATTACTGTATGTAATATTTGGGTGTAATGTTGTCAACATACATTCGTAGCTAACAAATGTACATCGTATATGAACTAGAACTTTAGTTTTGTTTTATTTATAATATTCTTGATACATCATGAATCAGTAGAATGAAATTTGTCATGTCTATCACTCTACAAAGTGACAATAATCTAATTGACACAATCAATTTTCCTATAACTGTTAACATTACATTACCTTATTATCTGTGTGGATAATTATGTCTTCTGAATACTGCCAATCTACAGTATAATAAACAAAACATTATGTTGTAAAGCACAACCTTGTATGTATAATTAAAGGCATTAAATAATATACTACAGAGTCTCTCTAGTTAACAGTCAAGTCCTCTCTAGTCTAAACTATTGCCACAATTTCCTGGTGTAGGCTATAAATAATTACTATTTAATAAATATCAAAACTCGCCACTTAGGAATACCGGTAGTCCTAACTCCTTAAGACACCTACTTTATAGTCCTAACTTTTTCCAGTACTTAGGACAGTCCTAAGGTTTGGGACACTTCATGAATAACTCCTAGGAATATTCAAGACTTAGGATATCCTAAGCATAGGAATATATCTCACAGTTTATGAATACCGGCCCAGGAGTATTAGCACAGTTGAGCACATACCAATTTAAGCATCAAACTATATACAGTGTCAATTATCTACATTTCCTCAAATACCATTGAAGGCAGTTAGTACAATGTGTAAAGCATAATACAGCACCCATTCTCCCTTTCATCAAATGCCACAAAATGCAGTTAGTATAAAGTGTGTAAGTTTGATATAATAAAATTATACTCAGTTTTCTTAACTTGGCAAGAAATAACTATGTCCCAATGTTCAATGATCAGCTCTTATAAAATTGATAAAGAAATATACAGTATTGGAGAAAAGTGTCTCTGTATTATAGAGGAAATCAATTTCCATTGTAATTCTTACAGGTAGTGAAAGGTGACTAAAATGGGAGGGTGGATGAGACTAATTTGTTTAGCCTTAGCAAGCAACCCATCAAAGGTAAGGAAAACCCTGAATAAGAACTATGTCACACATGCAGATCTTTGCATGAAAGTTGGCATAAGAAAAGGCATCTAGTTGTGAGCATAACATACTTCTGCTTCATGGCAACTTGGGTTCTCATCGCACTGACTGTTCTCCAGGCCATTGTGTCTGGACAATTGTAATGAGTTTCACACAGGTTAAGTGATGCTACATTGGTCCCTTGAATAGTACTACCTGATTGAATACTGAAGGAAATTAAAACAATCCCCAAATGTATGATATTAAGATAATATCAAATTTTAATAATATATATTTTGACTATGAGTTTAGATAAATCAGCTGCTACAGGATAAAAACTCTTGCCAGGTTAAGAAAAATTGAGTCAGGGTGTGGACTGACCTCTGCTGCAGAAGGTACTGGGCATGCTTGATCTGAGGTTCACTGCCATTGATGGTGATGATGCGGTCATTGGTGCCCGGCCGAGAGTCCTCAATGGAGATGGAAGCTCCAGAATCAGAGCGAATCTTGCGAATCCTGGCGCCACCTTTTCCAATGATGGCCCCAGCAGCATCCTTGGGGATGGTCACCTATACAAGTAACAAACAATATATTAGATGCACCATAAGTCATTTACAAAGGAGGGAAAGTCTAGCAAGCTAGAGGAAATGGTTGACAAATATATTTTACTTTATAATCAATAAATTTTTGGAAAAGGAACTGTCCCTTCTCTCTTGTGTTGGCATTAGGATAAGAAAAGGACTGTTCCTTCAGGTTCTTAATATGAAAAACAGGTATCTTCTTTACACTGACACTTATAATTCCATTTTCTCTATCAAATTGAGAAAAAGTAAGTAAATATAAGATTACTTATAAGGTCAAAAGAGTATGAGCTACAGATAAACCTACCTGGGTAGAGGTGGTGGGCAGGTCTCCGTTGTGTGGATCACTGCCATTCATGAAGGGCTTCCCCTTCCCCAACATGCCATCATAGTCACCATTAGGTGGTCCACGCATGGGTGGAGGTGGCCCGTGAGGTGGTCCCATTGGTCCACGGCGCCCAAATGGTGGAGGTCCTTGTGGGCCGCCAGGTGGTCCACCGGGTCCACCAGGTCCACCGGGTCCCATCGGTCCACGTCCCATTGGCCCACCTGGTCCCATGGGTGGTCCACGACCCATGGGGCCACCAGGGAACCGTCCCTTAGGGGACTCTCCCCAACCACCGTATTCATTGGCAAAGAACTCATCAAAGTTGTGAGGATTGTAAGGATTGTTCATACCCTTAATGGGGCTCTGCAAAGAAGAGTCGTCATACTACAGATTAGTTGAATATTTCAGTCCAATACAAGTTTGATGAATTACTGCATACAGTATATGCATATGTAGTTTAGTATTCAATTAGTAAAATAAAACTTGAAAATACCTTTAAAATGTAAATTAAATCTCAATCATATAGGCAAAGAATAATTGAATAATGATTGGTTGTTGTTGTTGCTGTTCCCTCGACTGCCTGGCCGAACAGCCCCCAAGGCCCCGAGCAAGGCCAAGGCCATAACCGAGCGCCCCCACAGAACCCTCCCTGCCTACCACAATAAAAGCCTGGGTAACCGAAGCCACTGCATGGCAGGGAGCTGAGGAGGGTGCAGAAATGCCCGGGAAACCAAAGACCCACCCAGGGCCCTGTGTCCCTCAGCAATTATGAAGAGAAAGTTGAGGGGCAAAGGAAAAATGTGACGCTTTGGCTTCCAATCTGCCAACTTCTAGGTTGGCAGATCGAGAGGTCAATCCACGGAAGAGACGCCGTCACTTGGGATCTAGAAAATATATAAGTAAAAGGAACAGTCAGAGTAAGCTATGGGTATGGCAGAGATCGCTCAGTTCTCACTCTGATAGACCAGCCCATCACCACATGACTAGAACTCAATCCTCTTAGCATCAGCCCTATAATGATTGGTAATATTACAATGCATTCTGATTTATGCTTTAGGCATGAAACATTCCTGTCCAATATTGTCTAATAATTAATACATATTATAGTGAACATTTTCAAGAGATAATATCTATACAACAGTTTTTACAGTTGAAAATGTAATAAAAGCATCAACCTACTTCTTTGATTAACTCTATTATCCTGGTGATGGTGAGGACAGCTCGGTCTCTATCACCGGTGATCTGGATGACTCTGTCCGTGGACTGGGGGCAGCAGTTGGTGTACACCTTGATCTGACCACCACACTCCTGAACAACAATAACAAACAACAATTAAAAATTGGTACAGTACACTAAATTCACCATTAAACTAATTAAAATTTCACCATTAAACTAATTAACCCTTTTTACACACAGTAGTATACAGAGGTTGACAACATTATGAAAAATTGACAAACATAACAATCGAGGTATAGCAGGTGAACAATCATACTGTGTGGGACATGGATCTGTGTGAAAACAAAAAGTTGGAATTATATTGTAATTGTACAAATGCAATGGAATGATCGAAACTGAATAAGGATAATTTCAAGATCAGTATAGGTAAATAGAGGTATATATAGGATGGAGCAAAAGGGGAAGAAAATGGAGAGTATGAAGGAGAAAGGGGAGGGGATAAGATAAAGTGAAGAAAAGGGAGAGAAGAGAGGAAGTGACCATAGAGATACAATGGATAAGGCAAGATAAAGTGTAGAAAGGAGAGAGAGGAGTGGGAGAGTGAGTGATACAGAGAGGTGAACCTAAAGGTGGCATTGCAGGCAAGGTGGGGGGAGAGGGGAGAGAGAGAGAGAGAGAGAGAAACAGATATTTGATTTTGCCCCCATCCTGTGGAAGACAACCAATAGTAAAACAATACATACTGCTCAAAGAGCCATTATTCCATTATAACAACAGCATCCTCTTCTGGTTACATATAAATTTGTGGCTAAAGCAAGGTGTGGTGGAGTAGTCTTGCTACTGGACTGGTAATCTTAGGGTCCCAGGTTGAAATCCTATGTGTCAATGGTATGATATTATTAGTGTGGAATTTGTGCTGTACTCAGTTTCAGTTTATCACCACAAAGCCCACCGACACACCATTAAAAATACCCTCACTGTTTCCAATAAATTAGCTTTGTATGAATATTCTCATATTCAAAATATGCTATGGGGGCATTGCCTAGTGAGTAAACAGATCAATTGGTGGCATTAGAGAGAGGTGTCAGAGATTGTGAGATGAGACAGCGAGACAGTGGCGATGCAGTTTCGAGAAGTCAGAGTTGCAACGGGCCATGAAAAGATAACCTGGCGTCGTAGGTCTATGAAGGTAGTACCACGAACGTCGGTTGCAACACTCGTCTCGATGTCTCACTCGCCTTCTGGAATAAGTCCTGATTTCACCGTGTTGAGCGATTGAAGCTACAGGCTGTTATACTATGTCCGCAGGTAGAGTTGGAACATTGGAGAAAAAAAATATATATATAATAATTAAATAAAATGAGGGAGAGAGAGTAACCCATCACATAGGCCTACTTTACACCTCACACATTCTTACTTGTTTAGTACCCTCAAGACAAGGCAATTTACATACACAAATTTAAAGACAGACCGAGTGCTCCACACGAAGTGCGGTTCTGGTCTCATGTCCTAATGGCGGCGTTCCAGGCAGCCCTGTTCAGAGCCGCCTCACTTGTCAGGTGAGGTCTAATCCCAAGTCTTCTTGGTCTGCCCCTTGGTGCAGCTCCCTCCACGTTTACGGACTTGCATCTTTTAACCCAATTCAGTTCATCCATCCTCTCCACATGTCACAACCAATCAAGCCTGCTAGTAAGCATCTCATCACCGATACTCTTGATTCCTAACCTTCTCCTCAACTCTTCACTAGATATCCTATCTAGCAGTTTGGCACCACACATCCATCTCACCATTCTCATCTCAATGTATTCCATTCTGTTGATATCATTCGCTTTTGAGAGGCCACCTTTCTGAATCGTATATCATTGCGCTTCTAACGCACGAGGCGTACACCTTTCCTTTCAAGGGGAGAGGGAGTGTCCTTATTGTAAGTAGTGGCAACAGTTGTCTAAACTTTCTCCAGCCTCATCATATTTTGGCGATAGTGGCAGACTCAGCCCCACCACCAGCAGAGATGGTATCTCCTAAGAAGCAAAACTTGTCCACCATCTCCAGTGCCAAAGTTAACACTCTCGAGCCGGTCATTGAACACAAATTCACCATTGCATACTATGCATACAAATTTCTCAATTTCAGACTTCTTCCTCGGTAGAGATCCCTATATTCTAGTGCAGCGCTTCTTCCTGTGATGTACCCTGCAGCGGCAGGCGCTACACTGTATGGAGTTCTTGCCCACCCCTTTACAGCAAACAGCACATGGGTATGCACCACTTTTTTTCTATCTTTCCAAGCCCTAATCTACTGTGTAAAACCTTAGTTTTATTTATATCAATTCTTGATCCTTTACTTGCCATGCCCTCTCTCCATCTTCTGAACTCGGCTTCGGCATCCCGCACACTATCTGCGATAAGTACTAGGTCATCTGCGTACAGTATAACAGTTCCCAGGGTAGCCCAGCTCTGAAGTTACCAGATAGTGCCTCCAGAACCAAAACGAAGAGGAGAGGGCTTAACATAGAGCCCTGGTGGACCGACAAGAACTGTAAACTCCTCACTCAGTACACCTTTCACCCTCATTGCCGTTTGTGAGTACACGTACATCTTTATTATCGCACGCACCAGCCACTCTTCTACACCAAGTTTTCTCATAGACCACTGCACAACTTCTCTGGGCACCCTATTAAAGGCCTTCTCCAAGTCTACAAACACAAGATACAAATCTCTATTTTTAAGTACTGTAGATATCTTTCCTGAAGCTGCCTGACTATGAAATAGATTGTACCACATCCTGGCATAAAACCGAACTACATATTGTCGACGTCGATAGAAATACTTTCCCTGATCATACCTTCAAAGACTCTCTCCCAGACCTTCATGACCTGGTCAAACATTTTCAAGCCCCTATAATTTCCCCTATCCAACAATTGCCCCTTGCCATTATATGTTTCCTATTACACTTTTATGCCATTCATCAGGGATTATTTCCTCTATAATGATGGAGTTTATTAGCTTTGTGACAAAACTCACTCTTATATCACCTGAGGCTTTAATCATCTCGGCTACAATGCCAGAGCACTCTGCAGCTTTTCCATCCTTCATTTTATTTATTGCACTGCTTACAACAGCTGGCGCTACCAAATGGAGGGGGGGGGGAGTATTGGCTTTTCATTACTAAGCTGCTCTCTATCCTATATTTATCCATACTCTTTCACTACCCTCAATTACAAGGCAATTTAACTTACATTTACCAAGACTTCACTTCATACTATTGCACTTGCCTTCCATACTTCAATGTTTTTAATACTTCTTAGTTGGTCGTAATATTACACTCCAGCTAAAACATGGTATAATCCTAGTTGCCTACTTCACATACACAAAATAATTCCTTTGTTCATCCCCCACATACTAAATAATCAATTTGTTTACTTTCCACTAACGTAATCATCTTTATTCCCCCTACCACATAGCTAATAATCGCCATGTTCACCTCCAACATAACTAATAATCAGCACATACCTAATAATTCCAATGTTCACCTACCACATACATAATAATGCCAATGTTCACCTGCCACATACATAATAATTCCAATGTTCACCTACCACATACCTAATAATTCCAATGTTAACCTACTACATACATAATAATTCCAATGTTCACCTACCACATACATAATAATTCCAATGTTCACCTACCACATACCTAACTGGTGATGGGCTGGTCTATCAGAATGAGAGTTGAGCATTCTCTGCCATACCCATAGCTTACTCTGACTGTTCCTTTTACTTATATATTTTCTAGATCTCAAGTGACGGCGTCTTTTCCGTGGATTGACCTCCCTACTGCCAACCCTGGCAGATTGGGAGCAAAAGCGTCACATTTTTCCTTTGTCCCTCAACTTTCCCTTTATAATTGCTGAGGGGCACAGGGCCTTGGGTGGGGCTTTTGTTTCCCGGGCGTTTCCGCACCCTCCTCAGCTACCCGTCTTTGAGTGGCTTCGGTCACCTGGGCATTATTAGTGGTAAGCTGGGAGGGTTCTGTGGGGGCGCTCGGTTATGGCCTTGGCCTTGCCCGGGACCTTGGGGCTGCTCGGCCAGACAGCCTGAGGAACAACAACAACCACATACCTAATAAATCCCATGTTCACCTGCCACATACCTAATAAATCCCAATGTTCGCCTTCCACATACCTAATACTCCCAATGTTCACCTTCCACATACCTAATAATCTCAATGTTCACCTACCACATACATAATAATCCCAATGTTCACCTGCCACATACCTAATAATCCCAATGTTCACCTACCACATGCATAATAATTCCAATGTTCACCTGCCACATACCTATGTTCACCTACCACATACATAATAATTCCAATGTTCATCTACCACATACATAATAATCCCAATGTTCACCTACCACATACTTAATAATCCAAATGTTCATCTACCACATACCTAATAATCCCTTGGTCACCTACCACATACCTAATAATCCCATTGTGTAACTTTCAGACCCTCAATCCCTGTCCACCTAATAGTCTTACCCTTTTCCTCATTATATGCATTTCCATTTAAACTTCCATTTACATACAGTACTACATTTATAACTACATGTTAAAGCTTCTTACACTCAACTGTATATTTGAAGATATCAAGATATCAAATCTTCCTTGTAACTAACTAACCAACCGCACTACAAAATCACACTGCCACAACCTCTCATGAAACCAACCTGCCTGGAAACATCCTACCCTAAAAGCCTACCTTTAGTACTCATATTCACACCTTCATATCTACTAGGTTTTACATATATTACGCCCAACCATTTTACCTCCACAAGTATCTAACATTAAGTGACGAAACACTTTTAAAGTCATAAATAACAAATTCCTTTATCACAAATAAAAATCCTCAATCCACTTCAATACAGTTCCACAAAACCGAATCTTGCATTCTCAAAGTAACTTTCCTATTTTAAGAAATATGAGTTGGCATACATGAGCGAAGTTTCTATGATTAATAATTGATTACGTATTACATATTACTGTGAAGGTTTATATGTACACGAAGCCAGTTCCAAACGTCCATCAATGTTGCGTAACTATTGCAAGATCTAAGTTACATCACACGTCACAAATATTGTTACCAACATTGTTCTACCAACAACTGTTTGTCAAGAAACAGTCATATTCAACTTACCTAATATATCACACACACACACACACACATCTGCGAGGAAGAGGGGTGCAGTGCTAGGAGGAGAGCGAGGGGTGTTTGCGTGAGGATGTGCGTGAGTGTGTGCGTGCGTGTGGGCGTGCAGGGGTGCGGTCGATATGCCAGAGATCCCCTGAGTGTCCACCACGCCAACCCTCCCCTCCCTCCCTCCCTCCCTCCCTCTCTATCTCTCTCTCTCTCTCTCTCTCACAAGCAGATACACATACAGCACTCGACGTACAAACACCCCATGATCTGTCGTGTGTTTGTCAACTGTAGCCATTATGTTATTATGAAGGAAAGAGCAAAGGGAGACACGGGAGGATAGTGGAGGAAAACGTAACACTGGTGACCGGACAACTTAACCAGTAAACTATTTCAACCAGTATAAATCAGCCAGTACCAACTCAACCAATATTGTTGGGTTAGGCTAGGACGCTAGGTTAACAACTTACACTAAACCGGCACAGACCTTGTTGTCAGTGGTTGAAATGGTCTACTGGTGGAGTTGTCAGGGAAACTATAATAGGCTATATATTACAGGATGTATAGGAATGGGGATAAGTAAAATAATAGGCCTACAACATAATATACAAGTGTACTAACTTATACAACATCAAGGACTGCACGACTATTAGTCAGTGTTAACACGTCCACGGCTAATTTTTATATTTTATCCCGGTAAAAATTTAAATTTCTCAATACAACGGATACAAGGGAAACCTCGATTTCAAGAGGAATAATATAACAAACGAAAAAGTAAAAAGTTGTCTTTGTTTCTATTCTTCAAATGTTTCGATATCAGGGTGTTCATCAGTGATCTAAAATTAAAAATAACAATATAATCTAATACCAAAGGTAATACATTTGATTTTAACAATTAAATTGAACATTTGGGCAATATTTAAAGGTACAGCAGACACAGTGCCATAGAGGGAGGGTTTGAGTTGCTTAATGTAAAGGTACTAATATTCTTAAGTTATTATTTGAAGTACTAGATAAAATACTTAAGTGTTCATCTTTAAGGGGAATATCACAGGGCACAGAATGATCCCGTACTGCTGAGTGAGGGGAGCTTGAAGCCTACGACCCGTCCTGCTCAACTGACCCTTCGGTTCATTTGTCCTGATTTTGAAAACACGGATCATGCTGCCAACATACCCGGCTTGGCAACCTGGGCAAGTGGAAACAGTAGACGACAGAAGAGCGCAAGGCAGTCGACATGGGTCTTAAAACACAAAACAAACTATTTTGAATGCATTTTTAGTAAAATTCTATATTCAATTTGAGGAAAAAACATGGGAGGCTCTGAAGCAAAACGTCTTTCATATTTATATTACCTAGATAGTGTAAACTTAAGCAAATTAATATGCGAAACATAACTTAACTCTGTGTCTGTGTGCGTGTGCGCCCGCGCGCACGCTAAGGGGAGGGTTGGGTCCTAGGCTAAGCTGACAACCACGCCCACTTTTACCTCCACTCACCTACTCTACTTTCGCACCCTCAATTAAGCAGACGCCACCAAATGGAGTCCAAGTTATCCTAGTTTACGTATGTACACCACTCACCACCACCATCATCTGTACAATCATATACATTAGCTTCACCTCCCATCAAATCTGACGGAAGCCGATTGCACCCCATGCCAATAATGTTCTTCATCCCGTCCTCCTCTATGGTAGTGTGGAAGAAATTGAAACTTGTACACTAGAAGTGATCTCTGAATTAGTTAGTCGGTATGATTAGGATTCTGGGTTGACTTTCAATCATCTGAGGATTTTAATTGGTATCTGCCCCCGTGTAAATTCGTTCAGTAACTATGCTTTCCAGTATTATTACATAAACCAATTAATACAAACCAAACACAAAAATGTATGATTGGATAATTACGACTTATCTCCATCTAATTAAATGCCCCTCAGCGACACTACCATTAAATGACTATAATCTGTACATTCTTCGTCAGCAACCAATGCGACACTAACATGACACTCAAACATAACCCTGACTGGGTGAACCTTTCCATTACGACACTCACTGATATACAGTACACTGGTAGAATGTATGACTCCAGGGATAGTAAATCATCAGAGGTAAGTTAATTCTCACCGGGGGATGATTATAACAATAATAATCATAATCATCATCGAAGAGGGAGCCTGGCAAGTGTATTTGATGGATAACAAGATGGTGAAGGGAAACCGTGATGAGGATACAGTAATGCCAAGGTATAGTGGTTCTACGTTATGACAACTACTAACTTATTGGAGATTTAGACACCAATCGAGCAGAGCAATACCCAGAGGAGGCCTCATAGGCATATGTTAAGGATTTGCTGGAACTCTTGTTTCATTTGTCTGTTTGTTCTCACTGTTTCCGTTTGTCTCGCCTACACAATAATCCATGTAGCTCTCAGAAACATCTAATCATTTCACTACACTAAACAAGCACACCACACTTATTTTCAATACACACACAAAAACTTAATATGGCGACTATCACTCAACTTTGGGGGAGGCACTTGTTGCAGGCAGCTTTGCCTTTTGTCTTTTATACACAAATCTAATATATATATATATATATATATATATATATATATATATATGTATATATTCAAGGATTGGTGGTTGTACGGTGTTGGCCAGGTATACCATCTGTACAATTATGATCAACAAATCCAAGGTCCGTGAGGTCGTGTTCACTCCGAGGCCCATGGCGCGACACCCAGGATATAATTGAAAAAAAGGGTTCCGTTACGGACTGGACTAGAGGATAGATCAGCTTATATACGTATGGAATATCATTACATTTGGTTCAATGATAATCACCAAAATTCGTAAAAAAAAAATCTTAACTTTGAGAGCCCCCTACGCTGGCAGAGGTATAGGCTCTAACAATCACCTCCAAAATTGAACCTCTTTTTATTTAAAGCATATCCTATCCGGCCACCAACATTTGTGAACATCGGTCCATACCTTTTTTAACGACAATCAGACAAAAACATAACCTCCGTTCAACTTGGTTGGCGGAGGGAAGTAGAAGGGCACTCTGAAGAGCAAGAACCTCCACCTACGCTGGCGGAGGTATGTGCTCTACCAATCACCTCTTAAATGTAAGGTAGAGGTCAAGGAGAGAGAGAGAGAGAGAGAGATGGGGGGGGGGGTAATTTAACTGGGGTCTGTAAGGAGGGGAGAAGGTCGTCGCCCTTAAAACAAACTAGCGTCGTTATTGGTAGAGGAGGGGAGAGGGGAGGTGGGGGGGGTGGGGGGGTACATTTACCACAACCTCACAACCCACGACAAGATCATCAATCCAAGGGTGAGCTGCAGTGTTGGTGCCTATCTTTAGTTTATAGGTATCGTATAGCTAGTCCATAATCAACAAGATAATATTATACCTTAGCCTTTCCTACCACCAGTCCAATTATATTTATCTTCCTAATATATTCAGCCTCAGAAGTAATATTGGTCTTACTGGCTATTTATAACCAGAAATGTGAAGCAAAAGGTAGAACTGTAGTCTATTAATAATGACTCAAATCTGTCAACAATAGCAATAGCCTCTTGTTAGTCATAGTGGGCTGTAGCAAACGGGCAATAGATTTCCACCCACTATTTATTGGTGGAAAAGTATCAGTTAGATTTGCAAGTGTTTACTGAGTAATGGGAGGTTTGGGTCATGTTGTCTAGACTGGTCATAATGACTAGAATGTAGTAATGCAGTCTCGGCAGAGTAAGAAGGGAGTCAAACATCTTTTATTGTATTATGTTCAGCCTGACAGCTAATGAACTGATGTTTTGTATATATTCGACCACTTAATTAAATCTATCTTCACCCTAAATGTTATTAATAATGGCAACACATATTTCACACACACAATATATATATATATATATATATATATATATATATATATATATATATATATATATATATATATATATATATATATATATATATATATATATATATATATATATATATGCGCACAACAAACTAGAAGTTGATGAAGTTCGGGAAAAGGAGGCCGTGCGACTGTCTCGAGGCAAACTGCGAGTAAAGTAGACATAATGGGAAGGAACACAAAAACTGATACATTTAGATTCGAAGGTCAACGGTTAACAAAACTAGGAACATGTAAATGTTTTGGTGATAAATTGTTGAACTAAATTGTAAAGTAAAATAATATAAGACTGGGGGAGTGCCGGAGTGTGATTCAACAAGGACACTAACAAAGGTTCAATAGTAAATGAATCAGACGTAAGGAGATGAATACTGATAAATTAGTGGCGTGGACAGGAATGATGATGGAAGACGCAGAAGGAAACATATATAAACCATTGGAACATAACGGCGAATTAACCCTTAATTGGCACCGCGCAACTTATGTGTGTGAAAGAAATTTGGACTAACTGGCGGTTCACAACTTATGTCGTGCGCCATTTTCAGCACATAATGTTGCTGAGAGAGAGAGCCGAGCGGTGTGAGGAGCCTAGCAACCTTATGACCGCCGTGGACCAACTGAGGTGTCTCACTCCCTTCCCTCCCCTCTCTCACTCGCTACACAGGGAATTATGTAGGGAAAGTACCTAATTACATGGTTTTTGCACTCGTGTTGCATGGTCGTTGCAAGACAACCAGCGGTCGTACAAGGATGGTTCGGGTGTCATTGGAAAGCTCTGTTTACGCCCTTTCAGGGATAGATACTTGTTTTACGCTCTGGGTCTTATTTAGGCATGAAAATGATCACGTAAACAACCCTATTTAGGGTAAAAACACCCCGCTGGGCGCTACGGTCAAATAGAACACCTAGCCCGCTAAACAAGGGTTAAGAGAAACATATTTTGAAGATAAATAAGAACTAGCTTGTAGTAAAGTATATTGAAATGTATGATAAGGATCAAATTAAGAAAAGAAAGCTGAGAAGAACATGATAAGATTGTAAGAAAATATAAATATAAGATTAAGACATTTGTAGAAATAGTAATGCTATGGAAAACAATAATTTTCAAGACACGAGAAACAATCCGATACATGACGGTTACAAGAATTATATGAAAGTAAAGAGACGGGTACAGCAATAGTCAGAAGCGTAACAGATAGGCACAGCAGACATTTATTTTTTTAGTGTCCTCCCTAGACCTCCATCAAGCTTAGAGAAACCACCCCCTTTAAGATAAATTTTTACATTTTTCGGTAAGGGGGGGGGGGGGTGACCTGCTTTTTGTTATTTCTGTCCTTTTCTCTCTTTCTCTGGCTTGTATCCATTCGGCCCCATTCAGCCAACTATTTTAAGACGTTTATCCCCATCTAGGTGTCGATTTCTTCCTGGCGAGCAATAGCGAGCCAGCATTATATGAAGAAATCCGGCTTCGCCGGAGAAATTTTTCTATCGAAAGATGTACAAACTTAGCCTGCTGTCAAACAAAAATAAAAAATATGCTGGCTCGCTACCGCTCACCAGTAAAAAAAAAATACACCTGGATGGGGATAAACGTCTTAAAACAGTAGGCTGAATGGGGCCAAATGGATACAAGCCAGAGAAAGATAGAAAAGGACAGAACAAAAACAGGTCACCCCCCTTAAACAAGGTGAAACAATCATGAGTGAAACGCGGAACTAAGAGAACGGAGACGGAAACGACAAGATTAGGACGTGTTCTTATCACATGAAGACAAAAGGAAATGGAAGAGAACGGAGAAGAGATAAAGATGGAATATATATTACATGGAATTAAACCAAACGTGGAGGAACGGAAAATTATCAGTGAAAGTAAAGAGAAAGTTGAGGCCATAAGGGTTACATGGAGGGCAGAGCGAGGGATACATTACGATAAATGGTAATGGAGAAGGAATACTGTAGACAAAGAGAGGAAAGATTATATAAAACAGGAAAAGAGAGACTGTAAGATGAAATAGAGGAGATACAAGGAAAAGAGACTGTAAGATGAAGTAGAGGAGATACAAGGAAAAGAGAGACTGTAAGATGAAATAGAGGAGATACAAGGAAAAGAGAGACTGTAAGATGAAATAGAGGAGATACAGTCAAGTAAGAGGAAATATAGGGCACATGGTTGAAAGGTGAGTGTCAAGGATTAATTATTTAAGAAATAAAAAGGTGTGTGGGGGCGGAACAGAAAATATAAGGTAAGATAATTATGAAGGTCAGGCGGTAAGAATATACATCAAGGGGGGAAATGGAGGGTGTCGGAGGTAAAGGTAATCTGGTTGAAAGGTGAGATGGTTAAGGAATAATTATGTAGGTGAGAAAACGAAGGAGACTGTACAAGACAAGAGAGAAAATAAAGTATAGTTAGAAGTAGTACATTGATCCAGATTTGAGATGGAAGGAATAATGATGTGGTTAATAGAAAAGGAATGGACAGCCAGTAAGGGTTAGCGACATTATAAGATTTGAGAGAAAAGTGAGCTAGGGAAGAACTAAGAATGCATTTAATACAGAGGGCTGTGATGTGGTGAGTATAATTAGATATAAGAACTAAGGATAGTTAATACAGAGGGCTGTGATGTGGTGAGTATAATTAGATATAAGAACTAAGGATAGTTAATAAAGAGGGTTGTGATGTGGTAGGCTAGAGGGTATAATAAATAATTAAGGAGTAAGGATAATTAATAAAGAGGGAGGCATAGAGAGGGTTATGACGTGGTAGATGTATACCACACAGCAGCAGCAGCATGGTGGTAGAGTAGATGGTAGATGTATAGAGAAGGGCCACACAGCAGCAGCAGCAGCATGGTGGTAGAGTAGATGGTAGATGTATAGAGAAGGGCCACACAGCAGCATGGTGGTAGAGTAGATGGTAGATGTATAGAGAAGGGCCACACAGCAGCAGCAGCATGGTGGTAGAGTAGATGGTAGATGTATAGAGAAGGGCCACACAGCAGCAGCAGCATGGTGGTAGAGTAGATGGTAGATGTATAGAGAAGGGCCACACAGCAGCAGCAGCATGGTGGAGTCTGGAGGACGCAGCCGTCACTCACAAGCACGCGTCCCTTTAAACGTGCCCCCCCCCCCCCGTATGTGGCACTACTCCCACTCCCCCCAGGCCCCCTCTTTCACTGCCTCTCTTAACTCTCTCTTCTTCCCTCTCACTTCTGCAATCCCCCCTCTCCCTCAACTAAACTACCTCCTCCTTTCCACTGACTCTCGTAGCTGCGTCCCTCAACTCGCTTGTTTCTTTACTTTCCTTCCACGTTGCTCAATGCTACATTTTAGATAGTGTGTTAATACTGCATAATAGTATCCCTTTAAACATGGCTTCCTCTCACCCCCTCACCTCCCTTTCCAGTGCCTCCCATAACTCCCCCCCCCCCCTAACTTGCATTCTTCTCCTAAGCCCCCCCCCCTCCTTCCCCCATGGAACCACCTCCCACTTTACCCCCCCCCCCCCCCCCGTCTCTCTCTCTCTCTCTCTCTCACACTTTTCAATGCCACATTGTTGTCAGTTTGTTAATACAGTATAATATCTTGTCCTTAAAAGTGACTACCGGATCGGCTGGTTGTTCCTACTATCGATCCTCCACATCTCACTCTCTCTCTCTCTCTCTCTTCTGGCTTTGATAAGCTAATGACGCCTCGAATTTACGTAATGTAGTTCACCGTATCTTAAATATATTATGTCTAGTCCTTTCCTACATGACGACTAGAACATCAACAACATAGTACAAGTTAAGGGGAGATTTCCACCTGGAGGATTTTTTTCTGGACCCCTTTCTCCCTCATGTTTAGCCCCATTGCTTTTGAGATTTTAAGACGTTCGCCCCATAAGTTTGGCGATTTTAAGAACCCACACCCCATTTCTGTCAATTTTAAGACCATTCGTGCCACTAAGGTGTCGATTTTTTCCTGGCGAGCGATAGCGAGCCTGTAATTTAAGGGGAACCGGCCTTCGGCCGGGACATTTTTCTACCGAAAAATGTACAAATTTATCTTGAAAGGATAGGGGGAGTAATTTTAAGCTTGATTGAAGTCTAGGGAATCAACTCAAAACCTCCCCTTAAGCCGATGTAATAGCTTCTATTATACCATCATACCCCTTGGGACTATTACCCATTCCAGACATTTCACTTATTTTGCATAATATGATAGGATTCAAATATATTACCGTGTAAGCGCGTCCGCGTGTGAGAGAGAGAGAGAGAGAGAGAGAGAGAGAGAGAGAGAGAGAGAGAGAGAGAGAGAGAGAGAGAGAGAGAGAGAGAGAGAGAGAGAGAGAGAGAGAGAGAGAGAGAGAGAGAGAGAGAGAGAGAGAGAGGGGGGGGGGGGGTGATAGATTACCAATAGTACCGTTATACATAGAGGGCAACCATATAGTCATATTAATTAATATTCATTTCTGAACCAATCTTTGGCGCGAATCAAGCGAAGTCGTTAACAAGCTTATTAAAAATCAGTAATAGCAGATAATCTTACAAGTGAACCATTTGGCTTTAAGGGGAGGTATTTAGTTTGTTCCCTAGACCTCCATCAAGCTTAAATTACACCCCTTTGAGTCCCTTTCAAGATAAATTTGTACCGTACCGAAAAATGTCCCGGCTGAAAGCCGGTTCCTCTTAAATAACAAGCTCGCTATCGCTCGCCAGGATAAAATCGACACCTAAATGGCACGAAAGGTCTTACAATTAACCGAAATGGGTCCAAAGTTATTAAAATCGTCAAAATAATGGAGGCGAACGTTTTAACCCATAACTAGCGGCGCGCAACATAAGTCGAGTTAAATAAAGCTGGACTATGTGGCGGCGCTCGACATAACTCGAGTGGCAATTTCAGCACGTAATGTGGCTGAGAGAGAGAGACAAGTGGTGGCAGGAGACTAGCGAGCGTATGACTGCTCCAGACCACCGCGGCGAACCTACTGACACAAATCTCAGCTCCCTCCTCCCTCTCTCACTCGCTACATACTCAATTATGTACCGAAAGTACCGAATTACCTGCTTTTTGCACTCGCGTTGCACGGTTATTGCAAGAAAACTATCCATCATACAAGGATCGTTATGGTGTCATTCGAAAGCTCTGTTTATGCCCTTTCAGGGATAGGTACTTGTTTTACGTTCTGGGTCTTATTTAGGCATGAAAATGATCACGTAAACAGCCCTATTTTGGCTAAAAACACCCCGCTGGCCGGTACACATAAATAAACCGCATAGGCCGCTCGTAAGGTGTTAAAATTAGAAAAGCAATGGGGCTAAACATGAGGGAGAAAGGGGTCAAGAAAAAAATCCCTCCAGTGGACATCTGCCCTTCTTAACCCGTACAGTACCGGCGGCGTCCTTGTCATTATAGATAGGCTGGCAGCTATTAGAATGATGATGATGATGATGGTTTCGGCTTAGGAAGGACCTCTAGCAATAATACAACTTGAATCCATCTCCACCAACCCATTTGTTAAGGGGAGATTTCCACCTGGAGGATTTTTTTTTCTGAACCGCTTTCTCAGTCATGTTTAGCCCCATTGCATGTGAGATTTAAAGACGCTTGCCCCATTAGCTTGGTGATTTTAAGAACACTCGCCCCATTTCTGTCAATTTTAAGACCATTCGTGCCATTTGGGTGTCTATTTTTTCCTGGCGAGCGAAAGCGAGCCTGTAATTTAAGGGGAACCGGCCTTTGGCCGGGAAATTTTTCTACCGAAAAATTTACAAATTTATCTTGAAAGGAGGTCAAGGTGGAGTAATTTTAAGCTTGATGGAAGTCTACGGAATCAACTATAAACCTGCCCTTAAGTACCACAGATCATTCCTAAGCTGTATAATATCGTCTAAATATAGCTATAATACAATCTAACACACGTCGCTGGTACTGAAAGGGTTAATGAATCTACTTTACAACCTGGCATAACTACCCCCCCCCCCCAGGTTACTTAATACGCTTCAAGGTACACTAACTACTAGGCTGGATGGGGGAGGTAGTCCATTTTGGGTGGACCCTTTCTCCCTCATACTTGGTCCCATAGTTTTGAGAAGTTAGACCCATTAGTTTGGCGATTTTAAGACCTTTCGCCCCATTTCTTTCTCAATATCAAGTCTTTCCCTGCTATTTAGGTGTCGATTATTTCCTGGCGAGCGATAGCGAGCCAGTCATTTTTAAGAGGAACTCGTCAGTAGACGAGTGTATGTAATGTAGGAAGGATATCTCAGAATTAATGGGGTAAATACTATGTACCGGTATATCAAATCTTTAGTTTCCACAAGTTCACCCTAAGCTGCATAAATCGTCTAATGATAGCCAGAATAAACTACAAATAAGTCATGATCATCAAAGGCTAAATATAAGTAAATAATGCCCCCCCCCAAAAAAAAAAAAATAAATAAAAAAAAAATAAAAAAAAATCTTCCAATAGTTTGAAAACTATAAGAATGCTTTACCCTGTTAGTTTGGATATTATAAATAATTTGACTTCATTCAGGAGTCGATTTTTTTTTTTTTTTTTTTTTTGTCGTAGCGAGATACATCAAGCCTGCAAGGCAATTATATATTGAAGGGGTTCTAAGGGGAAAGCTGAACAAATATACTGCTCGCTAACTAAAGTAATATCCTTCAACAATGTCAAAACACCACAATAACTCACAAAACCTTGTGATTATGTAGTGTTAAGGTGACGATAATGGTTACCTTAGGAGCTGCCCCCACACCTAACCTAACTACCACACACCAACCTCAGACTTATGTAGTGTTAAGGTGACGATAATGGTTACCTTAGGAGCTGCCCCCACACCTAACCTAACTACCACACACCAACCTCAGACTTATGTAGTGTTAAGGTGACGATAATGGTTACCTTAGGAGGTGCCCCCACATCTAACCTAACTACCACACACCAACCTCAGACTTATGTAGTGTTAAGGTGACGATAATGGTTACCTTAGGAGGTGCCCCCACACCTAACCTAACTACCACACACCAACCTCAGACTTATGTAGTGTTAAGGTGACGATAATGGTTACCTTAGGAGGTGCCCCCACATCTAACCTAACTACCACACACCAACCTCAGACTTATGTAGTGTTAAGGTGACGATAATGGTTACCTTAGGAGGTGCCCCCACACCTAACCTAACTACCACACACCAACCTCAGACTTATGTAGTGTTAAGGTGACGATAATGGTTACCTTAGGAGGTGCCCCCACACCTGACCTAACTACCACACACCAACCTCAGACTTATGTAGTGTTAAGGTGACGATAATGGTTACCTTAGGAGGTGCCCCCACACCTAACCTAACTACCACACACCAACCTCAGACTTATGTAGTGTTAAGGTGACGATAATGGTTACCTTAGGAGGTGCCCCCACACCTAACCTAACTACCACACATCAACCTCAGACTTATGTAGTGTTAAGGTGACGATAATGGTTACCTTAGGAGGTGCCCCCACACCTAACCTAACTACCACACACCAACCTCAGACTTATGTAGTGTTAAGGTGACGATAATGGTTACCTTAGGAGGTGCCCCCACACCTAACCTAACTACCACACACCAACCTCAGACTTATGTAGTGTTAAGGTGACGATAATGGTTACCTTAGGAGGTGCCCCCACACCTAACCTAACTACCACACACCAACCTCAGACTATGTAGTGTTAAGGTGACGATAATGGTTACCTTAGGAGGTGCCCCCACACCTAACCTAACTACCACACACCAACCTCAGACTTATGTAGTGTTAAGGTGACGATAATGGTTACCTTAGGAGGTGCCCCCACACCTAACCTAACTACCACACACCAACCTCAGACTTATGTAGTGTTAAGGTGACGATAATGGTTACCTTAGGAGGTGCCCCCACACCTAACCTAACTACCACACACCAACCTCAGACTTATGTAGTGTTAAGGTGACGATAATGGTTACCTTAGGAGCTGCCCCCACACCTAACCTAACTACCACACACCAACCTCAGACTTATGTAGTGTTAAGGTGACGATAATGGTTACCTTAGGAGGTGCCCCCACACCTAACCTAACTACCACACACCAACCTCAGACTTATGTAGTGTTAAGGTGACGATAATGGTTACCTTAGGAGGTGCCCCCACACCTAACCTAACTACCACACACCAACCTCAGACTTATGTAGTGTTAAGGTGACGATAATGGTTACCTTAGGAGGTGCCCCCACACCTAACCTAACTACCACACACCAACCTCAGACTTATGTAGTGTTAAGGTGACGATAATGGTTACCTTAGGGGCTGCCCCCACACCTAACCTAACTACCACACACCAACCTCAGACTTACACAAGGAACGTAAAGCACCACCGACATAAAGCCAGAGTCAACGTTATTTTTTCAAGCTATTTGAAACAGACAATTTCCGACTCTTCAAAGGGTAACGTTTCGTTATTATTTTGCACCATAATGGAGGACTGAAGGTATCATGCATTCATATGCAAGCCAAATGTAAAACAAACTCAATTCAGGTGAAAATCGTGCGTGAATCCGACTTAACGGTAAACAATTACCAACTAGTTCCCTTTTTGTGGAGCAAGAGTTGGTAGAGCTGGTTATTATCAATACTGGTGGACTGAGTGATTACTTCCAGGAAGCTTACACCACATTGATTATCGTTTATCGTGGCGAAGGGACACACACACACGGCACGCTACTACCCCTACCACCACAACAAGGGAATACATTACTCACATCATTTGTTCAATGCCTTTATGCATTATATATCCACCATTAGTTTATATATATATATATATATATATATATATATATATATATATATATATATATATATATATATATATATATATATATATATGACAATGTGTGGCGGTTATCTGTATCTAAATGAACAATAACGGCCAACGTACAATACATGACGAGTGTACAGTTGACTAAAGGGCCAGTGGTTAGAGCTGTGTTTATTGCTATCTTTATTTGGAGTAACTAATTATAAATAATGCTTTATCCTACGCGATGAATAGTTTAATTTTAATTTTATACCAGCAAATGATATACTCATAAATATATTAAAACAAATAAATAAAAGTTTTAGTAAGCATTTATCAGTGGCTGTGTAAAGAATATCAACACATTTCCACTGTCAATGAAAGTATAAAAGTATGATTGTGATAAAGTATGATTGTGATAAAGTATGATTGTGATAAAGCCCCAATATAATAGTGTATTAGTGTTATAGAGAATGAGTTCCCTCGCCACCGCTCCATGCCAGTCCGGGCTCAACATTAAGGGGAGACTCACCGTTTGTTTGGTCTATTAATTCATTTATTCATAAATTTGTTTAGTTTCCTCCCTAGAACTCTATGAAGCTTATAAAAACACCCCCTACATCCCCCTTCACGATAAATTTGTAAATTTTTCGGTAAAAAAATTGCAAAACTAATGGGCCAAACGTCTTATAATCTCAAAACTAGTGGGGCTAAACATTAGGGAGAAGGGGGTCCAGAGAAACGGTCATCCTCCCCTTAACCTAGCTGAGTCTATCGATTTTCTCTGCTACCCCAACTTTTACACATTGATTTTCTCTCGCTTGGAATTTGTATACCCTTTCTTATAAACTGACAACTCTAAATTACAGAATTTTTTCCTGACACAGAATGCTTGAATGTTCGTGCCATTTCTACTAAATATTTCGAAATTAAATTTGTTTTATACTGTGAGAAATTGCTTTGTCTCATTCTTGATAATTGTGACAGTATTTCTATACTGAAAACTATGACTATAATGAATACATGGTATTGATGGGGATATTTAATATATATTTTTTAACTATTGAAAATCGAGAAATCAGATATCAAGGGATGAAAATTTTCACCTGGTATAAAAGGATGTCAATGGCGAAGGTGGGTGGTAAATATACAGCATAGCAACCGACGGATACAACAGGAACAATAGAACGAATGACTGTACTGTAATAAGGGTTTAACAAAAAGTACGTTTCATGGTGGACGAGAGACTAAGCAAAATATAAAGACTAATATTTATATATAAAAAAAAATACTAAAGTAGCCAGTGAAGAGATGGACAGAAGGGATGCGAAATGCCAGCTCTCAATGTATGGATCATTTCGAAGAGTAGCGCAAGATAATTACATATTTAAATTCAAGAAGTAAACATTCATAAATAAGAATTAAAAAAAGAAAGTAGAGTTACTAAGTGATGAACTGTGAGAAGTGAGAATTGAATACATGTGCGAGGAGAAAACTGGTTTGAGTATGAAACGAAGGCTCCCTCCCTGCCTACATATATGAAGGCTCCCTCCCTGCCTACATATATGAAACGAAGGCTCCCTCCCTGCCTACATATATGAAACGAAGGCTCCCTCCCTGCCTACATATATGAAGCTATACTCGATAAGGAGAGTCTGGCACCTTCTACCATTCTGTATTTTAACTCATTATACTGTACATCATATAATCTAGGTGCACAATATTAGCGAAGACCATTTCGTATCAAACTAGTATAGTAAGTAACTTGTCTCACAGCCGCCAATTATTACTCTATAAACACACATGCCACAGTTTACGGTACATCATTCACTAGGTATAAACACACATGCCACAGTTTACGGTACATCATTCACTAGGTATAAACACACATGCCACAGTTTACGGTACATCATTCACTAGGTATAAACACACATGCCACAGTTTACGGTACATCATTCACTAGGTATAAACACACATGCCACAGTTTACGGTACATCATTCACTAGGTATAAACACACATGCCACAGTTTACGGTACATCATTCACTAGGTATAAACACACATGCCACAGTTTACGGTACATCATTCACTAGGTATAAACACACATGCCACAGTTTACGGTACATCATTCACTAGGTATAAACACACATGCCACAGTTTACGGTACATCATTCACTAGGTATAAACACACATGCCACAGTTTACGGTACATCATTCACTAGGTATTCTCCGTTAACATTTATTCCCTTTTTGTCCCATTCTAGATTCCTAAATATGTCAATGAAAGGGGGACGATAAAGAGATGAAGGATGTAAGTTGATGGGAGAGACTGGTTAAATAATAAAACTGAATGTAGGATGGAGGCGAGAGTGAGGGATAGGGAATGAGAAGTGTGAAGTAAAAGTGTAGGATATACAGTAAGTATGAGTGGGGGATAACGGCCTGGAAGAGAGTTAGTGTAGGATATACAGTAAGTATGAGTGGGGGATAACGGCGTGGAAGAGAGTTAGTGTAGGATATACAGTAAGTATGAGTGGGGGATAACGGCGTGGAAGAGAGTTAGTGTAGGATATACAGTAAGTATGAGTGGGGGATAACGGCGTGGAAGAGAGTTAGTGTAGGATATATACAGTAAGTATGAGTGGGGGATAACGGCCTGGAAGAGAGTTAGTGTAGGATATACAGTAAGTATGAGTGGGGGATAACGGCGTGGAAGAGAGTTAGTGTAGGATATACAGTAAGTATGAGTGGGGGATAACGGCCTGGAAGAGAGTTAGTGTAGGATATACAGTAAGTATGAGTGGGGGATAACGGCGTGGAAGAGAGTTAGTGTAGGATATACAGTAAGTATGAGTGGGGGATAACGGCGTGGAAGAGAGTTAGTGTAGGATATACAGTAAGTATGAGTGGGGGATAACGGCCTGGAAGAGAGTTAGTGTAGGATATACAGTAAGTATGAGTGGGGGATAACGGCCTGGAAGAGAGTTAGTGTAGGATATACAGTAAGTATGAGTGGGGGATAACGGCGTGGAAGAGAGTTAGTGTAGGATATATACAGTAAGTATGAGTGGGGGATAACGGCGTGGAAGAGAGTTAGTGTTACTGGTCAAATACAATATTAGTAGACATTCGTGATGGGGGATAGGTGTGAATGGAGAGTAACATTACCAGTAGGTATGATTGGTAGGAGTGAAATTAATGAGGATATTTACTTGAAATCAGGTCAGGTGAAGGTATTGAGGGATAAACCTTTACAACGGCACCTCGTAGCTAGTTTCTAATTTCCTATTTTCTGAAGAGTATAGAGAGGAAAAGGGGTAGAGAAGAGAAGGGGGGTTGGAGAGAGAGGAAGCTGTTGGAGTGGCTTTGGTATGTGTTATTAGTCTGTATACGTCAAATGTAAAATCGGATGGGAGTGGTGAAAGTGGGAGATATACGGACGAGCTTACATGGTGAAAGTGAGATATACGGACGAGCTTACATGGTGAAAGTGAGAGATATACGGACGAGCTTACATGGTGAAAGTGAGATATACGGACGAGCTTACATGGTGAAAGTGAGAGATATACGGACGAGCTTACATGGTGAAAGTGAGAGATATACGGACGAGCTTACATGGTGAAAGTGAGAGATATACGGATGAGCTTACATGGTGAAAGTGAGAGATATACGGACGAGCTTACATGGTGAAAGTGAGAGATATACGGACGAGCTTACATGGTGAAAGTGAGAGATATACGGACGAGCTTACATGGTGAAAGTGAGAGATATACGGACGAGCTTACATGGTGAAAGTGAGAGATATACAGACGAGCTTACATGGTGAAAGTGAGAGATATACGGACGAGCTTACATGGAGGGGTGCAACTACAAGGACACCGGTAAAACTGGGATGAACGAGGGGAGAGAAGAGTGATTGGCAGGGGGTGATGTTAGGAGGGGGAGAGGAGTATACATACACGCATACATATATTTAAAGACTTAAGTGTTCCACAAAAAGTGTGATTCAGGTCTCTTGTCCTAATGGCGGCACTCCAGGCAGCCCTGTTCAAAGCTGCCTCACTTGTCATCTTTTGTTCCAAGATAAGATTTATGGTCTGATCCCACGTCTTTCTTGGTCTACCCCTTGGTGCAGCTCCCTCCACATTCACAGATTTGCATCTTTTCACCCAACTTGGTTCATCCATCCTCTCCACATGCCTAACCATCGCATCTCACTGACACTCTTGATACCTAACCGGCACCTCAGCTTTTCACTAGGTATCGTATCTTTTAGTAAAAGTGATGGTGGTGGATTAACAGTGATGGTAGATGAGTGATAAGATGGACAATACGAGAGAGAAGATTGGATAAACTGCGAGTAAAATTTGAGGACAGGAATTTTAAGATGGGAGAGAAATGAGAATGTGAGAGGAAAAAGTCAGTGTGGATGTGGATATTGTTTTTATAAATATAAAGATAAAATTGGATAAAGACGGTCAGGTTAAACATGGGATGAGTAAGAAAGAGTAAAAGAAGAAATAGTGATTGAAAGAGTAGGTGAGGTGAAGTGCACACATTTCTAAGTAAATAAGTGGTGAAGGGGAATTTAATGTATTAGTGAATCAGAAGGGAAAAAGTAAGTGGAGGGGAATAAGGGTTGAATGGATAAGGTCGAGAGCTCGAGTGGGACCTACCTAAAAGGAAGTAGAGGCTGGGGGAGAATGATGAAAAGGATACCAACCTTTGAACGAGCTTGTTGGAGTTGAGGACAGGGGATAAGGAAAACCCGAAGAAAGCGGATTGAAAGACAAATTGACTAGCCTAGTTGAAAGCAGTGCAGTGAGATAACAAGAATATATCCGTAAAATGAATTAGAGAAGTGGAGTGGTGAAAGAAAAGAGGCGGCGAGGGGGAGAAAGACCGTGGCGAGAGAGATACGAGGAGAACGGATTGGTGAGAGGGGGAGTGAGGAGAAAAACCGATTAGATAGAGAAAGTGAGGAGCAAAGGTGATTGGTTAGAGGGAAGGGGAGTGAACAACGAGATAGGGAGAGTGAAGAGAACGAGCGATTGGGAGAGAGAGACCCCCCTTTCTCTCTCTCTGGGGGTAGGAAATAGGGGGGGGGGGGAAGAAGAAATAACATTTGGTAAAACAAAAAAAGGGTAGATTAGGAGAATAGGCGAGAGGGAAGAGATGAGAGGAGAAAGGACGAATTACATGGGGAAAGAAGTACACAGAGGAACAAAACAGGGGAGAAGAAAAGGCGAGTGATGGTGCGAGTAGGAAAGAAGCTAGTGGTGAGAGAGAGCGAGAGAGAGGGAGGGGGCAGAGTGGAGAGAATGCTGATGCAGCGAGTTAAAGGCGGAGTGTTCGCTGAGGGAGTTTTGAGGGGCTGATGAAAGTCTACGAGTGAAATGGAGAAAGAAAGGGTGGAGTTGGGAAAGGAAATAGTAGGGAAAGAAAAGGGAATGAGACATTTAAGTTGGAATGACAGTGATAATGTAAGGTAGCCAGTGATAGAGCAATGTTGGTTGTAGGGGTAGATATTATCAATGGCGTACGAACAGTTGGGATCAGATCAGGGTGGCTTCCATTTTAGCAGATCACGATACAATACAAGAAGTTATCAAACCAATAAATATAACCCGTGTAGATTATAGATAGTGAAGGTATTGGAGAGAGAGAGAGAGAGAGAGAGAGAGAGAGAGAGAGAGAAAGAGAGAGAGAAAGAGAGAGAGAGAGAAAGAGAGAAAGAAAGAGAGAGAGAGAGAGAGAGAGACGCAGAAGTAGTAGGTAGGCACAGGGAATGAAGTACTATTGAAGGGAGTGTGGGAGGAAAATTATAAGGGCTGCCGTTGATGTGATGTGGAGTTTGTTAGTTCAGATAAGGGGAAAGGGCTTGTTTGGAAGATCAGGGCAATATAAGAAAGAAGGTTGTACATGGTGGATAGTTTGAGTAATGTAGTGTTGATGATGGTGGCAACAGATACGTAATATTGGTTATGTAAAAGAAAACAATTACGAAAGGAATATCCACGAAGAATGAGGACCATTACTGAGAAATGTAGTCGACTGGAAGTGATGATGCCGATGGGGATGGCGACAGAGAAGGAAAAGGCGGTTTAAGAGATCAGGAATAATTTGGAAAGGAAAGATGAGTAATATAGAAGAATGGAATGGAATGGTGGAGTGGAGTGTGGTGGTGGGCAAGACAGCGACGGGACAAGGATGGTGGTGATGGTGGTGCCGCCGCTGCTAAGGATCAATACCGCTACTTCCCCAGTACAATACCACCACCACGTCGCCAACACCAACTCTCTTCTGCCCTCAACTCTTACACCACTGTATGTACTAATACAGAACACCTACACCACTACACAAAAACTGAAATTAACAGACAAGGCAGAAGTGATATATAAACGAAGTGAGAGGGCGTGGCGATGAGTAGACCTGATGAACCGATAGAGCACGGGGATATATTGAACCTAACACCACTCTACCTTGCATGGTGACTCCCGTTGATGGTAAAAAGTGGTAACTGGCAGCAAGTTGAAGCAGAATCGATGGTAGGTTGACTTGGTGTTACTGATAGCACCATGGCGGAGCTGGGTGAGGGAGGAGAGACGCGGACTGACGGGGACGACGGCTGAGCGGGGAGTGAGGCCCGGCTCGCGGGTTACCTGGGTAATCCTGCTATCGACCCGTCCTCCCCTCCACCACCCCGGACCATACCGCCCCGCCCCGCCCCGCCCAGCCCACATATTCCCCAAGTTTCAGACTCTGCAATTTTCTTTTTGTTGGGACGACCAAATACTTTTATCAAGGACTGATCTAGTCCAATCTCTACTGTAGTTGTTAAGTTAAGTTAGGTCTAGGACAAGGTACCTTGAACGTCCCTGTAAAAGTATGTAGTACATAAACTAATGCAAACTTGGGGAATATGCTCCCTGCCCCGCCCCGCCCCGCCGCGCCCCGCCAGGGTCTATAGCAGGGGCACTCACCGCCACCACCTGCACGCCCCCTCGCACCTGCCGCCACGTGTCGCACGCGTTTTCATGCGCACAAACTCACGCACTCGTCACAACACACGCACTAACAGCCACACGCAGGACCGCACTCTACACGCCGTGATCAATATGGGCCAGGGGGCGCTGTTGGCTTTAGTGGTGGTGGTGGTGGTGGTGGTCCTAGAAGCCAGGGGCCACACACACATCACAACACACGCATACCATACCACGCACATCACAATACAACCACGCAGTACACTATTCTCCTTATCACAAAACATTCCACACACCGCCGCACTTTTATTCCACCAACGTACACTTAAATATGTAAACTAATAAAACAAGTGCTATAAGCCATTATAAGTATTCACCCATTTCAATCTTAAACATTTGGGAAATTATAAAACCCGTATCTTGCGTAAGTTTGTTACAAATTGGCTCCTGATTGTCACAATAAAAAAATGTTCCAGCGAACTATGCCAATTTATAAAGACAAAGTTTAGTACGATAACGTCTTGCTTCCTTTTAATCTGGCTAGTTTTATACGATGTTATTCTTCAGCTTAGGAAGAGACTGTGGGAGTCAGGTTTAGCGACTCCTAAGAGGTCTTTCCCAAGCTTAGTAAAATGGTGTAAAGTAAGCCATAGTAAAAAACAAACAGATGACGCCGTACTGAAAGCCAAATTGTATTACTGACCTCACGAAGTTCCTTGATCTTGGAGCCGCCCTTGCCAATGATGCAGCCAGCCTGACTCTGGTGCACTAGGATACGGGCGTCGCTCTCATTACCCTTCTGCAGCGCCTGGGGGGACACAAACAACGGCACACGGAATTTTATCACAAACTTTGTTACCTTCTATTACTTACTCCTTTTGACTATCCACCGTAATCTAAATTAACTAACTTCAAACGCCATTAGCTTGCATTTGCTGTTCTATTTTCGACTACTATGTAATTCATCATATATTTAATAATTGGAAAGCCACAAGTTTTCCCAAGTGTCCTATTTATTACATGGCGTTAATGTTCTATAACTTTATCTTCCATACTACCTTTAACATACAAGTTTATGTCAATATTTGTGGTAATTATACATAACCTACCAAACTTAATTATCCAGAACTTTCCTTATATGTCTAAGTTTATCCTCTAGCACAACCCACCTATCGAACTTCCTATCTGATGTACTGTATGTTTATATAATTAGGTTTTAATAGTGTTTTCACTATTTGTTTTCCTTATTCCACTACTATGGTATGGTGCAGCAACTATCAACACTAAGCCTACCACTGTCCCCAGCTGCCTCTACCCTCCCTCCTGCTAAGCCTATACCTAAACTCCACTACAACCATGTTCTATCCTCTACTATTGCCACCCATCTATACCAGTCTGTTTGGCTCCAACCATCGATAGTTTACACACGGTGGACAACACAATTGGTACAGGGGGTTTACAATTGTAGGTGATAGCCAGAACAAAATAACAAATATAGTTTTACTAGTGTACAATCTTATAAATCTGACAATTATTGTAGTCATTAAATTTCCGGTATTTAATCAACAATCTCTTACACATTCGTTAGTCTACCCTACCAAATAATATTTATGACAATCCCCAGCTACCACAAGCAGATTAAAACGTATATAGCTTCTTAGATAGTACAGCCAAACTCTTTGTATTCAGTATAAAGGGCACTACATGCTATAGCTAAAAATAGACCATTTTATTCATGACCGTCAGATTAAATGGGTACAACTATAGAATTATCTTCAGCAGCCTATCCTCTTTCACGTCCTGTTAAAACAAATACAAAAATCGCCGGACGATACGCCAAGTCAGATACGGTCATTCAATGTATGGTTTAACATTGTAATAATAATATGGCCAATATATGCAGCTATAAAGGTGGTAGCAACAGTGAATCCAAGCCAAAGAGGAAATGTTACTGACTGATGGTTGGCGGAAGGTCAAGGAGTGAAGGCCACAGGTCAGGTCAACCAATAACTCAACACACGAGCCATAGGGGATTATCACAAATATTATATATGGCGTCCACAATTTGATTAAGCTAAAACAGACTTAATGTTCACCGTACATACGATGTTTGATCAAACATGTTGTTGTTATATACCAAAACTAAACTAAATTAAACCGTAACTTACTAGAACATGAAGTACCTACGAAATTATAAATTAATATATACATTTTCTTTCACATCGGAGAATGTAAATTCTGAAATAGATATTTCCAAATATATTTGTAATTACCTAATAAAATAAAAATGGATTAGAAACTAAACAGTTCACTGCAAATATGTTATAATAAAATGGCGCACTTAAATATGTGTACAATAAATACATGTGCTGGAATACAAGCATGCTGAGGAAAGAAAGAATTAAACACAAATCTGAAGAAAAACGTGTTTTGGGAAGAGAAAGAGGAAAACTGAGTTAACCCTTTCATGTTATTCGGGCTATAATTATCAACTGCCCATGTAAATATCTATAATGTAAGTTATATAAACACCAAGAGTGTCCTATCTGACCCCATGTCCTACGTGTTTCCAGTCAATGAAGGTATATAGAATGTCATAAACCGACCAATTAAACACTATCCACTGGGTATCGTTCAACATTTAGCAGCTTATGTTAATACTGTTGTTGTGTAGATTTCCAAGATATCATAAGCGGAATGTGAAAGCAAAGATCCTGTTTTAATTCTTCAAACTATACCTCTAATTTTAAGAGAAAATATTGTATAGGTTACATCAATATTACCCAGGGTGCAATTACCAAGTTTATCAACATTGCATTCCCAACTTGCATAAATGTTTATAATTGAAATTTAAATATCAGTTTCCAATCGCGAGTGATAGAGCGTACTGACAATACAACACAGTTTAACAGAGAGGATAACAACATAATTAGGAGGAAACATAACTAAAAATAGGGAACCTAAATGATAAAAACAACCATAATAAATAAATAAACATATATATATATATATATATATATATATATATATATATATATATATATATATATATATATATATATATATATATATATATATATATATATATATATATATATATATATATATATATATATATATATATGCACACATTAAATCAATATCAATAAACTATAAAAAAAAA
Organism: Paralithodes platypus; assembly: GCA_032716605.1. NCBI lineage: Eukaryota > Metazoa > Arthropoda > Malacostraca > Decapoda > Lithodidae > Paralithodes > Paralithodes platypus. The sequence continues at coordinate 47,787,025 of CM064552.1, read as the reverse complement.
TGATAACCAACTATGATACGGAGCTTTACATGTTACACATACCCGGTATATATGGATTAGGATTATACTATAAGGAATAAAATAAAATAACAAAAACAGGAATGACAACATTAGTGAAATATATTCAAGGTAATAAAAACAATCGAGTGTGTGAACTTACCTCATCGAGACACTGCAGCACCTCATTCAGGACTTTGAGAACCACATCCTCCGAGCCACCGATGGTCAGCACCCTGTAAGAACACCCAGCACACCCTGTACACACACATACACAATACACTACACTACATACAACACCCTATACACACACCACCGGGACTTACTACACCTTAAACCACATCCTGTAACACACAATACATTCAACCAAACTTCTTGCATGATGTTATACCATATAACACATCCTTTACACACATATAACACCCTATACACGCACCACCGGGACTTACTACACCTTAAACCACATCCTGTAACACACAATACATTCAACCAAACTTCTTGCATGATGTTATACCATATAACACATCCTTTACACACATATAACACCCTATACACGCACCACCGGGACTTACTACACCTTAAACCACATCCTGTAACACACAATACATTCAACCAAACTTCTTGCATGATGTTATACCATATAACACATCCTTTACACACTATAACACCCTATACACGCACCACCGGGACTTACTACACCTTAAACCACATCCTGTAACACACAATACATTCAACCAAACTTCTTGCATGATGTTATACCATATAACACATCCTTTACACACATATAACACCCTATACACGCACCACCGGGACTTACTACACCTTAAACCACATCCTGTAACACACAATACATTCAACCAAACTTCTTGCATGATGTTATACCATATAACACATCCTTTACACACATATAACACCCTATACACGCACCACCGGGACTTACTACACCTTAAACCACATCCTGTAACACACAATACATTCAACCAAACTTCTTGCATGATGTTATACCATATAACACATCCTTTACACACATATAACACCCTATACACGCACCACCGGGACTTACTACACCTTAAACCACATCCTGTAACACACAATACATTCAACCAAACTTCTTGCATGATGTTATACCATATAACACATCCTTTACACACATATAACACCCTATACACGCACCACCGGGACTTAATACACCTTAAACCACACATAATACATTCAACCAAACTTCCTGAATTATGTCATACCATATAACACACTCAGTAAACTTAAACACACACACAGTACACTATACACTCCGCCACAACCCCCCCCCCCCACCCTTTACACACAATACACATACCAATACTCACTATAATGGAGGACACCAAGCACATACCACTCTTTAGTGTATACACACACGTTATATACACTACATCCCATAACCTTCTACTGTTCCTCTAACACACTGTACATAAACAGCATCTGACCCATCTCTCAATACTTGAAACCTAACATATCCCTTACAAATTATGCACCCCGAATCCCTATACCCTGTAACACACCTATCAACACTAAGTCCAACCTATAGCAAAACATAGCCCTTGGAACAGTGTAAACAATCCCGCACACAGTATGTAAGCTAACCCACATCAACCACTGGCACACAATACAAACAGTAGCGTAAACCTACACCTTCTTACAAGCATAAACCTACAAATACTCACAGCTTAGACTACGCCCAACATTACTGTCAGCGAACTGTACATTATGCAGTAGACACTACACAGCACATTATATACTACAATGAACCTACTACTACATTTGGTATACCATACATTACACACCCTACGGCACAACTAGTATAATTACATATTTTTTAGTAAACTCTACACTGGTTAATAGGCATACACTCCGACCATCCTGCTCTACACCCTATGTTACTCACGTCTACTTGACACTATACTCAATAAAGCCTACACTACACCCAATACATCCCATACTACAACTGGTCACTAACCATTAAACCCTATGCCACACGCAATACACATCATACCACATTCAGTACACTGGGCTTTACAATAAATACATCTTAACAGTACTGCACTTAGTTCACCCAATGCCACACGCAATACTGATTTATAACCTATTATATATATACCACTACAAACCACAGAACACAAACACACCTTTATCACCGTACACCCTCTATAACACTCCTTTGACAACATTACCATTCAGCAAATGTTACAATATAAACCCCAGTAATACCACACTCACACATAACACATCCACTACATCTTACGCTACAACGGGTAGGGTGGACTACCCAGTTTTACGCGCTGGTCCAATTACTCCAGGAATTAGACAATACAGTAACCACAAAGAATGGCGAGTAGTTACATTAATCATCAAATGTATTGTTCTACCGTACATTTTGACAGTAAATGTATGAACCTTAACACGACAGTTTCTTTTGGATATAATTATCATCTATTTCGCTTACTAATTTGACTACTATGTACAATTGGCTAGTCTATCCTACACCCTAAAATAAGAGGCATTCTTCGTGACTACTATTTTATACACTCCATTATTTACCTTGTATAAAACATATATAACAATTACTGCAATCACACCTTATATAAAACATATATAACAATTACTACAATCACACCTTGTATAAAACATATATAACAATTACTGCAATCACACCTTATATAAAACATATATAACAATTACTACAATCACACCTTATATAAAACATATATAACAATTACTACAATCACACCTTATATAAAACATATATAACAATTACTACAATCACACCTTATATAAAACATATATAACAATTACTACAATCACACCTTATATAAAACATATATAACAATTACTACAATCACCTTATATAAAACATATATAACAATTACTACAATCACACCTTATATAAAACATATATAACAATTACTACAATCACACCTTATATAAAACATATATAACAATTACTGCAATCACACCTTATATAAAACATATATAACAATTACTACAATCACACCTTACATAAAACATATATAACAATTACTACAATCACACCTTATATAAAACATATAACAATTACTGCAATCACACCTTATATAAAACATATATAACAATTACTACAATCACACCTTACATAAAACATATATAACAATTACTACAATCACACCTTATATAAAACATATATAACAATTACTGCAATCACACCTTGTATAAAACATATAACAATTACTACAATCACACCTTGTATAAAACATATATAACAATTACTACAATCACATTAACAGTCTTTCAAACCAATGATCCGTCTATATGCAACGAGTCATAGACTACAGAAGATCTGGACTTGACACGAAAATGGAACTTTGCAGTAAGGGACCCAACATCGGAGAACGAACCCCCAAGTTCGAACCTCGAAACCGCGAAAATATCAAATTTTCACGGTATCGATGTTCGAACTAGGGGGTTCTCTTTCCGATTTTGGGTCCCTTACTGCAAAGTTACATTTTCGTGTCAAGTCCAGATCTACTGTAGTCTGTTTTAATCCTACCGCACACACTTCGATCTGCCCAATAATCCAATATTACACAACAAACGTACATTACACTTTCACACTGTTAATCAAATGATGAATAAAGACCCTCGGTAAAATAATACGTTTGAAAGACACTTTAATTATTTTGCTTTGCATCTTGAGTAAATCCGCTTAATCTGAATTATACGGTATGGATATTAATGCTTTTCCATATTCGTTGATTTGATATGAACATACACCGATTTATCTAAATAAATAAAAGTAAATTGTCAAGATAATTTACTTTAGCTTAGGCTATCTTTAAAAAAAATGCTGGCAATATGTCTAAGAGAGAATTGCAAAGAATCGATAAAATAAACCGAACATTTTAGTTTTAAAGCAAAAATCTGCCGTTATGCAGATTAAAATAATAAAATAAAAAATAAATATAAATTTACTATCAACAATATTGCCATCTAGTACATTCCTAACAAAACCTAAAACAATATATTTCCGCTCTTAGCCTTGCTATACTACTACTAAATACATTGTTATTTCAAACGTAACTTTCAATACAATGTCGTAATTGTAACTATATTCTGGCTAACATAATTCGACTTTAGTAGTCAGCTTTGAGAAGGACTTGTAAATCACACGCGTAATAATTGTATAAGTTGCCTTTGACTTCCATATTTCCTTCTCAGATGGAATAAACTAATTTAATGATAGTCAAAATAAAATATATAGAGGCCCCATCGCATTAAAAAGCTTTAAAAAAATCATTCGAAACTATCTGGCCCATCATCTCAATTCTGCAACCAGTACACATTGACAACATAGTGCACACCCACACCTTGCAACTGGTACTATAAGCAACTCACTACATCCCACCATCTACATGGTCAGAACCAATGTGTTCAGGTCCAAACATACACAATATTATCTACCATAACAAGTTAACATACAAGGAATAATATTAACAACAAACTATCGTCTAACTTTATAATAGAATAAACAAATAATAAATACATGGATATATAAATTAATGGCAACACGTGCAGTCATCCCATTGTTGTTGACATTGAATAAATAATAAAGGTGTTGCTGCTACTGCTGTTGTACACAGATTAATTAGATGGTTATGGTGAATCTACTAGCAGAAGAATGGAAGTGCAAGGGGTGAAGGAACAATGGTGTGCAGGGGAATGCTGCAACAATTACATGTGCAATATAGTGAAAGAGACTCTTACAATAGGAACATCGAAAACAGTGACCGTAATAAGAGACACGGTAATCAATGGGGAAGGAATTTGCGTATTAATGACGACCCACAAAAGTTGTGTCGTCTTCGTCTTTCAATAGCTTTCAAGTATTGCAAATATAGATGCATAAAATATATATTTTGCTTATCAATGAGCAAAATCTAACAGCTAAGAAGGCAATATAGACGATAAAAAAAACAATAATTCTACGTGATTTCACAAGCTATAATGAGGAAAATACAGGCTTATAATGTGAGGGGAGGGCAGGTGAAGTGGGTACTTACAGTGGATTAGGAAAATCACAGGTACCAAAATAGCTTTACACTCGAGGGAGGAATTCAAACAGAAAAATTATTGGTATATTCTTAGAAAACTGGTAAAACATAAATAATAGATACCGGTAAGATACACATAGTAGTGCAAGACGTAGATTTTAAGAATTAGAAAATTGAATCACATTAGTGTTCCACAACTGAGAGAAAATAGGAAATATTAAGTCAAGAGGATAGTCAATCAGACGATATATTAAAGACACAATGGCTAGATAATGGACATTGGTAAGGAGTGGCTTGGAAGGGTATGAGTGAATAGCTTGAAATAAAAAGCAACTTTATGATAAAAACATACCTTACCACTTATTTAAGAATTTACATTGTCCGTCATAAGGATAAAGGTCAAATGACAAAAATAGAAGATAAACAATAATTTTAAATGGGCTACAGTATAGGGATACTGATAACGCAGTAAGAAACTGTGACATTTAAGTATATGTATCTCCTTAAAACGGACGGGTTCAAAGTATATGCATATAATCAAATTGAAAGGGTCGAAATGAGGCTATACAATATCACAAACTAATTTGTGACAATATTAGTAGGTAAATTATGAAGGACGGGTCTACAGTACAGCTATCAGATGAAAAGGAGAGTGTGTGAGTAGAGCTAATGCAGATAGTAAAGCAATGGGATTAAACATTACAAAGCGTTGACTGGGGACATTGCCAAACTCAGAAATGGGTGACAATTTGTGGAAATCAAAACGGAAGATTAATAATACAAGTGGATCGAGGAAGGGAGAAGCAAAAGGTTTATGAGAAGCAGCAACTACAGAGGAGTTAGTGGTGGGAGAGCTATGAAGGTAGAGTGATATACAGTAACAGTGTGGGGAAGGAAAGAATGTGAGAGGGTAGGGGTGAGAGGGCAGCAGTAGCAGGTAACACAATGTTGACATATCCTTTGATCTCTAACCACAAAGAAGCTCTGCCTCATTATGTTTGTGTGTGACCTCAACAGCCTGGCGGGAGGGAGTGCCAGGGTGTTGAGGTCACAAGTTAGTGGGAGGAAAGGCACACTGGCAACTGTTGACCGTCTGTTGTGACTGAGGGTTGAGGGCAGTGTGAGGGAGGCTGGGTGACCTAGCCACTAAGGGGCGGGGCTGACACTAGTGGGGGGGAGGTTGAGGCTGGGCAGTTAGGCGGACATAACAGTGTAAACTCTAATTACTGTGCATGGAGGCCTGAGCCGAACACTCAAGCCTCCACATGAGCAACATTATCCACAGTATCTGAATGGAGCGAGACAGGGAGAAGGGCCATGTGGAGGGCTCATCCTCAAGCCTGCACTGACCAGCCTGACCGTGCTTGGTATATAGACCCAAGCATGGCCAGACTGATCCCTCAGTGCCACGCAACCTGCAGGTGCCCCGGGCCGCCCCGACACTGGTCACGGGGCCCACAGCGGCGGTGGCGGCCAGGGGTATCTGCAGGTAACGAGCACATATGATAAAACAGTAAAAGAGAACTAATTACCGTTCGGGGCCTGGGCAATCGGGGACGGTAATACTGGCTGGATTCTGCTCAGGGGGAGGGGCGGACGTTGGATGGGCGGGACATGAACCAATCATAGATGACCACGGCCGTCAGTCAGTCGAGAGGGGGCAGGGCCAACATGGGATTGGTCAGAAACAAGTTGGTATTGACCAATCGGACGTTGGCGGGACATCGGGGGCAGCCGCGTTGGCAGGGGCATAGGGGGGGAGAGAAGGCTCCAGTTAACAGACTGGCAGTGGAGAGGTTCCTACTGTTATCATTATTACCATTATATAACACATGATATAAACTAGTGATAGCACCGTGCCGTGCGGGTGGAGGTGTGACGGGACAGCAGGGTGATAAAGAGTGAGTGGGGGTTGTAGGGTGCCAGGAGGGTGCCAGGCTACCGGCTTGAGGCAGGACCTAATACCGGCTATCCCAGCACCACCTGATTAGTCACCCTACACCCATATCTCACACGCCTGCCACCCACCACACCCCCACGGTCAGCAGGGCGTGCACAGTTCGGGCGTGTGGGGCGGGACGGGGTGGGGCGGGGCTGGGGTTGACAAGTGTGAGAGAAGGAGAGAGAGAGTCATGTTGTGAAGGACTGAGTGGTGGGGTCTGTGTCTCGCCGCACGTGGTCCCGCTCCCACACACGTTGAGAGAGGCCACATTTTTCTTTGTATAAATTATACTATCATCATACTGATATTTACAAGTGACACAGATATATAATTATAAAGCTTAGATAAAATAGGGTTGAGGTGTGTGAGGGAGGGGGAGGCAGGGCGGGGTAGGGGCCGCCCTGGAGTACCCACCTCGCTGCGTAAACGTGAGATGTTTTGACCTCCCTTCCCGATCACCGAGCCGGCAGCCTGAAACGAAACAAGACACATCCGTAACATTAACACTACGTCACAAATACATAAAATGGACATTATTATACACATGTCAATCACTGTAAAGTCGTGTTCTATTCTAGCGTGAAAAGGGAAGAGCGGTGGGGTGAGGACTCCCTCGTTAATTTGACGTTAATTTATTTTTATGTACTGCTTTTTAAACTAGAAATTGACAATGAGGGAATGAGCCAAGGAAGACATGGGAGTAAGGAATATAATATGATACAATAGGAGGGGCCTGGATATATTTTAAACAAGGGGAGACCCTTCCAAACAATACACAGGGCTTTAATAACAGCCACCTACCAAAACCAGTAGCTTAGCGACTGAACATAAAATATAATTTAACTCTTTGAATCATATTACAATGTTATACTTTTATTCTGTCTATTAATAAAAGATTATATTCAAATACAAAGGATCGTGTGAGATGTTACCCAAGGATTCCTAGGTCCCTTCCTATGCTAAATAATATGAGAATAATGCCATGTTACTAAAACGGTTAAGCAGTGCAAAGAACACACACAGACCCAATAATTATGATCATTCATACATTCAAATGAACAAATAGCTACTAAAAATATACCCTTAAGGCTAGTAATATGTAACTTATATATATATATATATATATATATATATATATATATATATATATATATATATATATATATATATATATATATATATATATATAAAAATAAAAAAAAATCGCCCCAAACCATTTCCTGTTCTTAAGTCACTCTTCAAAACATGTTATTTGACAAATAATGCATACCGTATGTCTTTTGATTTGATATCTTGTTATTCTAAGGTAGTTACACAAAAGTAATTGAAAGTAATTGAGTGAAAGTAAAAAGTGCACTGTATCAAGGAATTGTTATGCCAACAGTGATGTATGGGGCTGAGACATGGGCTCTGAAGAAAAAGGAGAAAAGAGGGCTGGATGTGATGGAGATGACCTGCTTGAGGAGTATGTGTGGAGTTACTCGTAGAGACAGATTGAGGAATGAAGAGATACGTAGGAGAGTGGGGCAGCAAGAACATTTGTCAGCCAGAGTGGACAGAAGGGTGCTGAGCTGGTATGGTCATGTTGAACGAATTGGAGATGAAAGGCTTACAAAGAGAATATGTGAGTCAGGTACAAGGGAGATAGAAGGGCAGGAAGACCCCCATTGAGATGGAGAGACTGTGTAAGAAAGGCTTTGGATGATAGAGGAATGACTATAGATCAGGCAGGGGAAGTGGTGGTGGACAGGAGTGAATGGAGAATGCTTGTGAATAGTTGAGTGAACACGTGGTCATTTGGAGTAAGGGGTCGGGCGCAAGTTGGACTAGATAATAGTCCATCAGGCGCCTGGCCCGGGGAGACGATTAATATGAAGGGTGTGCCTGGAAGTGTGGTGAGAGGGCTTGTGGCTTTGGCTCCGCTGCATGTCTGCCTGCCGAGATCGGAACCTCTCCGGGTGGTCAGGGGCCGGGGGAGTGCTGGAGCGACCTTGGTAACCCTGGTCTCTGGGTCTTCTCCTGGGTGACCTGGATGTGTGAGAGTTTGTGTTTTTTATGTTTATTTTTTGTTTTATGTTGTTTTTGTGTTTTCCCTGTTCTTGCTCTGTCTTGAGTCGGCTACCCCCAAAATGGGGATTGGGCCTGAGCATATAGATAGATAGATAGATAGTTAAACAAAACAAAATTCATACAAGATATTTCGATTTTAAGCTACACTCATCCCTGCCCCAATTCTTGCTAAATTAGTTTTATTCCATGTATGGCACCACATTTACCTCCATCCTAGACTTTTGTACCCACCCACACCCTCCAACAGCTGATAATTGATCTAAACAAAAAAACCCAGGTCGGTCTAAGGATTACCAAAACGAAAAATAAAACTATCCGTTCTCAAAAGTTGCAAGATAGTATATAAATGGCAAAACTCACTAGAATAATACTATGATCTCTTCAATGTCGTTTCATATAGTTAAAATTCCTAAAATATCACTAGAATTAATGTCACTATGTGTAAGAAAATGCTGCTACAATAAAGTAAATACATCTAGATCTAGCGGGAAGTTAGCTAAATTGGCAACACTGGACATGGAATTAGCCCTTCTGAAAGCCAGTTTTATGTACGTTTATAGTAGGTTTCCAGAAAAATAGCATATAGACGCCATCTTAATTAACTCTGCTGTACTCATACTTTATATCATAATACGTTGTTTGTACACATATGACGAAGGTTATACTACTAATACAATTAGACTCTTACGTTATCAATGTCAATCTATCTAGTAACTCTAGTTGCATCGACTGTTTAACTACTACATTTGTAAGAAAGAGGAGAGGGAATGTACCTAGAAACTACTTTCTCTTACAATACATATTATATTAATGTACATTAAATGATTGACTCCTGTAAACATATTTAACATTTTGCATGTCTACGATTTTTTGTTTATTTTATCCCGATATCATGCCACACCAAATATTAATTGGCAATTAGATAACATTATAATACATCTAAGGACAAAGTTCTAATGGAATATGTCATGAAATAGCAGAGAATTAACGTAGATAAATTCGAGCCAGACAAATATATCATTGGCATCTAAGCTTTGAATTAACGAGAAGTGTTTATTTTGTCCGGCTATATACAGTAAATTATTATGTCCGGCTATATACAGTAAATGATTATGTCATTACCAATGGTATATATAGTCATTACCAATGGTATATATAGTCATTACCAATGGTATATATAGTCATTACCAGTGGTATATATAGTCATTACCAATGGTATATATAGTCATTACCAATGGTATATATAGTCATTACCAATGGTATATATAGTCATTACCAGTCATTACCAGTGGTATATATAGTCATTACCAATGGTATATATAGTCATTACCAGTGGTATATATAGTCATTACCAATGGTATATAGTCATTACCAATGGTATATATAGTCATTACCAATGGTATATATACCTTACCTTTGGATACCTTTGGATGTGTTCGCCGCTCCTCTAGCGGCACCAAGGAGCGCGACGCCCCTCGTTATGGGTGGTGATTTGGTGCAGTAGACTGTTTGAAGCGACAGCTCGCTCCCTTGCGAGGATGGGCTCGTCTGGCACTTTTTGCAGTTCGACATCTAGGGCTCTCTTGAAGTTGTCTAACGAGATGTCCCTCATGTCTCTTACTCGCCGTGGGAGTTTGTTGAAGAGACGTGGGCCTCTGTGTGATAACCAGCCCTCTCGCAGAGAGCCCATAGCACCCCTGTTATTCATCCGGGGGATTTCGCATTCCCAGCCTCTCCTATCACTGAATTTCATGACTATCGGAGTATGTAGGTTTGGTACTAAACCCTCTGCGATTTTCCACGTGTATATTATTAGGTAACGTTCTCTTCTACGTTCCAGTGAGTACAGATTCAGTGCTCTTAAACGCTCCCAATAGTGTAGATGTTTTATCGAACTTATATGCGAAGTGAAATTTCTTTGTACACTCTCTACGTCATTTATTTCACCTGCTTTGTATGGGGATGTTAATACGCTACAGTATTCAAGCCGCGGTAGCACTAGAGATTTGAAGAGCGTTATCATAGGCAATTCACCGCGTGTTTTAAAAGTACGCAGAATCCAACCCGTTAGACGTTTCGCAGCCGCCACTTTGACCTGGTTATGTACTTTGAAACCCATATTTTCAGACATTAATACCCCAAGGTCTTTCCGTTCTATTATGTGGTTAGATTCTGTTAAGTAATTTGTAATTTCTTTAACACCATTATTATCTCCGTACCGTATTAATTGGAATTTTTCCTCATTGAATCGCATGTTGTTTTCCCTGGTCCACTGGAACACTACATTCATGTCTTCCTGCAGTCGGCCCGTGTCCTCTTGTGTGTTTACTATCTTGCTTAATTTTGTGTCATCAGCAAAAGACGACACCGTACTGTGTCTGGTGTTGGTATCTATGTCGCAAATTAGTATGAGGAACAGAAGGGGCGCTAGCACTGTTCCTTGGGGCACTGAGCTTTTGACATCCGAAGGCTCAGAAGTGACTTGGTTTACTGCTACCGATTGTTTTCGGTTTACGAGGAAATTGTATATCCACCATCCGATTTTCCCAGTTATACCTTTTGCTTTCAGTTTGTGGGCTATTATACCATGGTCACATTTATCAAATGCCTTAGCAAAATCGGTGTAAATGACATCCACGTTTTTCTTTTCTTCTAGCGCTTTAAGAATTTTGTCATAGTGTTCCAAAAGTTGTGAGAGACATGATCTTCCCGCTCTGAACCCATGTTGACCGGTGTTGTGTAGTTCATTTGTCTCCATGAATGTTGAAATTTTGCTTCGCAGGACTCACTCGAAAACTTTAATGATGTGAGAGGTTAGAGCTACTGGGCGGTAGTTTTTTGGTAGTGCTTTACTCCCTCCTTTATGCAGTGGGGCAATTATTGCGTTTTTCAAGCTATCTGGTATGTCACCAGTGTCTAGACTCCTTCTCCACATTATAGCCAGGGGTTTTGAGAGGTTTTCCTTACATTTTTTCATTAGGATCGAATTCCAAGAGTCCGGGCCTGGTGACGAGTGGGATGGCATGTTGGAAATGGCCTCTTCTATGTCTTTTGGACCGAAATCAATATCCAGCATCTGAGGGGTTTCCATGAAAAATATATTTTGGTCTCTGATGACTTTTGTTTCATCAGGCTCACTGAATGCCATTTCATACTGCCTGCTTAAGAGTTCGCTCATTTCCTTTTTGTCCCCTGTGAAAGAGCCGTCCCCTTTGCTCAGTGGGCCGATGTTTGATGTTGTTTTAGCCTTTTGTTTGGCGTATGAAAAGAAATATTTGGAATTTTCCTTTATACCTGCAATAGCTTTCCTCTCCTCTTCCATATGTTGTAGTTCATATGATATTCTTAGCCTTTGTTCAATTTCCACAATTTCTCTATCTATTTCGACCTTTTGTCTATCCTGTAGATTTTGATGTGTGCGTCTTTGTGTGAGTAATTTTCTTCTTCTGTACAGCCTCCTCCTTTCCCAATCTTGTTTGCTTCTTCGTTTTGTTTGTCTTGCAGGTATATGGTGGCTACAGATTTGGGTCATGGTTTCTGTTATTAAGACTAGACATTCTGCTGGTGTCAGGTTATCCATTAAATCTTCCCAGTCTATTTCCTCCATTTCTTGATTTACCTCTTCCCACCTAATGTTTTTGTTATTGAAGTTAAATTTACTGAAGGGGCCGGTTTTTGTTCTCGATTCTGAGGTTGTCTGTACACTTTGTAAGGTTGTTTTGATCTCAATTAATTTATGTTCTGAGTATGTTGTGTCCGATATGTTAATGCTGTGTACTAGAGTCGTTGTTAGTGAAGACCAGGTCTAAGATATGGTTTTCCCGTGTGGGTTCAGCAATATGTTGGGTAAGACTAAAAAAATCACAAAGTTCAAAAAGCTCTCTCGTATTAGTATTTGCTTCTCCGGTGTTATTTGCCACTAACTGGTTTTCTAGTTGTCTCCATTTAATGTTTGGTAGGTTAAAGTCTCCTAGCCATATAATATTTGGTGTTGGGTTCCCCAGGGTTTCCACTTCTGATTTTATTTTGTTGAGCTGGGTTTTGAATTCTTCTCGGGATGAGTCTGGAGGCCTGTATGTAACAATAACTGCTAAATTTAGGGATTCTATTTTAACTCCAAGTATTTCCACCACTTCATTACTGTTATTTAGGAATTCAGTACATATCAGTGAGTCATGTATGTACAAGGCTACACCTCCATGTGATCTATGCGTTCTGTCCGCCCTATGTAGGTTGTAACCAGGAATCCATACCTCACTATCTTCCTGATCTTTAATGCGAGTTTCTGTGAGAGCCGCAAATATAGCGTTTCCTTCTTCTAGCAGGCCCCTAATAAATGGTACTTTGTTCGTGGTTCTATTTTTTAGGCCTTGGATATTTGCAAACAAGATTGGGGAGGGATTGTTTGGAGTACTATGTGTACCTAATAGTCTTCGGGATGTATTGGCCACTCTTGGGAGGCCAGGAGGTGCTCGAGGTGTTCTATGTGCTCTTCCATCTCCCTCAGTCTCTTCATCTTCATCTGCCCTTTCCCTCCTTGCCTTTTTCCTCTGTCTCGTCCTCGCATAGCTAGAGAGTTTTTTGGACTATCATTCGTGTTAGGTCTAGCATATCTCCAAGTCCCTCTAATATGAAAGGCTGGGCATTTCATATTGTAGCAGGTCTTGTTCTTAAGTGATGTCTTGCAAAGGGATGGGTGGTGGTATTTGCAGGTTTCACCAAATCTACATTTTCCATGACTGGTTATGTTGTTGCAAATTTTGGGATGAGCAAATCTACATGAATTCCCATTATATTCGCCCTTTTGACCAAAGTAGCACCTTCTTTCCAGATAATATCTGCACACTGGTGTAGACAACCCCAGTAGGTGGGGCTGGGGCTGCAAGGGGTTATGTGGTGAGCTAAGTGTGGTTGTGGGTGATAGTAGGCTTGGTGTATGGGTGGGTGAGGCCTGCAGGGGGGTGGAGTTACGGGTCGGTTGTAGGTGGGCAGGTGGCAGTGGTGAGGGGGGAGACGATGTGGAAGGGGAGCCTGATATGGGAGCTTGTTGCATATAGTCCTTACCAATGGTATATATAGTCATTACCAATGGTATATATAGTCATTACCAATGGTATATATAGTCATTACCAATGGTATATATAGTCATTACCAATGGTATATATAGTCATTACCAATGGTATATATAGTCATTACCAATGGTATATATAGTCATTACCAATGGTATATATAGTCATTACCAATGTATATATAGTCATTACCAATGGTATATATAGTCATTACCAATGGTATATATAGTCATTACCAATGGTATATATAGTCATTTATCAATGTATAAAGCATTATGTGATGGGCAAGCTACCCATTTGTTTTCCATGGGGATAGCTATTATTGGGAAAATTTATTAGAGAAACTGGCACCTCAACATATGACAAGGGCATGAAGAACAAAGTGAGTGACTTTATTAATATAGCCTATAGAAGCTTTCAATCAGTGCTATCTAAACCAAGACGGGTTGGTTAAGTATAGTTAGGTTAGCACTTTAATTTAACCCTATCGATTAGGCACTGGTTAAGATATATTGGTTGTCCTTTAAAGACTACTTTTATCATTCATAAATATTAGGCACTGGTTAAGATATATTGGTTGTCCTTTAAAGACTACTTTTATCATTCATAAATATTAGGCACTGGTTAAGATATATTGGTTGTCCTTTAAAGACTACTTTTATCATTCATAAATATTAGGCACTGGTTAAGATATATTGGTTGTCCTTTAAAGACTACTTTTATCATTCATAAATATTAGGCACTGGTTAAGATATATTGGTTGTCCTTTAAAGACTACTTTTATCATTCATAAATATTAGGCACTGGTTAAGATATATTGGTTGTCCTTTAAAGACTACTTTTATCATTCATAAATAGGCCTAGTGGCTAGAGCGTTTCTTTTAAGCGACTTAGCTGTTAATATTTTTTTTATATTCTAGACATGCTATGTATTAGTAGTTATTTACTTAATATCGAATGCCAATAAGAACAAACTAAATGTAGGATACGTTAGTAATATTACTAAGAGGATATGCCCATTAAATAACCAAAATAGTGCTTTGTGAAAGGGTGGTTTAACTTTTACCCAATTCATCCCTTTCATCTTTCTTTCTGTCAGTAAGATTTTTATCATAGCAAGCCATCCTGACATTTGCTACGGAATATAAAAGATATGCTGTACAATCGAAGACGAAAGTCATGTAACACCATAACTCAAGGATTTTGTATTATTATGTTGTGTACAAATAACAGGCACACTCTTATAATACCCGAGTAAAGGGGTGACCGGTCAACTCAACCAGTAGACCATTTCAACCAGTAGCTCTCAACCGGTACCAAGTCAACCAATACGGTTAGGTTAGATTAGGTTAGGTTAGTACTATATTTTGGCACTGGTTTGGTTGGTCTTGGTTGATTTGGCACTGGTTGAAATGACATGGAACCGAGTAAAGGTTCTATAGCCAAGATGTCGTGTGGCTATACTACAAAGGAGTACAAAGGAAATCAAGCAACAACAGATCTAGTGACCCTTCTAGGTTGCTTGTCCTCCAAAACACTGAGGATCAAGTGTCCAAACAGTGGTTTAGAGTGGGTAAGGGAACATTAGAAAGGGAATTACTGCCCTGGAACTAATGTCCGTGGCAGGATTAGGAAGTTAGTAGGGGACAGATGGGTTAGTAACTGAGGGGGGGATAAAATAAAGTTATTCATTTACAAACGCAGTCAGTCGCGGGTTTGATGCGAGATATTTGTCTAGGCGGAGTTTAAATGAATCAACGGTGATGCAGTCTATAACGTTTCGGGGAAGCCCATTCCACAAGTTGACAACTCGATTGAAGAAGAAATTCTTAGATTCGTGTGAGTTAAAAGATTTACCAATAATTTTGCAACCGTTTCCCCGCGTGTAATTAGATTGGTCGATAGTGAAGTACTTACTACAGTTCATATTGTCGATGCCTTTGATGATTTTGAACACTTGAATTAAGTCACCTCTTAATCTGCACTGGGTTAAAGGAAATAGATTTAATTCTCTAAGACGCTCTTCGTATGGTTTGTTCTTTAGGCTAGGTATCATTTTGGTAACTCTACGTTGAACTCGTTCTAGCTTGTTTATATCTTTTTGGTAATAAGGGCACCAGGATTGAACGCAGTATTCCAGAAGAGGGCGGACTAAGGAATTGTAAAGGGTTAGGATAACTTCTTTGGATTTATGTTTCAAATGACCTGCCTATAAAGCCAATTATTTTGTTTGCCTTCTTAACAACTTCTGAACATTGTTGACTCGGTTTTAGGTTACTCGATATTGTTACTCCCAGATCGGTTTCCCTGTTTACATTCTTAAGCGGAGTGCCATTCATCGAATAGTTTGCTTTCTCATTTAGGTATCCGATATGTAGTACTTTACATTTATCCGCATTGAAACTCATTTGCCAAATTTGGGCCCAACATGACAATTTATCTAGATTGTGTTGCATATCGTCAACTTGTTCTTTTGAGAGTATGCTATTTGCAATTTTTGTATCGTCAGCAAATTTTGAGATTGTACAGGTGAGACCCTCATCTATGTCGTTGATGTAAATTAGAAAGAGAATTGGTCCTAGTACCGATCCCTGGGGTACCCCGCTACTTACATTGGTCCATTTAGATGCCTTACCGTTTATGACTACTCTTTGCTTTCTGTCGCTGAGCCAATTTTCTATCTATTTCAACACACCGTCTTTTATTCCATGCGCTTTTAGTTTTAGCAGTAAACGTTTGAGGGGAACTTTGTCAAAGGCCTTTTGAAAATCAAGGTATATAATATCTACAGCTTTACTCTCATCGTAGAGGTTGAGGATATCGTGGAAGAAGTCTAAGAGGTTTGTTAAACAGGAACGTTTTTTACGAAAGCCGTGTTGAGTATCTTTAAGTATGTTATTTTCCTCTAAGTGATTTACGAGTCTGTCTCGTATGACCGTTTCTAGCATTTTACATACAACTGAGGTTAAGCTAATTGGACGATAGTTACTGGGTAGGGATTTGCTGCCTTTTTTTAATATCGGTGTTACGTTGGCTAGCTTCCACTGATCGGGCATAGTTCCAGACTGCAAGGATTTATTGAATAGTAATGTTAGTGGTTTAGCTTCCTTTAGAACTCTAGGCGAGATTGTATCAGGTCCAGGCGTTTTATTTACCTTGAGTTTATCTAAACAATTCAATACTTCTCTCTCTGTAACGGTGATATTGCTTAGAACATCTGAATTATCAATCTGAATCGGCGATGGTGTAGGGATATCACTGAGGTCTTCTGTTGTAAAAACTGATGCAAAGAAGGTATTGAGGGCATTACTCATTTGTACTTCGTCTTTGGTGTATTCTCCATTTTCATCGACTAACGGTCCAACAGTTTAAGTAACTACGTTTTTCTTTCTGATATAACTATAGAATTCTTTCGAGTTTGTTTTACTTTGATTCGCAATATGTAACTCTAAGGTCTTTTTACTTTGCTTAATTAACTTTTTTGCTTTGCGTCGTAGCTCTACAAATTTCAGCCGTTCTTAGTCATTTTGTGAGGATTTTAATCTATCATTAGCAAATTTTTTAGCAAGCAGGCAGTTTGAAATATCTTTATTTCACCATTTGGGCTTATTATTATGGCCTGGACGCCGTATTTTCGATGGTATGCAGTCTTGCACTGCTTTTAGGTAAGTGGCTTCGAATAACTTCCAAGATGTATTTATGTCGTTATTGTGAATTAAAAAGCTCCAGTCAGTTTCTTTAAACATAGCTCTAAGTTTATGGAAGTTTGCTTTCTTGAAATTAGGGACTTTTTCGATGCTACTATTTGGTTCGTTACTAGTAAACTTTAAAGTGAAAGTTATCGTACGATGGTCGCTGTTACTGATTTCATCACCAACATTCAAATTCTCTATTAATTCTTCTTTTGTTGCAAGTACAATGTCAAGAACGTTATTACCACGGGTCGGCGTTCGAACAAATTGATAAAGCGAACTCTCTTGCAAGTTCGTATACAAGTCATGTCCGGAGTGTGAAGTAAGAGTATCGCCCCACTTGGTCACAGGTAAATTAAAGTCGCCAAAAATTACGGTATCTTGTGAGTTACTTACATCTGCAATTTGTTCGTAAATTTCTCGGTAAGTTTGCACTGATTGAGCTGGAGGTCTGTATATTAATGCAAGTATTATTTTTGTACCTTTATTATTCTTTATTAGCACAAAAGATGCGTCGACGTTCACAATTTGAGGTTTTGACAAGAGGGTAGGGTTAAGACTTTCTTTGATATAAAGTAAAACGCCACCTCCATTTCGATTTATTCGGCTTTTCTCAAACATTACATAACCAGGAAGTGAATACTCTGCTAAAAAGTCTCTATCTTCTGTAGTGAGCCAAGATGTAAATTAATTTTAAGCGATAAGAAAATAATGGAAGTGTTTCATGACTGACACCGTAAGTACACCCTCCTCCAGTGATATACTCCTGATAATACCTTGCTTAAGGGGGGTGGTGACCTGCTTTTTGTTATTTCTGTCCTTTTCTCTCTTTCTCTGGCTTGTATCCATTTGGCCCCATTCAGACTACTGTTTTAAGAAGTTTATCCCCATCCAGGTGTCAATTTCTTACTGGTGAGCGGTAGCGAGCCAGCATATTTTGTATTTTTGTTAGACAGCAGGCTAAATTTGTACATTTTTCGATAGAAAAATTTCTCCGGCGAAGCCGGATTTCTTCATATAATGCTGGCTCGCTATCGCTCGCCAGGAAGAAATCGACACCTAGATGGGGATAAACGTCTTAAAATAGTAGGCTGAATGGGGCCGAATGGATACAAGCCAGAGAAAGATAGAAAAGGACAGAACAAAAGCAGGTGACCCCCCTTAACAATAAAGAACACTAACATAAATAATGGATGAACATTGAACATGTAGGGGAGTTAGGTTTGCTGTATAACACCACACTAAACAAGCCCCTCAAAATATAGTGCTTAAACACTGGATTACTGGATATCGGCATACTAACACACTAACTCATTAACTCAATAGAACACGCATATGCTTTGGGAAGTTAATGAATTTCACAAGGGTTTTGGATGGTCTCGATGAGCCCCTTTGCCACTTCATGTTTATCTTTCAAACATACTGTATGTGTTGGAGAGTATGTCCGACTGTGAAGGACTCTGTCGGGAAACACATACTTTCCTCTACCCATTTCCAGTGGGTATAGGGTAAAGGAAAGTAATGCGTTCCATATCTCCTAGCTAGTCAGAGTAGAAAGGAAGGCCTTTCCTATCACTAACTCCCGTCCACTCACAACTCTCTAAAATCTCTCTCTCCGCCGCAATATTGCATCTCTCTCGCTATTCTATCGCTATTTCAACAATCAGCGTTCCTCAGAGCTCTCCCAGTGTATACCACCTCCTCTATGTAGGGCACGTGGTACCCGTCTTGCAACACAATCCCACCCCTACTCTGTGTAACTCTCCAACCCAAAAGTGAAACGTTACTCTCAGTCCTATTCAACAGCTGAGCTCTGGAACTCTCTCCCATAATCAGTCTCTCCATCTTCCTATGACTTAAATTGCTTCAAACTCCGTGTGTCCAGGCATTTTGTATCGAACGTCCCTTGATTTTGGCCCGGTCACTCTTTCAATTCTGGGCGAGGCACTCGCTACAGACAGTTCTGCCTTTTGTCTCCCTCACTCACATAGAGGAAAAAATAAATATCCCCCTATCTGTGCCCTTGTCTTTAATTTAATTTCTGGCCGTTCCTTAGCTGCGGTTGTGGACGGCCAGCGCCGACTTATACAACCTATCAACTCCAGTGTATTTATTAACATGAATTATACTTCTGAAGTTCAAAGTAAACAAACTAGATTTCATTAAATCCTAACATATATACCGGTAATTAACTTTGATAAAGATAAGTTTGACTACATGTTCACCGAATCAGCCTCTGATAAGCCTTTTTTAATTTAAGCATTTAAGATAGCGCTTTTATTTCTGTTATCTGCAGTACAACATTCGGGTGTGAAGGTTTTGTTATCTGCAGTACAACATTCGGGTGTGAAGGTTTTGTTATCTGCAGTACAACATTCGGGTGTGAAGGTTTTGTTATCTGCAGTACAACATTCGGGTGTGAAGGTTCTGTTATCTGAAGTACAACATTCGGGTGTGAAGGTTTTGTTATCTGCAGTACAACATTCGGGTGTGAAGGTTTTGTTATCTGCAGTACAACATTCGGGTGAGAAGGTTTTGTTATCTGCAGTACAACATTCGGGTGTGAAGGTTTTGTTATCTGCAGTACAACATTCGGGTGTGAAGGTTTTGTTATCTGAAGTACAACATTCGGGTGTGAAGGTTTTGTTATCTGCAGTACAACATTCGGGTGTGAAGGTTTTGTTATCTGCAGTACAACATTCGGGTGTGAAGATTTTGTTATCTGCAGTACAACATTCGGGTGTGAAGGTTTTGTTATCTGAAGTACAACATTCGGGTGTGAAGGTTTTGTTATCTGAAGTACAACATTCGGGTGTGAAGGTTTTGTTATCTGCAGTACAACATTCGGGTGTGAAGGTTTTGTTATCTGCAGTACAACATTCGGGTGTGAAGGTTTTGTTATCTGCAGTACAACATTCGGGTGTGAAGGTTTTGACCGGTTTTCCTTTTAACAATCTGTAATCCAGCAATGTAGGAAGCTTAGTATGCCAGTAAGTTCGATAACTTTTACTTTAACTTGCATGCATCCTAACAGTCACCCACAATATTATATATACTGTATATATATATATATATATATATATATATATATATATATATATATATATATATATATATATATATACGGTATATAAACGCAAAAAGGCAAAATTACATTATAATTTATCCTATGCACTTCAATAGTAAATTTGTTGATGCTTAACTATGACGGGACAAATGATTTTAGTTAAATAATTATATACGAAACAACTCTACATTATCACACCTGTGACCTATGCGATTACCAGTGGAAAAAAACAACAACTATTCTTTCACCTACTCTTTAATCTACTATACTGTATAATTATCTAGCAGAAGGAAGCATATCGTATCTGGCATCTAGCCAAAAACCTCTCCAACAATTTCTCTTCCTCGTCTTTCCCTCCCCTTTCCCACTCTGATGGCACAACCATCACTTCTTCCTCTGACAAAGCTAAACTCTTCGCTCAAACTTTTGCTAGAAACTCCACCTTGGATGATTCCGGTGCTATTCCTCCCTCTCCGCCCTCCTCTCTCTTACTTATGCCTAATATCCTAATCTCTTCTAAAGATGTACTTTCTACCCTCTCTGGGCAACACTAATAAGGCGTACGGTCCGGACGGTGTTCCTCCTGTTGTTCTCAAAAACTGTGCTTCCGTGCTGACTCCCTGCCTAGGCAAACTCTTTCGTCTCTGTCTATCCTCTAACGTCTTCCCTTCATGCTGAAAGTTTGCTCACATTCAACCTGTCCCAAAGAAGGATGACCGCTCTCAACCCTCCAACTATCGTCCAATTGCTCTTATCTCTTGTCTTTCTAAAGTTTTTGAAACTATTCTTGCTTCCAAATTTCTTAAGCATTTCTCTTCTCATAATCTGCTCTCAGATCGCCAGTATGGCTTCCTTAAGGGTCGCTCTACTGGTGATCTTCTTTCATATCTTACTAACTCTTGGTCATCCTCCTTTCGGGACTTCGGTGAGACTTTTTCTATTGCACTAGACATATTGAAAGCCTTCGATAGAGTCTGGCATAAATCTTTAATTTCTAAACTACCCTCCTTCGGTTTCTATCCCTCCATCTGTGCCTTTGTCTCTAATTTCCTTTCCGGCCGTTCCATAGCCGCAGTTGTGGACAGCCATTGTTCACTTCCTCACCCTATAAACTCCGGTGTTCCTCAGGGCTCTGTCCTATCTCCTATTCTCTTTCTAATTTTTATAAATGATCTCCTTAACTGTACCTTAATTCCCATCCATTCATACGCAGACGACTCAACCTTGCACTACTCCATTAGTTTTTCAGAACAGCCAGCAATCCCTCAACGACAAACGTAATGAAGCCATAGAACTCTTAAATTCTGATCTAAATACTATTTCCAATTGGGGCAGAGAAAACCTTGTTAACTTTAATGCTTCCAAAACCCAATTTCTCCATCTATCTACCCGTCAGGATCTCCCAGCGGACTATCCCTTATTCTTCAACAATACAAAAATCAACCCTTCATCTTCTCTCAATATTCTTGGTGTCTCTTTTTCTTCTGCTCTCATTTGGAAGGACCATATTACCAGTCTTGCTAAGGCAGCCTCCCAGAAGCTGGGTGTGCTCAACCGCCTTAGGGGGTTCTTTTCCCCTGCACAGCTTCTTGCTCTGTACAGGGGCATAGTGCGCCCTTGTATTGAGTATTGTTCACATGTGTGGGGAGGTTCCTCTCACACCGCTCTCCTAGACAAAGTTGAAAGGAAGGCCTTTCGTATCATTAACTCCCGTCCACTCACCAACTCTCTGCAATCTCTCTCTCTCTCTCCGCCGCAATGTTGCATGTCTCTCGCTATTCTATCGCTACTATAATAATCAGTGTTCCTCAGAGCTATCCCAGTGCATACCACCTCCTTTACGTAGGGCACGTGGTACCCGTCTTGCAACTCAATCCCACCCCTACACTGTGCAACTCTCCAACCCAAGAGTGAAACGTTACTCTCAAACTTTCTTCTACTCAACAGCTGAGCTCTGGAACTCTCTCCCAGAATCAGTCTTTCCCTCTTCCTATGACTTAAATTGCTTCAAACTCCGTGTGTCCAGGCATTTTGGCTCGAACGTCCCTTGATTTTGGCCCTGTCACTCTTTCAACTATGGGGGAGGCACTCGCTATAGGCAGTTATGCCTTTTGCCTCCCTCAATCACATAGAAGAAGAAAAAATCGTAGACAAACAACTACAGTATATTATCACATATTACAATAGGAACACCTTTTACCGTATGTTAGTTTACCCCTTTCATAATTTGAGGACTTATTTCTACACAATGGTCTGGTCATCACTAGACGCTTTTACGTAGCTTAGGGAGGATCTCTAGGAATATAAGTGGTAGACACTATCCTCCAGGAATATAAGTGGTAAAAACTATATCAATTACCGTACCTCTAATCTCACATCCTGAAGGGGCTAAATTGGAACTTATTAAAGAGTGTGCAAGAATCTTGATATGTATTATGATTAAATCTTCAGAATAACAAAATATTAATGTTCATTTATCAATGAATTTATAATTTCTTTCTACTCAAGTACGGGAGAACATCTCGGTCTCTCACCCGAGAGACCCAAGTTCAGTCCCAGGCTCTCTACGATTTGTGTTTTCTTTTTCTCGCATACACTAGCTGCCGGTATTTCCCTTCAACAACGAAATGGGTAATCGTTTCTGGTAATAAACTTTGGTCGAGCACAATCGAATCTCGGATCGAGGGCTACAGATAAATTGCACTTAATAAGTAAACTGAATATTAATATTATTATTCATACCATAGTATGGCCTAACAGAGGACGATGAAAGTAATCTAGGCAGATGCAGAATACACACACGAGAGAGAGAGAGAGAGAGAGAGAGAGAGAGAGAGAGAGAGAGAGAGAGAGAGAGAGAGAGAGAGAGAGAGAGAGAGAGAGAGAGAGAGAGAGAGAGAGAGAGAGAGAGAGAGAGAGAGAGAGAGAGAGAGAGAGAGGAGAGAGAGAGAGAGAGGAGAGAGAGAGAGAGACCTGCATTATCCACTTAATATCCCCCCCCCCCCTTTTCTCTTTGCCCTCCGTCGCCACCCCATGACTCCATCTTCCCCCACATCTGGCAACTGCTACAGACTCGTATACACCAATGATTCATACTTATTGGACACAATCCTTGGCAATACTGTTTGTAACCGTTATCTCTGAATGAGAGTGTACATGGATTGCCTATTCAGTTATACAATTGTCAAACAAAACTGTGATATCTCCCTGGTATTTAAAGGTTACAACATGACCCTCCTTGCCGCCCTAGTTTGTTGCCCTAGCCAGCACATGAGTGACTTACCTTGCTCTGAATCAGCATTCGAATCTCTGTGTCTCCGGCAGGGCGGGGGCGCTTCAGGGGGGTTTCTCCTTCCATCTCCATCATCCTTTTCATTCCTGCAATAAAACAATACATACCCTTAGTTCAACATTCACCTCATTAACAACAAGACATATATTAAAACTCCATGAAGACTCTTCGCTGTAATCTAAAATAATATGTTTACATGAAGAAACATTTTGTAGAGAATATACATAGATAATATGGACACTGTAACGAAAGGGTTATCGTAGAACTGAAACATGGCAAAACCCAGTATTGAGATTAGTGACAATAGACATAAGTTGCTGTTTTGGTATATGGTTCTTAACAGCTTCCCCTCGGCACTATACAGGTGTTAGCTACACACTACACTGTATTAATTTTAAGAACATATTCAGCTGAGGTGGAGACATGGCAAAAACAGTTCGACAATAGGTACACAGTGGAGGGGAGGAGAGGAGGGCGACACTCCAGCAGGAATACACATCCAGGCAAAAAGTGTCCCAAAAAAGTCCTAATGTTGGTCGAGGGAAGGGAGGGATAAGGAAGGAGAAAGTTTAGTTCGTTGTCTTGACAAGTGCTACACATATAGTGAAGCAGTGCCCTCACAGTCACAGGTAATAGTATAACATTCTGATTATAATCAGGCTGTGCTGGTTGGCAGTTACAGTTACTAGGAAGAATACACCAGGACAGACCATGGGACCGGGAATAACACAACACTAATGTTTAGAATAAAATCGGTGCACTGTAAAACTGGCAAACGCAAGTTAATTCTGAGTGAGCGGGTAGTGTGAGGTGTCGGGTTACCTCGGGAGAGGACGCTACTACTACTGTAGCCACAAGTTGAGATGAGTGCTGGTGGGGCGGGACGGGACGGGGCCAAGGACTTGGTGTCATCAACTCTGGAGGGACAATACATGTCAGAGGGGACACCGACCCTCACACAAATTGGGCAAGGGGGATAGGGTGCGGGGCACTTCGTGTACAATGTTACGACGGAAGGTCGGGCTGCGTTTACCTGTACAGGTAAAGCTAGCCATTCAAATTAACCCTTTCACGTGTTTATGATGCAGATGTTGCCAAATTAGCAATAATAAAGAGTTATCTCACTCTTATAATTACCTCTCCAAAATTAGTTTTCTGCCCACAGCTAACTCAAAGACAACTCCAGAGATTGAAGTAACTAAACTAAAGGTTTCTAAATACCCGTGATGGTAACAAAGGCTTTAAAGTATCCCTAATAGGCTCAAAATGGCGTCAAGAACATGAGAGGGTTAATAGAATACATTCAGCATGCTCAATGACTAACTAATGTGCTGGCTTCGTAATATACCTATGAACCATACTCTGATAGGAAGCATACAAATATACATTCAATCTGCCCATTAAAACTTTACATATATATAGTACCGGTACCAGTATAAGCCATTAAATCAATTTGAAAAACCTTACTGGTCGGGTCGGGTCACATAAGGTCAAATACTGAAAGGCCAATATGTTCACTTTTTCACACACATTTCTGCACACATAAAAATATATCAACCACTCACATGTACACAAGTTACTATAAGGAAAATGAAGTAAAGCCACAGTTCCAGAGTAAAATGCTATAACAGTTGTCTCGAATTGTGCAAAATGAAATTCGTAGTTGCGGTATTGTTTATGCCGTACCTGGCCTGTGCCAGAAGTAGTGTAGTTGGGGGAGTGGGCGAGGTTGACTGAGGGCAAGACTGGGAGTGAGAGGTGGTGGTGGTGGTGGTCCAGGCCTGCCAGCGGAGGGCGGCAGCGTGGTGGCAGCGTGGCGGCGAGGACCGAGCTGGTGCCACCCTGGCGCCGCCTACCTCACCGTCCCAGACCCCACAACACACGGCCGAACATGATTGGTCCACATATTCTTACCCCCCACAAACCCCCATATTGGGGCCACCTAACAACGACCTGCAAGGTTGACCTCGATCATCTTGTGACTAAGTAAAACCTCTATGGAAAAACCTGGGCCTTACAAGCCACATATGGGCATAGTGTGGTGTCCTTCAAGTCTTGGGGATGGCGTAGGATTTCCCTAATAAGAGGGAGGGCTGGTACGGCACCTGCAACAACCATAGAAGTTGCCTCATTGTTTGTAGGTTGCCATGGTAACCACACTACTGACCAAAACAAACGACCCCCTCCCATGACAGCCGCAGTGGAGTTGGCTCCCCGGGCACCACAGGCCAACCCCCTTCCTGCTACCCTCACCCTCCCAACCATCACCCACCACGCACCCAGACTAACACAACTTTGTGAATGTACAATGAATACAAATAGATTCTTCATTCAATGTTACCTCCACCATCCTAATAATGCAGCAAGAGCGGTACTGGACACCGATGTCTGTAAAATGCCAGAGCTAGTATACTATTTAATTACATTTCTTACATATAAAAATACTTTCTGAACAGCCAACTACCGTATTTTTCCTTTAACAGTTACCTCCCAACACATACAGTATATACTTTGAAGTTTCCCACTCGTCCAAAGTAATTCATTAGAGTATGCCTAATCACTTACATTCAATTGAAATTGAATACCAACTATTTTACAGACCCATACTCACCAAGCTAACCCACACCCGACAGTCGATACCAAGGCCCATTAAATATTTACAAGGTGTTGTTGCTTCACGCTAGCTGTCTGCCCGTCCTCGCTGACTGACCCCTCCACCACTAGTCACACCAATTTATACTAAGAGCATGTCACTAACTTCCTACGTAATAACCTTACAGTGTATAATTGACAATACACAATCACTACACTACATGCTAACTGACCCATCACCCATCACCCGTCATACCAACATTCCCTGTAATACACTTGACATAATGACAGCCACACCATACCTTTATACATACTGTCCAGAAACTTTCATGTATTGCCGGCTACACACACACACACACAAATAAGGATATCACAGCCGTCATGATCCATTTCTTCTGCTCTCTAGTAATGTCGAACCACAACCAGGCGTTTACCAAGATTACAGAACCGCGAAACAAAAAATAAAATCTATATTACTATAGATATTCCATTACGGTCATAAGTTGTGAACCGGACGTCAACATCTGGGAGTCTACTTGAGCAGTTATAGCGGCAGATTGAATTACAGAACACGACTCTAAATTACTTTAAAAACTAATTTAAGGGGAGATGGGCGTATTTATTTGTTCATTTATATATAGTCGTTATCTTTATAGTTTCCTCCCTAGACATCCATCAAGCTGAAAAAGAAAAACAAATAAACGCCCAAAACTCTCCAAGATAAATTTTTAGATATATAAATGTCCTGGCCGAAGGCCGATTTCTCTTACATTACAGGCTCGCTATCGCTGGCCAGGAAAAACTCGACACCTAAGGGACACGAAAAGTCTTAATATTGACAAAGAAATGGGGCGAAAGGTCATAAAATCGCCAAAGTAATGGGACGAACGTCATATATTCTGAAAACTAATGAGGAAGAAGGGGGACCAGAAAAACGGCCCATCTCCCCTTAACAAATAATGGAGTGTGTTGTATTACTTGGTCAAACAATGAACCAAAAACTAAAACAATAATAAACAACACACAACAAATGTCAAAATGATCTTTAACCCTGTACCGGACACCCAAATCAAATAGTTCCATATGTCTATAAACTATCGTAGCTGCTGACAGTCTATAAACTATCGTAGCTGCTGACAGTCTATAAACTATCGTAGCTGCTGACAGTCTATAAACTATCGTAGCTGCTGACAGTCTTAAAACTTAGGCGGCTGAACATTAAAATTATTAGTACTTTAAATATCTAAATTCAATAAAATCTGTATCTAAAATTTCAAGTTATAATTACGATTATGATTTCAGAATGTTAATATCCCAATGTTTCTGTATTGATACCTCGCCTTCATAACTACTTATACATCAATTATGTGCCTCAAATTGATTATTCAATAAATTCAAATTCGTTAATTTAAACATTTTAAGACATGACTTACAATACAATAAACAATAAGACAACAAAACAAAGACAGGACACACAACAATTGAATGCTGCAATAGTAGATCAAGAACAGAGGGAAGATTAGCCACTTCCAGATTTAAGGGGGGTGACCTGCTTTTTGTTATTTCTGTTCTTTTCTCCCTTTCTCTGGCTTGTATCCATTCGGCCCCATTCAGCCAACTATTTTAAGACGTTTATTCCCATCTAGGTGTCGATTTCTTCCTAGCGGGTGATAGCGAGCCAGCATTAAATAATTATGAAGAAATCCGGCTTTGCCGGAGAAATTTTTCTATCGAAAAATGTACAAATTTAGCCTGCTGTCAAACAAAAATAAAAAATATGCTGGCTCGCTACCGCTCACCAGTAAAAAATTGACACCTGGATGGGGATAAACGTCTTAAAACAGTAGGCTGAATGGGGCCAAATGGATACAAGCCAGAGCAAGTTAGAAAAGGACAGAACAAAAACAGGTCACCTCCCTTAAAGCTATACAGCAGTCAGTATTGTACGGTAAATCTCCAGAACACTTCCCCACTTCCACCATTAACACAAGGGGGTCGTTGCTCCCCAAACCCCCGCCCCAGCCCCAGCCCCAGCACCACCACCACCACCACCACCAATCAATACCCGGCCACTTTACAAACAATAACCTTTGATAACCATACAATAGCTCACCCACAACAATACTTCCCAGAGGGTTGTTTATATAATATAATACACAAACTTATAAGCCTAAGCTTCACACTTAATTTCAAAGAGTAAAACGGTATTTCAATTAGTTATTGAACCAACGTACTAAATTAGCTTTGTTCAACTCTCTACGGGTCTACGGGCTTATACTTTGCTCTGATCCAAATACTACAAAATATTTCAAGTAATTTATATAATATCCAGATAAATTATTATTTATTGTAGACAATACCAGGGAACTAATACATATTTAATCAATGCCACACGTGTCATTGTTTAATTCATCTTAATGCCCACACAATAATTCCAATGACCACCACCACACGAACGTCCAACATACGCCAGGTGCCTTTATGATGCACCACATACAACTCAACGGCCGAGGTTATAAATTATGAATGAAACTAATACACGGTTGGCTTCCCCATAGCCCCCCCCCCCCCCCCCCACACTCACTCTCTCTCTCTCTCAGCACAATACATCACGTGACAATAACCCTAACCAAATCATTCATTAGTTTCGATCACATAGGCCACAGTAACCGCGTTATTATAACAACCACATCCGTTCACACACCATTTACTATACTGGGAAATAGGTGGGAAGGGGTCTTTACATCTTGGCGAGTAATGTGTCTGTATCGAACAGAACGAGAAGCGGCTACATAAGTAAAAGCTAGTGACGAAAACTACACTATGGAGAATATGAAAACTAGATGAATGGGAGAGAGAGAGAGAGAGAGAGAGAGAGAGAGAGAGAGAGAGAGAGAGAGAGAGAGAGAGAGAGAGAGAGAGAGAGAGAGAGAGAGAGAGAGAGAGAGAGAGAGAGAGAGAGAGAGAGAGAGAGAGAGAGAGAGAGAGAGAGAGAGAGAGAGAGAGAGAGAGAGAGAGAGAGAGAGAGAGAGAGAGAGAGAGAGAGAGAGAGAGAGAGAGGCTGTTGTGGTTATGGGATTGTAGCAGTCATGGGGTTGGTTTTGTGTACTGGTGATACGACTGTACTATATTTGCAAGGTTGCACAATGATGGTGTGATTTACCTGGTATGTAGTTATAAGGAGTTATGCTGGGTTTGTGATTACGTGGCACATGCTATTATATGGTGATAATGTGGTTGCTCGTGTGCTGATGTGTTATGGAGATGTGGTAGTTGTTGCGTGGTTACATTATGTATCCTGTGCCTGCGTGCCTTCCCCTCTGTAGTGTATCCTAGTGGGGGCCATAAAGGCAGGTGAGGGCGGCCACTGGAACACAACTGACGGACATAATAACTGCATCATTATTATCCTACACGCGGACGCAGCTGATGCTCTCACAGACTCCCCCTCCCTCTCATTGCTCTAAAATATAACTGAAAATGTAAACATAAAAGCGTCAATACCGGTAACATTAAGGAGAAATTTCCACTTGAGGGATTTTTTTTCTTGACTCCTTTCTCCCTCATGGTTAGCCCCATTTTTTTTCTAATTTTAACACGCTCGCCCCTATATTTTGAGATTTCAAGAACTTTCGACCCATTTCTGTCAAATTTAAGACATTTCGTGCCATTTAGGTGTCGATTTAATCCTGGCGAGCGATAGCGAGCCTGTAATTTAAAGGTGAATTACATAAGCTGCATTGCACACCTCGTAAGCTGCATTGCACACCTCGTAAGATGTATATTTGTATGCATCAACACATATTAAGGATGCTCAGGTTTGTGTATAATAAAGTCAATTTAAGTCAGTAAAGAAAACTAATATTAACCTGTTTAATATCTGGCGGCGTCTGATAGTTGACGGTCTTGCATATTTCCCGCCTTCCAGTATTGTGATGACGTCATAAATCCGATGATGACGTCATAAATTCCCGATAGTTGTCAGGCAACAGAAATTTACCTTTAACTTGACCCGATTTATTTGATATGTTAGGGGTAAATTTAAGGATAATCCCGATGATGGTGTAATACTAGAGCACTTAACGTTCTGCTAGATAACTGATCTCACTTTTTTATCATCTTTGTGTAATTCACCTTTAAGAGGAGAGGAACCGGCTTTCAGCCGGGAAATTTTTCTAACGAAAAATGTAAACAATTATCTTGAAAGGGGCTGAAGGGGGTGTAATCTTAAGCTTGATGAATATCTAGGGACCAAACTAAAAACCTCCCCTTAAAGGTGTCCTCCACCTGCCCAACAATTCAGTGTTTTTTGGAGTTAGAGGCCTTAACAACAAACACTAAGAGCACGCCACAATCAACCATCTTACGTCTCTCCTTACAATGTCTAATAGTTCGAATACCACAATTATCACAGACCCACAACATCCTAGAGTTATACTACCCGTTGGAGCAGTACAGACAGCAGACATGAAGCCTACCGTAGGCACGAGCGGCAGAGGGTAACGGGTACAGGAACATAGAGGGAAAATGAAGGGGAAGAAAAGCGGGATGTGAAATGTATGAAGGAAAGAAGGAAACCGGGGATGTAGAACCAGTTTACGAGCTGATGGAGGGGGGGGGGGGGGGAGAGAGAGAGGGGGAGAGAGAGTTCCAACGTCCATTCACTCACTCACTCTCTCTCTCTCTCTCTGACAGGGTCAAGTGTGTAGCTAAAGGGAGGGGAGAGAAAATGAGAGTATGGTAGGGTAATACTGTAGATGGGAAAGGAAGAAGGGGATGGGGAGGAACAGGGAAGGGGGGGAGAGGAGGGGAGGGGAAGAACAGAACGGAAGTGGAAATGAAGGGAAAGTAAATAAAGGAAGCAGAAAAGGAAGGGAGGGAAATTAGGGTGAAGAGAGGGCAAGATACAGGAATGGTTGAAAAGTAGGGTGAAGAGAGGGCAAGATACAGGAATGGTTGAAAAGTAGGGTGAAGCGAGGGCAAGATACAGGAATGGTTGAAAAGTGAAGATAGAGGAATAATAGGGTGTAGGTGTATGTAGGGGGGGGGGGGTCAACATGCACAGTATCTCTACCTACCCCCCCCCCCCCCCCCCCCCCGGCAACATAGGGTCAACAGTGTAGCTAAGGGGGAAGGGAGGGGCGTGTGTTGTGGGGTGGGTGGTTGTCACGCACGTCACTCAACCCACTGCTAAACACGACACACCCCACCGCCCTCACCTGCCTCTTTGTCACCCCACACGTGCCCCAACACACACACACACACACACACACACACACAATCCTGTGATCCCATCAAACATCCTGAATACTCAATTTGTAAAACCACTTTACCTGGATACTGGACCCTGTCACACCACCCTACCCAATCCGTCAAATATACTTCTAAACCCAACTTCCTCATCAACCTATCCCAAATGTCATTCCACCAAGTACAACCTGTCAAACAACCCTACATGTCACCCTACTCCACAAACCACCTTCTCCAATCTGTCACACTAACCTATGCAACTTGTCACACCACAACGACTCAGCTAGTCAAACTACATCAACCTAACCAGGCAAGAGAAGTGTGATGTCTGGTTAGACTACAGACCACCATCTTCCAAATCTGACGAATCACACTATGGAATTATTCAACCAACCATATCCAACCACAAAACCCTACCTAGCTTGTAAAAAAAAATCGAACCAAATTAACCCAAGCAAACACACCAAGGTACCCAAGCTGGCACACCATATCTACCCAATATGGCCAAAACCTACCCCACTAACCAAACCTCTTACGCCCACTCTACCCTACCACTTGGCGACATCCCTCCCATAATACACTAAAACTTGCCAGCCCCACACACCACGACTCACCGCTGTACAGTCGACAAAATAAGTCATGTCTCGGCTCCAAATATAGTTTGATCAATAATTAGT
The DNA here is from genome assembly GCA_032716605.1 of Paralithodes platypus. Taxonomy (NCBI): domain Eukaryota; kingdom Metazoa; phylum Arthropoda; class Malacostraca; order Decapoda; family Lithodidae; genus Paralithodes; species Paralithodes platypus. Next base: position 47,754,317 of record CM064552.1, on the reverse strand, counting down.
ATCAGCAATATCTAAAGTTTGATTTAATTGTTTCGAGTGAGAAACCATATACAAACCTGTTCCTACACGTACTCGCCCTATTCAACATCTGACATATGAATACAGTACATAGCGGGAATAGGTCCGCTTGGGGCATTCTGTGTATGGCCACCCTCGTAAGGGGAGTAAGGCATCCGGCAATAGATAGATAGATAGATAGCGAGACAAGCGTAATGATAGCCTAGACATGACATTAGCGTCACTGTACCATCTACGTCCTCTTGTAGACTATTACAACATTGCCAATCTTCATTTTTTATTTCCCACAAATTATATTTTCACCTTCCACAGGAGTCAGCATCTATATTTTAACATTCTGTATCTATACTAAAAACAAAACTAATGTAAAAACAGTTTAGTCACTGTTTTCTAAAATAAACTTCCAGCAACACAGTACCTCATTGAGCCTCCACAATGAAGGTGTTATCTGTTAGCACTCAACATCCCCCCACCTGCTTCTTCTAGTACCCTCCTCTCACCAACACCTGCCACTCTCACCAACATCTGCCTTTACCCTCACAACCACTCTCAACACACCTGCCTGCCTTTGTCTATAACGGCTAGTAACATCTGCAGGCTATTATCATGCCTCTTTATATGCATAATGCATCAGTCACTCCAAATATCCTATCTCCTCTCTTTAACCCGAGTTCAAATAGGTATACAAAAATGGCCTTGGGGGGGGAGAGAGAGAGAGAGAGAGAGAGAGAGAGAGAGAGAGAGAGAGAGAGAGAGAGAGAGAGAGAGAGAGAGGAGAGAGAGAGAGAGAGAGGAGAGAGAGAGAGAGAGAGAGAGAGAGAGAGAGAGAGAGAGAGAGAGAGAGAGAGAGAGAGAGAGAGAGAGAGAGAGAGAGAGAGAGAGAGAGAGAGAGAGAGAGAGAGAGGGGGACGTGTCAAGGCACGAGCCTATGTTGATTCTCCAGCACATACATTTATCAGACACCACGCCCACAGTATATATATACACATACATACATACACACACACACACACACAATATCAATAGATAGATTGTATGTAGAAAGAGTAAAGAGGCATATGGAAATAAGTGAAGGAGAAAAAAACATGATGAAGGGAGGGTGGCACAGCACGATCTGTTGTTGACACTCCAGCCTTACACTGCTACCAGATACTACCGGTACACCCACAACACACCACCACAACCACCTCTTCTCTCCTATATACTGTACACAGTTGCACTGTAGGGGCTGAGTCACTGACAGGGAAACTAAATGGAGTTGCTATCACGTAACAATTATATATATATATATATATATATGCTGTATTGGCATAACATGCATGCCTACAGTTGTGGTCATGTTTGTACTAGTCATGAGAAACGAGGCACCGGTGATTATCGAGGTCATTCAAAAGTTTACATCTGTCCATCGATGTTACCCAAGATCAACATGTAGAGATTGTAAGAATATTGAATGAGTCTGTGGGCCCTAACAACCTTTTGGATTGTTATTATTTAGTTTCTAATCTTTAATCAAATTATTCTGACATACAACGTGACATATTTCAGCCTCACAGGTAATCGGGCAAGAGATGGTCAATAATATGCAATGGTATTACCGGTACCCTAAAGGTACAATCACGCTAATAAGTGATGTCTCGGCACCAAGTATGTTTTGATCAATAATTGGTATCAGCAATATCTAAGCTTCATTTCTTCATATCGAGTGAAATATACAAACATGTTCCTACACTTACCCACCCTGTTCAACATCTGACAGACATTAATACAGCACAGAGCAAGCCAAACGTAATAACAGCTGGGACATGACTTATTAGCGCAACCGTACAACCAAATAACGAGCATAGTAATTAATTTACTAATAAATTATAGAAAACTTGATATATTGCAAATGCGGCGCTTGCTATACTCCTGTGTTCAACTATTGAGATGAAGGGGTAAAGGTAGAAGGATCACCATGGATACAAGCTTGCTGAAGTGCCTTTGTTAGGGGTACTAGTCAAGACTAGAAAAGCTAAAACAATCTAATAGGGAACAAACCAAATTAAGAATGCTGAAATAGGAGGTAAATGAGACCAAGAAATGGAGGATGTGACAACAATTCGTGCATTACAAACCGTTAAACTCCTAGCCCTAATGATCTACTTCCTTTGACAGATACTTTATCCACATACAATTTCATCAACAAGTATTTTTTAAATGAAATGTAACTTATTTCAACCTTCAAATCAAACGTTAAACATTCATTTTCAACAATCTACGTTATTCATATTAATGCCAATATAATCTGTTATTTTTATTGTTTGCAATTTTCCTAGTTTCATTTTTTCCCAATCTGACTAATTTGAGATTTCCACCATACCATATATTATAGGCTACACATACAGTACCTACGTCGCTTAGTTTACGGCATACTGTACTGTAAACAATATCCTTAGACTTTAAAGCAGTTATTATTAAATGTGTGCAACCCGTCTAACTGCACGCAAAATTTTGTCAGAATGAAAAAAAAAAGGAGTCACTTCAAACAAATGATCTTTAATTGTTGCATGTAATATTTCCTTAAATATTTCAACACAAACATACTGTACTGATAAGTTGATGACCCCTCTAATCAGATGACGTTCTTCTACTTGAATGCTACAGCCAAAATATTTTCCTAAACTAAGGACGAACTCTAAACTGTAGGAATGAACGGGTTAAGGGGAGGTTTTTAGTGTGTTCCCTAGACTTCCATCAAGCTTAACATTACAGCCCCTAGACCCCCTTTCAAGATAAATTTGTACATTTTTCGGTAGAAAAATTTCCCGGCCGAAGGCCGGTTCCTCTTAAATTACAGGCTCGCTATCGCTCGTCAGGAAAAAATCAACACCTAAATGGCACGAAAAGTCTTAAAATTGACAGAAATGGGGCGAAAGTTCTTAAAATCGCCAAACTAACAGGGCGAACGTCTTATAATTTCAAAAGCAATGGGGCTAACCATGAGGGAGAAAGGGGTCAAGAAAAAAATCCCTCAAGTGGAAATCTCCCCTTAAAGTATAACATATCTATATCAACCCTCAATCGTCTGGAGGTACCGTAGTTAAAACGATACATATCGGCATCATCAGGTTGACCGAGTAACGAATGGGATTAAGGGGAGTGACCTGCTTTTTTCTCTCCCTTTCAACTGGCTTGTATCCATTCGGCCCCATTCAGCCTACTGTTTTAAGACGTTTATCCACATCCAGGTGTCTATTTCTTCCTGGCGAGCTATAGCGAGCCAGCATTGTATGAAGAAGTCTGGCTTCGCCTGAGACATTTTTCTATCGAAAAATTTACAAATTTAGCCTGTTGTCAATTTGTGTTTATATTATATATGCTGGCTCACTACCGCTCGCCAGGATTTGTTTTACACCTGGATGGAGATAAACGTCTTAAAACAGTAGGCTGAATGGGGCCGAATGGATACAAGCCAGAAAAACAGATAACAATAGAGAACCAAAGCAGGTGACCCCCCTTAAGTGTAAGTCAACTATCATTAGGTTGTTTGATGACCCCCGGCGGGTTCTAATGACACCATCACCTCCACAACTATCATTAGGTTGTTTGATGACCCCCGGCGGGTTCTAATGACACCATCACCTCCACAACTATCATTAGGTTGTTTGATGACCCCCGGCGGGTTCTAATGACACCATCACCTCCACAACTATCATTAGGTTGTTTGATGACCCCCGGCGGGTTTCTAATGACACCATCACCTCCACAACTATCATTAGGTTGTTTGATGACCCCCGGCGGGTTCTAATGACACCATCACCTCCACAACTATCATTAGGTTGTTTGATGACCCCCGGCGGGTTCTAATGACACCATCACCTCCACAACTATCATTAGGTTGTTTGATGACCCCCGGCGGGTTCTAATGACACCATCACCTCCACAACTATCATTAGGTTGTTTGATGACCCCCGGCGGGTTCTAATGACACCATCACCTCCACAACTATCATTAGGTTGTTTGATGACCCCCGGCGGGTTCTAATGACACCATCACCTCCACAACTTTACACGGTTTTAATTTCCGGTTGTAATCTGCTGCGACTTGGTGTTCGTACTGAGAGAAGGCAATGGCTGAATGGCAGGGAGAGAGAGAGTGAGTACAACAACAACAAGGGAGAGGCGGAGTTAGACAAAATAATAAATAAATCGGTAAATAAGTAAAATTAAATCACACACACTAACACGCGCACGCACGCACGCACGCACGCGAGAGAGAGAGACAGAGACAGAGAGAGAGAGAGAGAGAGAGAGAGAGAGAGAGAGAGAGAGAGAGAGAGACTAATCCAGGCAGACGAGGACACAACCAGCATGATAACGAGCTATTAGAAACACCATCACCCATTTTCAAAGAATTACAGTGGCTAAGCATAAAGAAACAAATTACTTTTAATTCAGTAGTAACTATTTAAAAAAAAATCACCCACCACTACCCAGATCACTTCCTACCTCTCCCAACTGTTAACAATATTACCGATAGTAATACAAGACAACGACACAATCTTTATGTCCCCAGAACCAAGACTGACTCGGGAGCCAGAGCTATGTCTGTAACAGGTCCTAAGTTATGGAATCAACTACCATCGGGTATCAAAGAAGCAAATACCGTACATGCATTTAAATCAAAGTTGAAAAAGAACTTATTAAATAATACATAATCTAAATATCGGGCCTCATTGTTCTCTATGGTAATATGATGTCCTATATATTCTTATTCATATTTTTATGACTGTATATATGTGGGTATTTCAATATAGATACATATAAACTATATATAGTCAAACAAATATGAATGTGTGTGTAAAAGTATGTAAGTAAGTCCACGCACATATTTATGCAATGTATATAGGCTACAGTATTCAATATGTCCTTATTTTGCAGTATATATTTATGAATGTATTCAAGTATGTATATATGCTTCTATTAATATCTACATAATTGTATGCATATATATGTAGATATGTTGTATGGGTGTGTACTGTATGTAATGCGTATGTGCGTAGCTATGTGTATGTATATGTATGTGTTTGTATATATACAGTTGTATCCATGTGACCATGTATGTATAAGTGTGCATGTATGTGTATGTGTGTATGTATATATATATATGTATATGCATGTGGGTATGTGTGTGTGTATATACGTATATGTGTGTGGATGTATGTGTGTGTATGTACGTATATATGTATATATATGTGTGCGTATGTGTATTTACGGTATATGTATGTATAAATATGGGTGTATGTATGGGCATGTTGGTATATACTGTATATGTATGTATTGCGTGTATATATGCATCTGAATGTGTATGTACAATCTAAGTTTATACCTAAGTTAATACTTAATGTACACTTTGTAATTGTAATTATGAGCAGAATAACTACTTTTAAGTGGAAATTAAAAAAAAACAATTATTATTATTATCTCTCTCTCCCCCCCCCCCCCTCTCTCTCTCTCTCTCTCTCTCTCTCTCAGCCAGGTTCAAAAGTCCTACACCATTAATGATAACTCTGCATTGTAATCTCAAAAATAAAATATAATTGCCTCAATCTTCTTCAGTTACTAGAAATAATTTATCCATCAGGGTTAGAATCCCTAGTATCATAATTATTTACGTTTTCATTAATTCAATTGAGAATGATTGGTGTATAGAACGACAGTAATTAATAAACCATCTCATTGCAATATATACTAATATAATATAATTATTTAACGTATCCATAAGTAACATAAGTATCCATAAGTACATTTCCACACATTTGTGACAGTACCGGTATTGCATATTGTAAAGAGGCATTCTCTGTACTTACATATTCTCAGCGAGGAAGAATAAACCTCTACTTATTTTCAAAACGGTATCCCCTCGAGATAGAGAAGTTGTGAGCCCGACTGGCGTTACCTTATCACCATCTCTGAGTACAGAGCGGAGGTTATAAAGCAACGTGGAGATTAGGAAGGGGAGTTGGAAGTGAGCAGAGGCGGAATGTCAGGAGCGTCTTGGTCAGAAGTAAACACGTGAATTACCGTATTCAATGCCAGATATAATAATCGAGCAAACAATTACTTCTGCATATAGCCTAGGCTATCTTTGAACCAAAAATATAAACAGTGAAATAATTAATTGTTTGGACAACTATTAATAAATGTTACGTGTGTATTATGACAACGCTGGCTTGTACGCGATCTTTAATAGACACTGAATGAAAGGGCATTGACACGACTTTAATAATCATGAGTTTGGCTTTCATAACTGGAACGGGTGAGGGTCTAGGGAAGGAATGAGTGAGAGGTGGGAGAGGAATGGGTGAGGAAGGTGGAGGAAGAACGGGAGAGGTGGGGGGAACGAATGATAGGGTAGGGTAGGAACAGGTGAGGGTGGTGGATGAACGAATGATGCGGTAAGGTAGGAACAGGTGAGGGTGGGGGATGAACGAATGATGGGGTAGGGTAGGAACAGGTGAGGGTGGTGGATGAACGAATGATGTGGTAAGGTAGGAACAGGTGAGGGTGGGGGATGAACGAATGATGGGGTAGGGTAGGAACAGGTGAGGGTGGGGGATGAACGAATGATTTGTTAAGGTAGGAACAGGTGAGGGTGGGGGATGAACGAATGATGGGGTAGGTTAGGAACAGGTGAGGGTGGTGGATGAACGAATGATGTGGTAAGGTAGGAACAGGTGAGGGTGGGGGATGAACGAATGATGGGGTAGGGTAGGAACAGGTGAGGGTGGGGGATGAACGAATGATGTGTTAAGGTAGGAACAGGTGAGGGTGGGGGATGAACGAATGATGGGGTAGGGTAGGAACAGGTGAGGGTGGTGGATGAACGAATGATGTGGTAAGGTAGGAACAGGTGAGGGTGGGGGATGAACCAATGATGGGGTAGGGTAGGAACAGGTGAGGGTGGGGGATGAACGAATGATGGGTTAGGGTAGGAACAGGTGAGGGTGGTGGATGAACGAACGATGGGGTAGGGGAGGAATGGGTGTAGTGACCAAGAAGGTAGGACGATGGGGCGAGTACGGTATTAAAATATAAATCGGAAATAGGAGTAGGCTACAATAAAACATCATGGAACTATGCATTCTACCTGAAAGCAGGAATGTGTGAACTGTGTTTAAAAATACAACCATAAGCTGAAGTGTTTATTTTTTCCTATGTGAGGGAGACAAAGGGCAAAGCTGCTTGTAAGACGTGTCTCTCACAAAGTTGAATGAGTGACACAGCCAAATTTCGGGCGGTTGGTCATTGAAAAAAAAATGGTGTATTGGAAAGAAGTGTGGTATGCTTGCTTAGTATAGTGAAATGAATAGGTGTTTAGGAGAGTTAGCTGGATTACTCTCTGTGTAGGTGAGACAAACAAAAACAGTGAGGGAGGTCAACAAATAAAAACAACCTCATCACGTGCTTATGAGGCCTCCCCTGGGTATGCCTTGCTGGTGTATTAAAAGTAGATGGATAGACACAGGAAACAATTATGGAAATCAGCGATATCGTTAACACTTCCACTGCGGGCATATTTCTGCCTATTTCCGCCATATTAGGGCTCATTCAGGCACTCCTGATTGATTAAGCAAGTGTCTGAATGAAATGAAATGTATTCAGCCAAAAACTATTAGAAAATAGCTTCAAAATGACACCAAAACGAACTTTATAGCGCGCGGGCGTCACCCGCAGCGCTACCATAGACATTGGCAATACTGAGGAATTATCACTAATGTCGAGTTACGCCTTTGGCAGCGCTGCATGTAGTGCCCCGGCCAGCTGGCTGGAGAGAGGATGGGTGGCCTGCCGCGCTCCCGCTCACTCGATTCTTTAAGAGGCTTTAACCCTTCTCTAGCGGGTGCTCTGTGGCCGTTTTGGGCCTTTCTGGGCCGTTCTGACTGCTATATCAACCATCAGTATGAAAGGAACTGTATTGCGCCGAAAACTAGGTGGAAATCGCTACACAATGACGCCACATACAGCTACGTAGCACTCGTGGAGCACTGACAGTGTTACCTCGAAGATGGAAGTTTAGCTAATTTTGCTACCTTGCTCACTTTTAGCGAACTATTGGTTACACTGTCATCCTCACGCGCGGTGGGGGAACTGGAGTTAGTGTGGGCCGGGAGGCCACAGATGTCGGACGTATGGATCATTACTATCCCACCCATTTTCACTCGATTTCCACCCTTTTTTCACCCGTTTTTTGCCAGTTTTTTCAACTCGACTTATGTGGTGAGCCGCTTTTTAAGGGTTAAAAGCCTTTTAATTGCTGTAAATTGCCATGGTGTTCCATAATGTCTCCCGCAGCAAATGGGTTAAAGGAGTAGTACTTAGCAAATTAAGGAAACCATATTGGTTGATATTGTGCTCATTTCCCCAAGGCGCTTCTACCCATTTCAAGGATACAATAATCGTACCACAAACATAAGAAATTGAAAATATGCATAAGGCCGACCGGCCCACACGAGGCAGATCCAATTCACAACCAACCCATATAATTAATATGACGTCAGTTCCTCACACTTAATAAACTAATACTGTATACGCTAGCCGAGGCAGAGCAGGATACAAAGTGTAAAATCAAACCAATACAAAAAGTATCGCGTTAACATTAACGGTACGTAAGAAACACGTTATCATCTAGTGTATTATTATTATTATTTAATATTATTATGATTATTACTGGCCACTTACATATGAAAATCCGCCCCAAGCAGAACAAAATCGAGTGGCAGTATGAATTAACAAGAAATATTAAATAATCTTAAAAAGTAAATGGCGACTTGGTTGTTATATGGGTGGAGTGAAGGATGAGGCCAGTCAGTCGTTGGCCGCCACAACTCGGCAACATTCACTTCAATCAAGAAAAACCGGAAGCTAATCGAAAAGGTCAACTGGACTGGTCGGGTATTATTCCCCACACACACACACACACACACACACACACACACACACACACATTCCTAAGTGGAAGGATGCAAAGAAATTCAGCGGGAAACTGGTGCAGGTACAGATAATGTCAAAAGCTCTTAAAAACTATTATATTAATTTGTTGAACAAGAACTAACCATAAAGTTATTTCCTACACCCACAACGCTTAAATAGTCATGCTTTGTTTCCTCTAGTGCATAACTCATTTCAATCCAGGAGAGAAACTTAAAATAATGTGACGGTGACTGTAGAACGAGAAGTAGGGAGCTAATACTGGAGTAACCGCCACGGGGCAGAATTACAGTAGGCCTATATAGTACAAACGAACAACGAAGGGTTATATACTTGGCACAAAATATAGGCCTATATTTACCACCAGATAAATTTTTACAGCTTAAGGACTTTGAAGATCACCAATTCCACAAGGAATGTATTGATAGATCTGACGGAGAATATAATTAACATTCGTCATCTGATTCAATCGACCAAAAGAAAAGGATAGGAGCATTTTACGCTGTTTCGAGGCTAGTTTGAGGAGAGAAAGGTGAAGAGCCGTATATGAAGGTAGAAGGGGGGGGGGGGGAGAAGAGTGAGAGAGAAGAAAGACGGATACGTGATAGTGGTGGGAGCGGCAGATTAGGCTTGGTCCCCGGGGAGGGCCAAAGGGGGTTGGGGGGAGGGGGGTTAGGTAGAAAGGGTGTGGGGGGAGGCAAATAGCAAGTAGGGAGGGGGTGAAGGATAAGGGGCACTATAGTGGGAAGAGGGCCAGGTAGGGGGAGACATGTTGGGGAGGGTCAGGTAAGGGGGACAAGTAGTAGGAGGGTCTGGTGGGGGGGGAAAGTAGTAATAGGGTCTGGTGGGGGGGGGACAAGTAATAGGAGTGTCTGGTAGGGGGACAAGTAGTAGGAGTGTCAGGTAGGGGGGGGGGGGGGACAAGTAGGAAGAGGGTCTGGTAGGGGGGGGACAAGTAGGAAGAGGGTCTGGTAGGGGGGGGGACAAGTAGGAAGAGGGTCTGGTAGGGGGAACAAGTAGTAAGAGTGTCAGGTAGGGGGGGGGGGGGGGACAAGTAGTAGGAGGATCTGGTAGGGGGGAACAAGTAGTAAGAGTGTCAGGTAGGGGGGGGGGACAAGTAGGAAGAGGGTCTGGTAGGGGGGGACAAGTAGGAGAGGGTCTGGTAGGGGGGTAAAAGTAGGAAGAGGGTCTGGTAGGGGGGGGGGGGGACAAGTAGTAAGAGTGTCAGGTAAGGGGCGGGGGGGACAAGTCGGAAGAGGGTCTGGTAGGGGGGGACAAGTCGTAAGAGGGTCTGGTAGGGGGGGGGGGGGGGACAAGTAGTAAGAGTGTCAGGTAAGGGGCGGGGGGGACAAGTCGGAAGAGGGTCTGGTAGGGGGGGACAAGTCGTAAGAGGGTCTGGTAGGGGGGGACAAGTCGGAAGAGCGTCTGGTAGGCGGGGACAAGTCGGAAAAGGGTCTGGTAGGGGGGGGGACAAGTAGGAAGAGGGTCTGGTAGGGGGGGGGACAAGTAGGAAGAGGGTCTGGTAGGGGAGTACATGTAGGAAGAGGGTCTGGTAGGGGGGGGGACAAGTAGTAGGAGGGTCTGGTAGGGGGGGACAAGTAGGAAGAGGGTCTGGTAGGGGGGGGCAAGTAGTAGGAGGGTCTGGTAGGGGGGGGGGGGGGACAAGTAGTAGGAGGGTCTGGTAGGGGGGACAAGTAGGAAGAGGGTCTGGTAGGGGGGGGGGGGACAAGTAGTAGGAGGGTCTGGTAGGGGGGACAAGTAGGAAGAGGATCTGGTAGGGGGGGGGGACAAGTATTAGGAGGGTCTGGTAGGGGGACAAGTAGTAGGAGGGTCTGGTAGGGGGTGGACTGGTAGGGGGGACACGTAGTAGGAGGGTCTGGTAGGGGGGACACGTAGTAGGAGGGTCTGGTAGGGGGGACTGGTAGGGGGGGGGGGACAAGTAGTAAGAGGGTCTGGTAGGGGGGACTAGTAGTAGGAGGGACTGGTAGGGGGAAGGGACTGGTAGGGGGGACTAGTAGTAGGAGGGTCTGGTAGGGGGGAGAGACTGGTAGGGGGGGGAAAAGTAGTAGGAGGGTCTGGTAGGGGGGGGAAGTAGTAGGAGGGACTGGTAGGGGGGGGGACAAGTAGTAGGAGGGTCTGGTAGGGGGGGGAAGTAGTAGGAGGGACTGGTAGGGGGGGGGGGGACAAGTAGTAGGAGGGTCTGGTGGGGGGGGGGACAAGTAGTAGGAGGGTCTGGTGGGAGGGGGGGGGGGCAAGTAGTAAGAGGGACTGGTAGGGGGGGGGACAAGTAGTAGGAGGGTCTAGTGGGGGGGACAAGTAGTAGGAGGGACTGGTGGGGGGGGGGACAAGTAGTAGGAGGGACTGGTGGGGGGGGGGACAAGTAGTAGGAGGGACTGGTAGGGGGGGGGACAAGTAGTAGGAGGGTCTGGTAGGGGGGGGGGGACAAGTAGTAGGAGGGACTGGTAGGGGGGGGGGACATGTAGTAGGAGGGTCTGGTAGGGGGGGTGACAAGTAGTAAGAGAGGACTGGTAGGGGGGGGGGGGACAAGTAGTAAGAGGGACTGGTAGGGGGGGGGACAAGTAGTAGGAGGGTCTGGTAGGGGGGGGGGGGGACAAGTAGTAGGAGGGTCTGGTAGGGGGGGGGGGGGGGACAAGTAGTAAGAGGGACTGGTAGGGGGGGGGGACAAGTAGTAGGAGGGTCCGGGAGGTAGGGGGGAGGACACACGTAGATAGATGGTGAGGTAGGGGGAACCTTACAAGTAGGATGGTCATCACATTAACAACCAAGCCACTACTATAACCATTACCGAACTACCATAGCAAATTGTACTTAAAACATAAGAAAACAGGAGTCTGCAGAGAGCCGATTTGCCCACACCAGGCAGATTCCTTTCACAGCCAACCCAACTCTTCCATTTGCCTATCTAACTTTATATTGAATCTCTCTATCGTTCTTGATCCTACTATAGCAATCGGTAGCCTATTCCACATATCTACAACTCTGTTACCAAACCAAAAAATGGGGTATGAGCCAGATTTTATACATACTGTACATACTGTAGGCCTACATACTAAATTACTGTATATACCGGTACCAATATTACCCACCTGTCTGCAAACACCAATAAGAATTCGGGACTATGTATCGACGTTTCAATCATGTTTCTTGCTATCCACATTAGACCTAGTTAAACGAACTATCGAGGAGGATGTACTCCAGTGTGGCGATACAGCGAGCCTACTTTACAGTCTTCTCACGTGGCAACTACATTATGAAGCAGTTGTCGCAGCTCCTGCCGGTGTATTCTGATCACAGTTGGACGAACCGCCCAAGAATGGAAGACATCAGTAATTAGACAATCCTCGGCAAAATAGCCAATATCGATTTGCAAATAGACGCAATAGTCTTAGTTTTAATTTGTCGCTAATCATGAGAACATAAAAAACAGAATCTGTGGAATGCCAAATGGCCCATACAAGGCAGATCCCTTTCACACCCAACCCATCGTCCATATGCCTACCTAATTTGATCTTTAAGCTCTCTATCGTTCTTAATCCTACTATGGCGCAAGGTAGCCTATTCCACGTAACTACAACTGTTATCAAACCAGTATTTGCCTATATCTTTTCTGAAACTAGCGGTGGTGTGCATGTGTTTAATAAGGTATTGATATAGTGAAGGTGATCTGTGGACAAGGAGTGAATGAACAAGATAGGTAGGTGAAGGTAGTGGTTCGACACGTGGTTGTGAGTGTGAGGCAGGGTAGGTACAGTACGGTAGGTGGTAGAGAGGCAGGGCTGGTAGGTGGTAGAGAGGTAGGACTGGTAGGTGGTGCAGAGCATGGAGCTACAATTATACTTCCATGGTGGAGAGGCAGGTCTGGTAGGTGGTGGAGAGGTAGGTAAGGTAAGGTTGAGGTGGTGAGGTAAGGGCCTGGGGCATGGACACCCTGTCATTCCCTCATACCTCAGCCAGAACCTCCAGGCTCGCGGTTGGGAAGCCCCTCACACTAGTCGTGGGTCGCCCTCTTGCATACTAGACCGGACAGAGTTGCCATGTGGTGTATAATAACTACAGTACCGGTATATCAACTATGTGTTGATAAACGTAAGACTAATACACTAATAACACTTGTGGCGTCTATGTGCAGTGCCAGTCTCATTATAGAAATGTACTGGTAGCAACAGCAGGTGCCTGAATGATTGTTTGACTGTGGTATGCGTGGTTTAGTGATTGATAACAGTATATAATATAATAGCACAAGATCCCTATATGGAAGAAGCCCAGTGAATTTGTCGTCTCCACCCCTGATGACAGAGAGAGTCCTTCGCGTAAGAGGGTTGCTTACTGCAAGGCCGCGGCGTAGTGCTGGGGGCGACGCTTGCGGTGGCAGTAGCGGCCGGGTACCAATCCAACCACACAACTCACTTATACAAAACACAACAATATAAAACTCACACTGGACGAGAGGCTGAAGGTGTCCAACTAGCTACTGCCGAAGGAGGACTGGGACAGAGGGGCGGGCACACAGACGGGACGGGGCGGGGGAGGGCTGATGGGGGAGCTGGCCACAACACCTGTGCTCTCTCAGTGCAGGTGAGAAGGACTGGCTGATCCAGGTTTAGGGAGGCTGCGACGAGCCCTCCTCACTAGACCTCCCCTACCCCTAGTACCTCCCTTACCCCAACCCCTACCCCCACCTTCATTATCATCCATCTCACCCTCCACTCTTATTAACAGCCACCCAACACCCTTCCACCTCCTCCATTATAATTTCACCAGCACCACCCCACAACACGTCTAGAATACTTCATAACTCATCACCTCAAGTCCCCAACTGGCAACTCAAAGATGTGGGGCCGGGGTAGTTGGGATTGGGGGGGGGGGGGGAAGGAGGGAGCTTCCTAAACCACTCTCACGTGTCTACCTACAACCAGTCCTCTGGTAGCTTGGAATTAATTTGTGTTCTACAATATCCATAAACACTGAAATATTATGCACATTTCATAATGCAAAATTAATTTAAAGAAGCAACAACAAGACTTGCCGGAGTCTTCGTAAATCCTTAATATACAAACCAAACCAGTTTACGTTCCAAACATCAACACGCCAAACTAAAATTAACAAATGTAATAATTTCAACATCTGCACCACCAAAGAAATGTGAGAGAAGAAGCGAGGATGACGCACATTCTAGTTGGACATTTCCTGGAGTTCATTCCTGCTGGTGAACCACGTGTCCCATCACCACCAGTCCTCCACCATCGCCACTACTAGCTATATCGCATTCAAACCATTCATAACTAATAAACATACAACATACCCATCACCACCATATAATTAATGTCAACAACATATTACCAATTACTATCACTATCCATACATTAACCCTCATAATCATATACTCTAGTTTTATTCAAGTTATATCCAAATATTGATAATCCTACTTCGGATTGACCACCCTGAATACAACAAATAAATTTACATTTAAACTGAAATGCGGAGTCCTTTCTAAGCTAATCAAAATATATTAGTGATAACTTATAAAGCAAATTTGTTAAACGATTGGAGGCGAAGTTCAACACCTACCCCGACATACTCCCCCTCCCAATACAACCACTAATAATGTTTAACTGGAACGTTGACAATAGCGACTATTACTCTTTCAACTTTGGGCAAGACATATTTTACAGGAAGTTTTGTCTTGTCTCCTTCATACGCATAGGACAAGAAATGCCAAACAAAAGGTATACCGGTAGTCTCCCCAACTTAAAGGTGATTTTAACGCTGGTCACTGCACGATCTCCCCCATTCACTTAGCGCTTCAGTAAACAGATAAACTAACAAAATCAATATCCCGACTTGCCTTACACACCGCAAAGTTACAATACCGATATTTTCTTCTGTTCCACTCTTCGTGCATTCCCCCAGTCTTCAGTCATTTCCTGCCCGCTTTCCTCCAAATAAGAACATAAGAAAATGGGAGTCCGCAAAAAAGCCGATCGGCCCACACAAGTCACACCCAACACCAATTACAAGGACCAACTCACTAATACCTTGAGCACTGACCCCACCAAAACGGTCAGGGATTAACACAAGATTACGGGGGTCTGCTGAGCGCCGATTTGCCAACACCCGGAAGATCCCCCTCACACCCAACCCATCTCGTCCACATGCCTATCTAATTTGATCTTAAGGCTCCCTATCGTTCATCTACAATACAACTCTGTTACCAAACCAATATTTGCCTATATCTTTTCTGAAACGAAATTTATCTAATTTGAAACCATTTGTTCGATTTTTTTCGCTATCACTGAGCTTCAGTACATTTGTCATGTCTCCTTTATTTATCCCGCTAACCCACTTGAACATTTCTATCATATCACCTCTAACTTTGCGTCTTTCTAACGAATGTAAGCCTAATGTTTTCAACCTTTCTTCATATGGTAGATTTCTAATATGAATAATTTTTGTAATTTGTCGCTGTACTCTCTCCAATGAATATATGTCCATTCTTTAATAATGACACCAAAATTGGACAGCATAATCTATATGAGGTCTCACTAATGACAAGTAAAGTTTCAAGATAACATCGGCAGTTCTGTTACTTACACTCCTTGAGATGAACCCTAGAATCCTGTTTGCCTTGTTGCGAACGCTTATACACTGTTTTCTAGCCTTCAAATCGTTGCTAACAAACACACCCAAATCTTTCTCGCAGTCTGAGTTTTCTAATTCCGTATTAGCTAGTTTATATTTTGCATTAGTATTCGTCTTCCCTATCTTTAATACCTTGCATTTGGCAATGTTAAAATTCATCTGCCAATTTACTGACCATTTGTGTAAGGTATCTAGATCTCTTTGGAGGCACTCTATGTCGCTATCTGAATCTATTGCTCTCCCTATTTTGGTATTGTCTGCGAATTTACTTATCCTACTATTTATACCTAAGTCAAGGTCATTTATGTATATAATAAACAACAGAGGACACAATACAGATCCCTGGGGGACACCACTCTTGACTGATCCCCACTCTGGCTTAGTACAATTTATGCTGACTCTCTGCTTCCTACCAATGAGAGAAAACTGTACTAAAAATCCAGATGGCGCTGGGAGTCTTATTCAAATGACTATCGTGTGTGATTCACCATTGAGGTGTTTGAGGACTTTCGTGATTTAAGAGGTTTAATACAGTTCACACACTTATCTATGACACATAGTTTTGTAGTATATTTTTACTAGATTCATAATATGATGGTTATATATTCGTTAATGCAGTGAATATATAATAATTAACATAATTTGATACATAAATATCAGCTTCCTGAACAAGAAATTTAGTTTCATCTAATGGCTTTCGTGATTTAAGAGGTTTAATACAGTTCACACACTTATCTATGACACATAGTTGTGTAGTATATTTTTACTAGATTCATAATATAATGGTTATATACTCGTTAATGCAGTGAATATATAATAATTAACATAATTTGATACATAAATATCAGCTTCCTGAACAAGAAATTTAGTTTCATCTAATGTGGTGTGATAGGCTGGGCGAAATTTTAATACTCATTGAAGTATTGTATTTACTTCCTTTTTAGTTACTAACAAATACGTGTTTCAGTAGAAATTGGCTGAACATACGGTATTATATTCTGTAGCTGTAGAATTTGGCAGGTTGAATGTCTGCGCCTGCGCACTATAGTTTCTTTCCTACAAAACAAGCTATCGTGCGCTTTTAAGTTGCCAATTTATAATCCACTATCAAATCGGGCAGCTAAATATGTTACCGGCTATATTTCTTATTAGACCAGTGACAGGAAATCAATCAATGTGAATCAGAATGTAATAGATCACAGTGGCAGCAAATTACATACGTGGAGATGCAGGACCGAAAAAGATGATGGAAAAAAAAAAAATACAACCCTGCCTTTTCCACGGGCGACTGTTTAGGTCGTCAGCTGACCGCGGCTGGATATACGTACACAGTGTTGCCAAGGTCTTCTTTTGTTCGCACCATTGGGCTAGTTAGGATTCGTTCATAAGCGTAGATTTGAGAGTGTCCATTTCAAACGATATTATATTCTTGATTTACAGTGTGATGGGGTGGATAGCCTCTGAAGTATTATCCTAACTAACAAACATTGAGGAAAGCGGAATTGGGCTGGTTCTATATACTATTAAAGTTGTAGAGGTGTCGAGTGTTGAGTAACCTATAGCTAGGCTACATTTCATACAAACGTTCATCATGGCTTTCTGTTGGTTGTACTATACATGTATGGTAGCCTATGTGGTGGTGACTGAATAGCCTAATTAAGTAATTGTTTGGGACATTGATGCAGATTTGATGAGTGCATGATTGTGATAATAATGTATGTGGTATTTCATTAATATTTAAATGATGTGACACGTAGGCCACTACTCATACAGTAGGCTATAGGGGACTAGGCCTAGTGATATTTGGGTAACTCATAGTATCATGCATGCATGGCTGTTAAAGATAAACATATCAGAAAATGTGTGCGATAGGATTAAAATAGCTGAAATTGTATGTTGTGCGGTATTCGGTGATTGGGCTACTTTTGGGCGAGTTGAGATGTGATGTGCGCTGGCAACTTTGGAATACACAAACACACACGACACAATCTATAACTGAAAATGTTATCTTCATAAGGCTATAATCCACATTTTATTAAGATTTCCATCTGTGGGAAACAAATATCTACCACCATTACTGCTAATGTGCACATAGATGCACAACTAATGTCAAATTTAACAAAGTAAGTCAAGTGGGGATGAGATGTTGACTGTCTGAGATGTTTCGTTTAAAGACTATTATGGGTAGCGAACACTGGCATCAATTTATGATGCGCTTGCCAGTTCTGAAACTAGTTTATAATTGTATAATCTAATATCCAGTAAAGTGGCTAATGACGATTATTTTGTAAGTTCATCTCGAGTTTTTATACATATTATTATCATTTTTAAGACATGGATACCTATCTAATGAAAGAAATATTAACAGGACTACTTTTAGGGGGCTTACCATGTTTGTGTAGGCGTAATAGAATCGTGTTTATTTATCATAAATACTTTGTATATTGGACGATGTAATGAATAGAATTTGAGAGAAATAGATCTGTAACATTCATGACTATAGAAATCGAGTGATATTTTGATGACTGAGATTTAAAAATTTAAATTCACTCGATGGCAACAAATTTATGTTCGGTGCGAACCAAAGGCGGGAAAAATAGCAGACGAATGTTTTATTTTCCCCAATTAGCCATGGCCTCCTCCCCTGCCCCCTCCAAAGTCTTGTGGCCTCGTGGGGTGACCTCCTCCAGTCTCCACACCCTTGGATCTCTACTCGTCAGGTCAAGGTCACTTATATTGTTGCCATATTTCTATTGGTATTTTTCTCCTCTCTTAAACTCGTAAGTTGTTAATACTAGACCAGAAATTTAATATAATTTGGTACTGAAGATTGAGCGACTTATGAGGATAAAAGGCACGGAAAAACACGACAACGAGAGTGCAAAAGCGGAGAAGGAATCAAGTACGGGCAAGCGAATTGTACCAGAACCAACCAGTGGTGGTGAAAGGGAAAGGGTTACGGGTATCCACAGTCCCATACACAGGAAGTAGATACAAAAGTAAGTCCGCACGTGTAGGAGGGAGAGGAAGGGATATATGAACGGTGTAATGAGAGAGTATACAGGTGGTCGTGGTGTATGGCAGAGGATGGGGGCAGGTTCATAAATAAATACCAACGACAGGAGACACCATAATAATAACTACCAGTACTTTTCATCACATCCGTGTATTTTTTTTCACAAATTAGCAAATACTAAACCTTTGCTTCCGGTATATACATTAATGTTGACCAAAGCCCCATTAATAAAGGTCAACCTAAACTCTGAACTTACTTCTTGCCCCGTCTACTGCTTCGTATACTCAAGCAGTAAGCAAACTCGCGAGGCAACAACGATCCTCTGTTGAAATTTATGTATTAACCTTTATACTCCGTGAGGGTTTTCAAGCAAAGTATATTTATCCGATCATAAAACATTACACTTGATTGAAAGATGGCCGTTAATTATTTGAATATATATATATATATATATATATATATATATATATATATATATATATATATATATATATATATATAAACGAATTAAATCAAGAACTATACTAATAGTCATAATTGAACAAAGGTTAAGCTGAATAACTGCATGGGATTCATATTTTTTCACCAACCAACTTTACTGCTAAACTCAATGAAATCAACAAATACATGTGGCACTCCAAGGACTCGAACCTATGATACTCACACCGAAATGCCAATTTTTGGGAGTAATATAATATTAACTTTCCTTTAATATATTATAAGATAATTGGGAGCATAGCGTTATGAAGTTTTTAAAATATTCTAAATGTGTAACCAAAGAGTAAACACTTCCATAACAAAACCTCCCTGATGAGGCACCGAGGAAGGGATTATAATTAAATAACAATGAACGTGTGTAGGGGAACATCTTCTATAGAAGGCGAGTGCTTTACAATGCGAAATTGTACGGAGGAAAAGTGTATAGGGAAACAATATTACAGGGAGGAAAATATAGTGAATAATAGGTACAATATAAGACCTACAGAAAGTGTACGCACACAAGGGTAAAGACACAAGAATAATATTGTGGATAGTAGTAGACAAGGAAAGTGGTCCAAGAAGGGAGGTGGGGGGTAGGGGACTAGGGGGGGGGGGGGGGGGTTTAGCTGTAGAAGAAAGAAATAATTACAGTGGGGGTAAATAGAGCAGGGGTGGAGTAGGGGAACGGACACAGACAATCTGAGACAGAAGAGGAGAGGGAGGTGACTGTCAAAGAGGAACTGGGTAAGAGGTGGAAAGGAAAGGACAGACAACCGAACAAAGAGGTGATATAATACATAGATAGATACAAGGGATAAACCCTAGGCATTAAAGAGGAAAGAGAGGAACGAGGCAGGGGAGAGAGGAAGAAGGTAAGTGGCGGTAGGAATGGAACATGGAAGGTAAGTGGCGGTAGGAATGGAACAGGGAAGGTAAGTGGCGGTAGGAATGGAACAGGGAAGGTACGGTAAGTGGCGGTAGGAATGGAACAGGGAAGGTACGGTAAGTGGCGGTAGGAATGGAACATGGAAGGTAAGTGGCGGTAGGAATGGAACAGGGAAGGTAAGTGGCGGTAGGAATGGAACAGGGAAGGTAAGTGGCGGTAGGAATGGAACAGGGAAGGTAAGTGGCGGTAGGAATGGAACAGGGAAGGTAAGTGGTGGTAGGAATGGAACAGGGAAGGTAAGTGGCGGTAGGAATGGAACAGAGAAGGTAAGTGGCGGTAGGAATGGAACAGGGAAGGTAAGTGGCGGTAGGAATGGAACAGGGAAGGTAAGTGGCGGTAGGAATGGAACCCGTGTACCAGATAATCCTAATCATAATTCCCACCTACTGGACTTATTTTTAACAACCAATTCAGAAAATTATGATGTTACAGTGAGGTCACCGCTTGGATCTTCTGATCACTGTCTGATACAGGCCACCTGTCTATCACCTACCACACCTTCCCACTCTGAACCTGTTTTGGTGACTAAATGGCATTACGATAGGG
Organism: Paralithodes platypus; assembly: GCA_032716605.1. Classification (NCBI taxonomy): domain Eukaryota; kingdom Metazoa; phylum Arthropoda; class Malacostraca; order Decapoda; family Lithodidae; genus Paralithodes; species Paralithodes platypus. The sequence goes on along the minus strand of CM064552.1, from coordinate 47,733,679 downwards.
CAGACTGGGAGGGTCTTCAAGGTTTCTTTATTGATATTCCCTGGACCTCTTTCTTTTCTAAGAGAGCCACATACAAGATTTTGTAAAAATTGGAATGGAAACTTTTATTCCTCATCAAAAGTACAGTAAAAGATCTAATTCACCTAAATGGTTTGACCATAATTGTGCTAGAGTAACTGAACAAAAAGCAATAGCCTACAATGCATACACAAGATCAAAAACTCATGAAGCCTTTAATTACTTTAGAATCATCAGAAATCATGCCAAAACTGTATTAAACCTAACTAAATCAAACTTTCTCCACAAGCAGGCAAATAAACTTCTAAATAATCCAAATGATAACAAAATATTTTGGTCTACTCTTAACTCATTTAAATCCAACTTCACTACTGCTTCATCCATTCCACCATTAAAATCTCCGACTGGCAATCTTGTAAGTAACCCACGAGGTAAAGCTAACCTTCTTGCGGATATTTTCTCCACCAACTCAACCTTAGATGAAATAAATCAAGATGTCCCTGTACTTAATTTAATTTGATAGAGTCTGGCATCAATCCTTATTGTCGAAGATGTCACACTACGGCCTTGCATCATTAGTTCCACTAATTTCTTCTTATCTTCATAACAGAAAAATACGTGTAATGGTAGATGGCCTTTATTCTCAATTTCACTCAATAAATGCTGGTGTTCCCCAGGGATCAGTTTTGGCCCCAATTCTGTTCCTCATTCATATCAATGATCTCATATCTACCACTCATAATCCAATACATTCCTACGCAGATGACTCAACACTCCACAGTTCCTTCACATTTACCAATTCTTTCACCCAACCCGATCTTATAAATTCAAATATAAACACTGCAATTTCTCTGAACCAGGACCTTTCTAGAATTAATGGATGGGGACAAAAGAATCTAGTTTCCTTTAATGCACAGAAAACCAAATACATTCAATTTTCTAACCGACAGAATCTCACTGACTCTCATATATTTTTTAATGATGTAAATATTCCCACTTCCCCTAGTATTGACATTCTCGGTGTAACATTAACTACTAACTTGAGCTGGACACATTATGTTAGAAGCATTGCTAAGAATGCCTCTAAAAAACTGGGACTCCTGTACAGAGTTCGAGAATTCTTCACTGACGAGCAGTTGGCCGTGATATATAAAAGTCATGTGCGTTCTCAGATGGATTACTGTTCACCTCTGTGGGGTGGAAGTGGAGTGGTTGCATTGAGGCAGTTGGACAAAATTCAAAATAAAGCCATTAGATTAATCAATAACCCTGCAATCACACAAGACCTTCCTACATTATCCATACGAAGAAACGTTGCATCCCTTGCATTATTCTACAGATATTTTCACAGCAATTGTTCCGAGGAACTTGCTTCAATTGTGCCGCCTCTCCACATCTTTCCCCGTAGAACTAGGGCAGCTGAGAGCGCCCATGAATTTACACTTTCTCCTCCACAATGCAGAACTTCTGCTTATCAGAATTCATTTATCCCCAGAGCTACTACTCTTTGGAATTCACTTCCCTCGAATTGCTTTCCACAAACTTACAATCTACAAATGTTTAAATCCAGTTGTTACAAACATTTTATGAATGGAGGATGCCTTTAGGCACACGGACCTTTTTGTTTTATCTTTGTTTTTCCTTCCTCCGTTCATTGTCTCTTTAAAAAAAAAAAAAAAAAAAAGTGGCGGTAGGAATGGAACAGGGAAGGTAAGTGGCGGTAGGAATGGAACAGGGAAGGTACGGTAAGTGGCGGTAGGAATAGGGGCGAGGCAGATTTAGGAAGAATGATAAAAGGAGAGATGGGCGATAGGCAGGAACGGTAGAAAAGGGCTAGTTGACAGAACAATAATGAATTAGACAAGAGAAGGAAGAAATAGGAGGATTAGGAAAATTTGTGAGGAGCCAATCCTATACATATATACTATATACCGGTATATAGCCATTGGTAAAGGGTGATCCAATCCTATACATATATACTGTATACCGGTATATAGCCATTGGTAAAGGGTGATCCAATACTAACTATATATACTGTATACCGGTATATAGCCATTGGTAAAGGGTGATCCAATACTAACTATATATACTATATACCGGTATATAGCCATTGGTAAAGGGTGATCCAATACTAACTATACAACACAACCTACCCGAGTAGACCCTCTTTTCAGTGGTCACCACTACCACCACCACCACATATTGTGACCACTACTACTTTATATCCCATATTGCACTTAGCCAGAGACATCATTCACAATCACCGTTTACGCCATCTAGGCCAGGCATACAACACTTATCAATATTAAATTTCATCTTCACCATTACCAATCATCCTAATTAGCATACATACTCGAGAAATATGATTATAGGTACGACAGTGAAGGGTAAAAGCGTGAGCCCGTCATGGAGTGTATTAAAGCATGGATCCAATACACCGACATACCCAAGTGTTCCCCTTCCTCAGTGGTCGATACCTGCGTCACCTGCACTACTACCATTACCTTACCTAACATATACCACGTACACTACCATTACCTGACCTTCACTACAACTTTATCTACCATATAGGCTACCAAGTGCTATAGTGGGATCAAGAACGATAGGGAGCTTTAAGATAAAATTAGATAGGCATGTGGACGAGATGGGTTGGGTGTGAGGGGGATCTGACAGGTGTGGGCCAATCGGGGCTCTGTAGACCCCCGTTTTCTGACCTCTGACCGTTTCGGTGAGGTCAGTCCTAATGATGTTAGTGAGCTGGGCTTTATAAGCCCAGCTTATAAGGCCTTGTGATTAGGACTTATAATTAGGGTTAGGTGTGAGAGGGATCTGCCTTGTTTGGGCCAATCGGCTTTCTGCAGACTCCAATTTTCTTATGATCTTAAGTTTTTATATGTTCATTATGATGTTCAATGTTGGTGTCCTTATTACAGAATGGACACACCCTTGGGTAGAGTACAACGAATGACAAAAATTATCATCCGTAATATTATAAATCTTCCATATGAAGAAAGGTTGAATAAATTAGGCTTACATTCGTTAGAGAAATGCAGAGTTAGAGGGGATATGATAGTTGTTCAAGTGGGTAAGTGGCATTAATAAAAGGGTCATGGAAGAACGAGATGGGTTGGTTGCAAGAGGGTTCTACCTTGTATGGGCCAATCGGCTTTCTGCAGACTCCCATTGTCTTATGTTCTTATATACTGCTACTACTACCACCTCACCTACCATACACTACCGATCCCTCACTACCCGTACTTTTTCTACCATACACCATCACAACAATTTCCTGTCCTTACCTACCAAACACTGCTATTATCATCACTAACCACAATTTCACATACACCACCAATATCACTATTCTTCGTCAACTTCCTTTCCTATCATGCATCATCACTGATATCATCATTAATCTTAAGTATCACCACCTACCGCTTATCATCACCATTCTTATAAACCACCACACTCATCACTCATTCTTACTGTCATCACCCAGCACCCCACCAAACATACACCAACACTGTTATCATCACTCACCATCACCTAACATACTGTACACCTCCACAATCATTCATCTTCGCCACCAATCACCTGCACCACCTGATATTTGCGAACCACTTATGATTACATCGCCTGCATATATTAGTATATCAATGACAGGGCAACATCCTACCCCCACCCTCCCCGAGTAAACCCTCATAGAACAATCATGCTTATTATAAATATCACTATTCTCCTTCATTATCACCCTCACTAAACTCAAACACACATCCTGTGATGTGTCCTGTCACGCCCTATCCTATATTCCTTGTTCTAACATACAAATATTGAACCATCACAATCTGACCTTACTTAATTTCATTTTTGTTATGCCCAATAATATCTTTCCCTACCTTACGCCGTGGAGGAAGTACCGCATTGAAATAGTTTGATACCGTTCTAAATTATCTCCGACGTTAAAATAGCTTTGCATAAACTGTTGTGCAACTTATTTTTCCTATTTTCCAAGACAAAGGTGAATGTTGTGTGTGTACAACAAACTCACTTGCTCTCGTGTCCCCAACTCATCTGAATTCTTAATTATCTGGCTCGAACTTTCTTGTCACTCTCAAACTAAATTTGTCTGTGCTGCCTATTTCTCCCCTAACTAACAAGACATGGCATAATTATAGGAAAGGTAAGTAGTAGGGGGCGAGGAAGGGAGCTGGGAGGAAGAGATGAAAGAGTCGGGGCTTGGCCCAACACGTGTGAGTTGTCCAAACCGTACCATCATCTTCAAACTCAAGACACTTGTATGCTTAAAGGTTTCTGCCCGGAATCAAGCCAAATCTATCCTTCGACTTTACAAAACTATTTTATCAATAACAAATGTATTGAACTTTCAAATTTCAGCTCTTCTCAGGCTTTCTGACATCTAACCAAAAACCTCTCCAACGATTTTATTTCCTCATCTTCCCTTCCACTTTTCCACTCCGACAGCACCAACATCACTTCTTCCTCTGACAAAGCTGAGCTCTTCGCTCAAACTTTTGCTAAAAACCTATATCTTGGATGATCCTGGTGTTATTTCTCTCCACCCTACTCTCTCTAATATCTAAATCTCTTCTAAGGATAGACTTTTTGCTCTCTTTTAGCTTAATAATAAGAAGGCATAAGGACCAGATGGTGTTCCTCCTCTTGTACTTAAAAGCTGTTCTTCCATTCCGACTCCCTACCTAAACAATCTGTTCGGTCTGTCCTTCCTCTAATATCTTCCCTACTTGCTGGAAGTTTGCTCTCAGTGAAACTGTCCCAAAGAAGGACAACTGCTCTCAACCCTCCAACTATCGTTCAATTGCTCTTATACCTTGCATCTATAAAGTTTATAAATCAAGTTTTTAAATAGACTTTCAGACTGCCAGTATGCTTTCCTAAAGCCAGGGCAGCTCTACTGGTCTTCTTTCTTATCTTGAATTCGCCGACATCTTCTATTACGCTAGACAGTAGACATATCTAAATCCTTCTATAGGTTCTAGCACAAATCATTATTTCTAAACTACTGTTTCTATCCCCTATCTATGAATTTATCTCATATATCCTTTCTGAGTGTCTCATAGCTGCGAGTGTGGATGGCCATCGCTCACTTCCTCAACTTATCAACTCTGGTGTTCCTCAGGGTTCTGTCCTATCTCCAGTTCTATTTCTAATATACATTAATGATCTTAACTGTGCCTCTAGTGACCTAGTCCTATCCACTCACATACCGATAATTCTCCCTTACACTATTCAACTAGATTTCCACAACAACCAGCACATATCTTCTGATCTATCAAATATTTCCAATTGGGGATAACCTTGTTACTGTCAATGCTTCAAAAACCCAATGTCTTCATATATCTACCAGCTACAATCTTCCACACTAGGCTACTGTCCCTTGCTCTTCAATAACACACAAATCAACCCTTCGTCCTCTCTCAATATTCTTGGGGTCTCTTATTCCTCGGACCTTTCTTGGAAAGACCATATTACCACCCTTGCAAAAACAGCTTCCCAGAAGTTAGGTGTGCTCAACTGTCTGTGGGTTCTTCACCCTTGCACAGCTTCTTGCTCTGTAGAGGGGTACTGTGCACCCATGTATCGTGTACTGCTCACGTGTGGTGAGGTTCCACCCATAAGAAAGGTTAAAAGCATTTCGTCTCATCAACTAATCTCCTCTTCATAAATATTCTACAATCTCTCTCTTCACGCCACAATGTTGCATCTTTCTCATATACCGCTATTATAATACCGGTAATCAATGTTCTTCAGAGCTTTCTCGGTGTATACCTCTTACCTTACGGATTGCAGGTGGCACCCATCTTTCAACACATTCCCACCCCTTTTCTGTCCAACTCTCTAACTCAAGAGTGAACTGATCTTCCCAGTCTTTTTTCCACTTCACAAGCAAACACTAACTAATCTATCTTCCCTCACCTATAATTTAAACTGCTTGAAACTCACGTGTCCAGACATTTTGACTCAAACATACCTTGAATTTGGGTCTCTGTCAGTGTTTCATTAGTACAGTATTATTATTATTAGTACGGTATATGGATTATTATTATTATCTATTTATCTTATTTTATATTTTATCTTTATTTTCTTATTTTTTATTTTTTTGGGGGGCACTCAAAACTGGGAGCTTTTTCTTGTGCCGCCTTCCAAATTGAAACGAAATGAAATAATATAAAACTGAATATCCCACGCCATCCCAGTCCTCATAAGCACAATCACCCATATTGGCAAGTCTGTCTGCTTAACATAGACATTTTAAAACGAAAACAATACTGCAGTGAATAAGGACATTGAGTTACATAATGAAACTGAGACATATGAAACGTATTTTATATATACTGTATTACTAACAGAGTTTTATCTTCAAGCTGGACATATAATTTGTTTCCTTCGAGGTACTAGGAATGTAAATCAATGTCTGGGGCTAGCTACAGTCATGCAAGTTTTACCATCATACAGTTAGGCTACGGTACATATGTGAACGTTTTGATACCGAACACATTTCTATATTTACTACCATACAGTTAGGTCAAAGTTGTCATTGTTTTGTTAATTATTATTATACTATTAAGCGAGTAGTGACAGCTGTGCTAGTGATGTGTCTGCACCATGACTCTCATAATATTCAAGCAACGGTCCAAGATTATGTTATTATTTTAATTTCTAGTTTTTCTATGAAACTGGTACCGTAGTTATTTTTAACAGTCGTGGCAGTTTAACAACCTTCATGAGACCGTTAGTTGGGTTATGCAAGTATTGTTAATGACCCATTTTTATCAATTATCATACAATCAGGCAAACATTATTTTTCAATTTTGAAAAGGACCCCCATCGATCTATTAATTTATTAGCCTAGTTTGAATGGGCGGACAGTTTTGCTAAAGACTCTTTTCTCTCTACCTGGCCTTCGTCAAGTGGGTGATAGGGAGGGGGAGAAAAGGGGGGTAACATGGGCGTCAGGAAGGTGGGTAGTACAGTAGGGGTGGGCGGGCTGGACACAAGCCAGTAATAATGAGTTTATCGACAATAAGCAAATGGGGCAGTCCGCCAGTACCAGCACCGGCTTTGTTGTCACTTGGTCACCATGGTAACACTGTGCCTTGCTGGGCCCGCAACTCTCTTACCCAAGTTTGGAAGGGTTTGGGCTAAATTTCTTATACCAGGACGTCAATGGCCAATTATTGAAGGCTAACTTGAATTAACCTAACAACCTAGGTCATATCTTACTAACCCTAATCGAATTCCAAGATTAGGTTAGGTTAAGTTAGATTAAGCTACAGTAATCGTCATGATCATAGAATGCAGCATGATAGTATTAACTCTTCCAAACTTGGATATTATGTGGCCCGCTCCCCCCTACTCCTCCCACCCTCACCTGATACCATCTACACCTCTTCGACGGATTCATATGTGCCATGTTCCCACCAACATTTACTGGCAACATTACATAAGAACATAAGAAAATGGGAGTCTGCAAAAAGCCGATCGGCCCATACAAGGCAGATCCCTGTGATTGATCGGGTATTGATCGGGTATGTTCCCAAATTTAACTTTTATAAGAACTGTTACTGAAAGTAATAAGTCTGGTAGATACTGAAATTAACTTTTTAAAAAACGTTGTCACTTATCATGACCTAGTCCCCGATACCAGCCGATAATCGCTCGGAAATATTGGCAGAATTAAGTTGTCCGAAAAGGCGCTCTTGTGAATGTGCCTTAACACATGTCCTTGTTCTACAATGCCACATGCATCCACACCCACCACCCTCGACCACGTACCCATCCTACATTCACCCAGGGTATAGTCTACACCCAATACACATTCATCCCACCACGCTTATTCAGCTAGTAGTTTGACAAACATTATAACATACTGTACAATTCATAATAGGCCTACATAGACTACATATTATGATTATAATCTTTATTTTTCCCAATGAAATAATGCATACATAAAATTAAGGACAAGTTAATTTAAATATATAATGAAAAAGAGTCACCCAATACCACCTTGCCAAGTCATCAGTTACGCTGGCCACCCATTTTCAACTTTCCGATCACCCATTTCAACCCAACTCATGTATTTTATTTTCACCCCATACTCTTCCCCCTCTCTCTAGTTCACCCTCTTCCCCACCACACTCCCTCACACTCACACACACGGCTACACAAAGAACAACTACAGTAAGCGTCAGCCATCAAGTTCTTTGTACCATAAATGCGGACTGGGTGCCAACACTGCTCACACCTTCTCTCTCACACCGACATCGCATACAATTGTCACACTTTTTCAATAATGGAATAGAAAATTAATAAAGTTCCATACCGAGGTATAGGAATGAAAAGTAATTCATATAGCTCGAGTAATTCATATACCTCGAGTAATTCATATACCTCGAGTAATTCATATACCTCGAGTAATTCATATACCTCGAGTAATTCATATACCTCGAGTAATTCTACACTGTAGCCCAATATATTCAAGGTCCATAGACCTTGAATATACCTACTCATTATAGAATTCCGTTAATTAATAACTTTCATCTAAATTTACCCATATCTGCATTATTTTTATCCATAAACTTGTGTTTATTTTCACAGAGATAATTCACGGATAATTTAATTTACCCACTAAATTGATTGATCTCATACACAACCATTTGTTATATGAAATCACATTAGTCTTTACAAAGGATAAATATTGACACCAAAGTTGTAGAGAGCAGTGGGGGTCACAGGTAAAAAGAATGGAGAATGAATGGGTAAGGAATACAGACAACCTCGACACTTTGACACTTTGGCTCCCAATCTGCCAACTTCTAGGTTGGCAGTAGGGAGGTCAATCCACGGAAAAGACGCCGCCACTTGAGATCTAGAAGATATATAAGTAAAAGGAACAGACAGAGTAAGCTATGGGTATGGCAGAGATCGCTCAGTTCTCACTCGGATAGACCAGCCCATCACCACATGGCTGAGAGGATTGGGTTCTAGTCATGTGGTGATGGGCTGGTCTATCCGAGTGAGAACTAAGCGATCTCTGCCATGGATAAAAAACACCATCTGAGGAAGCGCACTTTATTGACAACGTTTCGCAGATAGCTTCATCAGACGTTGTCAATAAAGTGCTCTTCCTCAGATGGTGCTTTTTATCCATTCTGTCTACTTTTCAAGTACCACTCAATATACTGTCCTACTGCAGGGGGCTAGGAATCCCCCCCCCCCCCCCCTTTGTAAAATTTTCGTATTTAAGAAGACAGGGAAAGGGGCGAGGGAACGCGAAAGTGGTCCCGGACCCTGAAAATATGAACTTTATAATTATATTGTTTCTATTCGGGTTCGGTTTCGTTTCGGCCACCCCCAGCAGTGAGGTATGTGCCTGAGTACTGAGTATATACATACATACATACATACTTAATAATTAGTAAAGAGGACAATATAATTATATACATATAACCTAAAATTATATTAGTAAAGATGAGTGATGCGATTCATAATATTATAAAAAAAAATACTTCTAGCAAATTTATAACAGCCCAATGAAACATAACCGTGCTAATGTTAAATCTCTCTCTCTCTCTCTCTCTATATATATATATATATATATATATATATATATATATATATATATATATATATATATATATATATATATATAACTGGTGTGTAGGATGGGATATAAGATATATAAAATTAAAAGGAGAGAGTAAGCAAAACTACGGAGTAGGTGCCAAATGCTTAGGTAAGCTAACTTGACATAAGTTGAACACGATAAGTACAGTATCTACCATGCAATCAAACCACGTACCGGTACCGTATGTAACTATGAGTACGTGTACGGTCACTCATACAAAAATACACACATTACAAACACCCGCACACACACACACTACATCTACCATGCAACAAACCACGTATGTAACTATGAGCGCGCGCGCACACACACACTGCAAACACCACACACACACACAGTACAAACACACTACAATTACTACGCACACACACACACACAGTACAAACACTACAATCACTACACACACACACGCACTACAAACACCACACACGCACAGTAAAAAATAAACCACACACACACACACACATATTTTCTACAAACACGCAATTCCAAGACAATGTTTCATTGCAAAAACTAAACTTGAAATTAAGTATGGGGTCGCCCACCCAAAACTTAAAACTATGAAACTCCTGCAAAACTGTGTGTCAAATCCCGCCCCCGCCCACCATACGGCCGCCCACCCACCCCAGACCCCGGTATTGAACACCTTCCCCGGACAGCAGTAGTGGCCAATCATCAATATCACAAAAGGGGCGAATAAATACACTGAGTTATGGGCTAAGTCTGCGTGTGTCCGGCTGGTGCTGGTGCTGGTGAAATAGTCATAGGGAGGGGGGGGGAGGGGGAAAGGGGGAATGCTTGCTCAGGGGGAAGTGCTGGAGGGTGGGGGTTAAGAGAAGTAGGAAAAGGGGGAATGCTTGCTCAGGGGGAAGTGCTGGAGGGTGGGGGTTAAGAGAAGTAGGAAAAGGGGGAATGCTTGCTCAGGGGGAAGTGCTGGAGGGTGGGGTTTAAGAGAAGTAGTAAAAGGGGGAATGCTTGCTGAGGGGGAAGTGTTGGAGGGTGGGGGTTAAGCGAAGTAGGAAAAGGGGGAATGCTTGCTCAGGGGGAAGTGCTGGAGGGTGGGGGTTAAGAGAAGTAGGAAAAGGGGAAGTGCTGGAGGGTGGGGGTTAAGAGAAGTAGGAAACGGGGGAAGTGCTGGAGGGTGGGGGTTAAGAGAAGTAGAAAAAGGGGGAAGTGCTGGAGGGTGGGGGTTAAGATAAGTAGGGAGGGGGAATGCTTGCTCAGGGGGAAGTGCTGGAGGGTGGGGGTTAAGAGAAGTAGGGAGGGGGAAGTGCTGGAGGGTGGGGGTTAAGAGAAGTAGGGAGGGGGACTGCTTAAGGAAGGAGGGTAATGTTTTATATAGGGGTATGGTGAAATACTTGCGGAAAAGGTGGGAGGGAAAGGGACAATGTTTGGTAGACAGAACAAGCTACAAGGAGATGTTTGGTACACAGAACAAGCTACAAGGAGATGTTTGGTAGACAGAACAAGCTACAAGGAGAGAGGGATATTTAAATGATAAGATGGAGAATGCTTAAAAAGTAATAGGAAGAAGTCATTGGGAGAGAGGAAAAAGGGAGAATTCTTGCAGAAGGGATGTTGGGTTATAGGAATAAGGGAAATGTAACGAGAAATATAGGGTTGGGGGTGGGGGTGTTTAAGGAAGGGGGGGGGGGGAGAGAGAGAAAAAAGGTCACGTTTAAGAAAATTTATCTTTATATTCCAGGAAGAGGAGGAAAGGGTCATGTTTAAGAAGGGGGAGGGGCAATGTTAAGCAAAGGGGAGTGGCTGAGGGAAACCGGAAACCAATGAGGGAAGGGAGATGTGGGTGTGGGAAATACAGTGTGGGGGAAGAGTGGACAAGGTGTCGAAAGAAAATACTGAAAAATAAACAATACAAACACAAACTAAAGTGGTTACAATGACACATTCAGTCCCCTACAATGTAATAACAAACTAAGTAAATAAAATGAACGCAGATAATATGAATATGAAAGAATATGAATATGAAAGAAGATATGATGAATAGAAACATAATTAAGAAGTAGACATAGTAAAAATTAACTGAAAATTTAAATGTTCAAATTGATATTTCTGACTCTCTCTCAGCACACACTCACACTCTCACACACACACACACATGAGTGAAAAGCTATTCTCAGACTTTCTTCTATTCAACTGCTGAGCTCTGGAACTCTCCCAGAATCAGTCTTTCCCTCTTCCTATGACTTAAATTGCTTCAAACTCCGTGTGTCCAGGCATTTTAGCTCGAACGTCCCTTGATTTTGGCCCTGTCACTTTCAAATCTGGGGGAGGCACTCGCTGCAGGCAGTTATGCCCTTTGTCTCCCTCATTCACATAGAAAAAAAAAATGCAAGAATAAGTATGTCAACGCTCACTCAATCGTTGGGAAGTGTATGGAAAATATTTGGAGTATATTTGGAGTATAGGCCCATGTACATATCTGGGTAAAATGTAAAGACTAAATGTGGTTAATACCGAGGAAGGCAGTACCGGTATACATGGCGCCAGAAGCAGTGTGTGAGTTAAGCATGGTGCACTAATGACATTTAAAATCCAGCCGAGAAAGAAAATACATTACAAGGAAATGTGGGGGATATCAAAGGAAAGGGAGACAGGATTTTAAAAAGTTAATGAAAACAAAAATAGGGCCCACAAGAAAATTAATAATAGAAACTACAAGCTGTACATAAACGATTCGTCAGCAAGGATTAACACACTAGAAACATACACCTAAAACAAAGAACTTAAAGAGAATGAGATAATACGGAACATCTTCGAACAAAATAAAATAAGGGAGAATTAATACGGAACATGTGGAAATAAAAGAATAAGGTACCGGTAGTGGAAAAGTATCAAAGAATTACGCTACGATGCCACCAAAGAAATAACAGTCAAGAAGTATCAAAGAATTACGCTACGATGCCACCAAAGAAATAACAGTCAAGAAGTAGGACGAAACACATACGGTACTTAGGGGGGGGGGGGGGGGGACACCGGATTGGTTTGATCTTTATCTCCTTTTCTCGCTTTCTCTGGCTAGTATCCATTCTGCCTCATTCAGCCTACTGTTTCAAGACGTTTACCCCCATCCAGGTGTCAATATTTTCCTGGCGAGCGGTAGCGAGCCAGCATATATATATATTTGTTTTGACAGCAAGCTAAATTTGTACATTTTTCGATAGAAACATTTCTCCGGCGAAGCCGGATTCCTCCATACAATGCTGGCTCGCTTGCGCTCGGCAGGAAGAAATCGACACCTGGATGGGAATAAACGTCTTAAAACAGTTGGCTGAATGGGGCCGGATGGATACAAGCCAGGGAAAGAGAGAAAAGGAGAGAAAGATGAAACAAATCCGGTGTCCCCCCTTAAGGGTCAGGAAGAGTGAACAAACACATAGGCGGCAAAGCCAAGGACTAACTGCGGCCGAGGAATGGCGAAAGGAAGGCAAATATTTACAGAGAAAGCAATGTGTATGTCAAGACAAGGGGTGAAGAGAAAGGACACGAGAAGGAAGGTTAAAAGTGGAAGGGAATATCATAAAGTGTGAAGGAAGAAATGCAAAGAGAATCAGAAATTGGACAGGTATACAATTCTAGGCAAAATATTAATGAGAACTGGAACAAGGAGGGAACAAGGAGGACAGTAGTATTGGGGGAGGAGGTATGGGGTGTGGAAGGAGGTATGGGGTGTGGAAGGTGACAGAAAAGAGGTGGACAAGAAATGAGGGTGGAAGGGAGAATGGGGTGTGTGGAAAGGGGCCATAGGTATGTCAGGAAGGGGGTGTAGGTATATACTATAGGGATGTGAACTATGGAGCACTCGTAGGGAGTATAGAAGGAAAAATATAATTTACAGGGAATAGTTGGTATCACCAAGAACTCGCTGTCCAATTCAGAGAGGGTATTCCCGAGAGAGGTAGAAACAGACTTTGAATTTCACTTACAACTTCTGAGGGAAGATTGTTCCAGGTTTTCAGGGAAGGTGTGGTGGAGTGGTGTTGCCACTGGACTACCTACCTACCTGGAGTAACCTCCAAGTCCCGGGTTCGAATCCCGATGCGTCAATGGGAAGATATGATTGGGATGGAATTTGTGTTGCACCGTACTTCGTTTCAGTGCATCACCACAGACACCACCGATACGCTATAAAAACACCCTTGCTGCTTCCATTAAATTAGCCTTGAGTGAACATTCCTAAATTCAAAATATGCTATGAAGAAAGAGAAAAAGTAAAGAATAATAGGGGCATGGAAGAAAAACGGATAACAAGATAAAGTAAAACAATAGACAAAGTAAACAATAGATAAAGTAAACAAGATAAAGTAAACAATAGATAAAGTAAACAATAGATAAAGTAAACAAGATAAAGTAAACAATAGATAAAGTAAACAATAGATAAAGTAAACAATAGATAAAGTAAACAATAGATAAAGTAAACAATAGATAACATAACCAAAGGTGGCTATAGTGCCAGTCAAACTTATCAAAGAAACCTGAAAGAACTATACCGAAAGAAGGGGGGTGCTGTTGGATAAAGGGAAGGGGGTGCATGGGAGGAAACAGAGGGGGGAGGGCGTTGCAGGGGAGAATGAAGAGGGTGGAAGGGAAGACAAATAAGGGTGGAAGGGAGTAGTAAAGGGGTGGATGGGATCGAGGAGGATGGAACAGAGTTGGAAAGGGGTGGAAGAGATAAAGTGGAGAAAGGAAGATGGGGGGTGGTAGAGGGGCGCTATGAAGAGTTTAGGAGGGGGAAGAGGGGGTAATGTAACCAGGTGTGTGTGTGTGTGTGTGTGTGTGTGTGTGTGTGTGTGTGTGTGTTGTGTGTGTGTGGTATATGTTTGTGGTGTGGTGTGTGTGTGTGTGTGTGTGTGTGTGTGTGTGTGGTGTGTGGTTGTGTGTGGTTTTGTGTGTGTGTGTGTGTGTGTGTGTGTGTGTGTGTTAGACAGGGGCGGCACCTGTACTTCTAGGAATAGCAAGGGCCCGAATTCTAGGTGAGTGCACTGATAATCAATAGTAAGTCTGGTAATGGTGAGGGAAGGTTGCTGAAAGGTGGGGGGGGAGAGGGAGAGAGAGAGAGAGAGAGAGAGAGAGAGAGGAGAGCGAGAAGAAGAGAGAGAGAGAGAGAGAGAGAGAGAGAGAGAGAGAGAGAGAGAGAGAGAGAGAGAGAGAGAGAGAGAGAGAGAGAGAGAGAGAGAGAGAGAGAGAGAGAGAGAGAGAGAGGAGAGAAATTTAAATATTAGGAACATGCCAATATATAAAATATCAAATGGGCTACAGAGAAATATGACGATAGAAAGTTAGAGTTGGGGTTAATTAAAAATATATATGGAAAGAAACAGTTGAGGAAGACCGTATATAAAACAACCTATTTACTGATGATCACGTGACTAGACTGATGGCAACTAATACAACAAATCCACAGTAGTTACAGTAGATTTGTTCCGCACATAACACCCCTTTAAATTTTAGATCATCTTTTTAAGTATAAGAGTTATAACGAGAAGATTAACAAACACAATTTAAATAAGGTAGGCAGAATAAAAAGTAATTCAATAATAAAAACTATCAAAATAATACCGAAGATAAAGAACAATGGGTGAAGGAAGGCCAATGCACGCCGCTATCCTTCCCACCAGCAAGGGAGGTATAGCCTTCTGTACACAAGGGAGGTATAGCCTTCTGTACACAAGGGAGGTATAGCCTTCTGTACACAAGGGAGGTATAGCCTTCTGTACACAAGGGAGGTATAGCCTTCTGTACACAAGGGAGGTATAGCCTTCTGTACACAAGGGAGTAATAGCCTTCTGTACATAAGGGAGGTATAGCCTTCTGTACACAAGAGAGGTATAGCCTTCTGTACACAAGGGAGGTATAGCCTTCTGTACACAAGGGAGGTATAGCCTTCTGTACACAAGGGAGGTATAGCCTTCTGTACACAAGAGAGGTATAGCCTTCTGTA
Organism: Paralithodes platypus; assembly: GCA_032716605.1. Taxonomy (NCBI): domain Eukaryota; kingdom Metazoa; phylum Arthropoda; class Malacostraca; order Decapoda; family Lithodidae; genus Paralithodes; species Paralithodes platypus. The sequence goes on along the minus strand of CM064552.1, from coordinate 47,718,035 downwards.
CACAAGGGAGGTATAGCCTTCTGTACACAAGGGAGGCATAGCCTTCTGTACACAAGGGAGGCATAGCCTTCTGTACACAAGGGAGGTATAGCCTTCTGTACACAAGGGAGGTATAGCCTTCTGTACACAAAGGAGGTATAGCCTTCTGTACACAAGGGAGGTATAGCCTTCTGTACACAAGGGAGGTATAGCCTTCTGTACACAAGGGAGGTATAGCCTTCTGTACACAAGGGAGGTATAGCCTTCTGTACACAAGGGAGGTATAGCCTTCTGTACACAAGGGAGGTATAGCCTTCTGTACACAAGGGAGGTATAGCCTTCTGTACACAAGGGAGGTATAGCCTTCTGTACACAAGGGAGGTATAGCCTTCTGTGACACAAGGGAGGTATAACCTTCTGTACACAAGGGAGGTATAGCCTTCTGTACACAAGGGAGGTATAGCCTTCTGTACACAAGGGAGGTATAGCCTTCTGTACACAAGGGAGTAATAGCCTTCTGTACACAAGGGAGGTATAGCCTTCTGTACACAAGGGAGGTATAGCCTTCTGTACACAAGGGAGGTATAGCCTTCTGTACACAAGCAACACATACTAGTCAAGAGTGAGGGAGTCGCAACATACCCAAATAACGTTAACCCTCTCACGTTCTTGACGAAATTTTGAGCCTATTAGGGATACTTTAAAGCCTTTGTTACCATCAGGGGTATTTAGAAACCTTTAGTTTAGTTACTTCAACCTCTGCAGTTGTCTTTGAGTTAGCTGTGGGCAGAAAACTAATTTTGGAGAGGTAATTATAAGAGAACTCTATTTATTATTGCTAATCTGGCAACCTCTGCGTCATAAAAACGTGAAAGGGTAATTTAAAAAAAACCGGCATTCACACGACAAAATATAACTAAGGAAGTTAAAGTAGATTTATTTACAGCTTACCAAACTAGTTGGTATGTGAAAGCTACAAGTCCCATTAATTCTAAATCAAAGCTGTATACAAATGGTGAATGGATTCATACATTACAAGATATAGGCTACCCCAGTACGTGCATGTGTGTACCTGAAGCAAGCATACACCAGATGTTATCAATTTACAGTATATTGTAAAAAGATACAATGCACTAATATTAAACCGAAAAGACATAATTATGTAAACTACTAAATCCATAATTAGACCTAATATATTTATTGTATTCTCATGTAAACACATCAACATTGGTACTGCTTAGTCCTCCCCACATCAACCATCTTCCTGTACAACCATATCTACTGTCTACATCATATTATAGTCTAGCCCTTACCCTTACAGACAAGGACATCAACAATCAAACGGACACGGACACCTACAGTATATACCACCTGTATACAATCATCATAAGTACTATAAATATCCAAACAATCACAGGTACACACAAGGTCCCCGCCATACACTCACAACTACTAGATATACAATAGTAACAACTACAATAACTACAACAAATACAACAACTATACATATTAACACCTCCATACAGACACGAACACTACCAAACAATCACAGGTACAGCGGCGTGGATGACAACCTCTACACCTACAGTACACCCAGCTGGCAGGATGCAAGTGTGACAATCCTTTCCGGCAATTATCACACATACACCCTCAACCACGCACTCACAAACCATTTGGACAAACTCACATACACTAATTCACATATACACACAATATCATATACTGTAATATATACTGTACATCCCCCTCCCCTATACTGTACATCCCCCTCCCCTCCCCTATACTCACAAACATTTACACTAACGCACACTAACACCTCCAGCAATACATCCAACGCCCACCCTAGTCACTCACAAGCATGGCACATACACTCACTCATCATCACTTATATGTATCATTCAAAATAGTTTAAATACAAAATATTTATCTACTGTAACTGTAACATTAAAATAAAAAACAACTCATTCAAAATCAGACTCACGTTCATACATATACGCACATGGAAATTTCACACTTGATACATACACGTCGGTACTTTCGGTACATACATGAAGGGGAGGCACACGTTACTAAAGAACCCGTTACTACCAACACAGTCACTATCGTTACCAACACTAACAAAGGAACCACCTACACC
>CM064552.1:47708419-47710919 GCA_032716605.1 Paralithodes platypus | reverse complement strand
TTAGATGTAATTGCAATTCAACTTACAATATTAAATGTATATACTTCAAAATATAGGCTCAATTTGAATTTATCCTGGCTAACAGACAGTATTATTCAATTTTGCATCTCAATTGACTTGATTCTCCTTTACCGTATATATAAAATCGTACAATGATTGCCGATACATAATCAAGAAAGATGTCTTCGTACAGAAGGTTAATACATTAAAACAATTGCTTGAAATAATGACTGTAATCACTTAAGCAGTGAAGTGAGGAAACAAACAACAATAAATACATAAATAAAATAATTATTGATCAGCCTTATCTATCAAACATGTTTTCGACATCACCATAACACATATGCTTCATTATGCCACCGGTACCGTATATTAACATCCATAACAAATATACCACGATAATCTTCCATCTACACACCATCACCGGTGGAATATCACCAACACAATAAATATATCATTGACATGTAATATTTGTATTATCGTACCTACCCAACATTAAGCCTTCTAAAGTGCCTGTAACCTATCAAACATTAACAAACCTATTCATCGTTAAATATATCCTACCTGTATCCATCAACTTATAACATTTCTCCTATAACCACCAGGCGGATCCCTTGCAGTTTAATAGCAAGAAGACTGCTGTGGGTGGCTGAATACTTACATTATATTAATACAAAAGCTGCCAGACTAAAGTTGATCAACATACAGTATATATATGCCGGTACAAGCGGTTCTGTAACTCCGCCTTCACTTCCTCTCACGTTTCCGGTTTACTTTAGTCAACCACTCGCGACATTGATTTACATTTTCAATATTTTGTATTACAATTTAGTCGCATCTCATCTAATATCTTTCATTTTGTTCTTCCTCCTTTGATTATGTATTAATTTAACTTTTTCAGCACTCAAAAACTATCCCATGCATGACATTAAATACAATTCCTGAATTTCTAACTTGACTAGATCTAACTATTTGTTTACTTCTATACTAATTTTAGCTATATAATAATGTTAATCGGCGCTCTTTTTCACTGAATATTCTGCATTAGTCTTCTCGTTAATTCCTTCTTTCACCTTCAACAATATCCTAAACTTCCGTCTCTCATGTTCGTTTACCCTTCCCATTATAATCCTATATGATAAAACCATTTTGGTTCCGATCGCTTGTATAATTCTTCATATTCTCTTCCTGGTATGAACATTTCCTCACACGATTCAAATGCAACTAACTGTTCACCTTTCCTATCCAGCTCACTAACAAATGCAACTAACTGTTCACCTTTCCTATCCAGCTCACTAACAAATGCAACTAACTGTTCACCTTTCCTATCCAGCTCACTAACAAATGCAACTAACTGTTCACCTTTCCTATCCAGCTTCACTAACAAATGCAACTAACTGTTCACCTTTCCTATCCAGCTCACTAACAAATGCAACTAACTGTTCACCTTTCCTATCCAGCTCACTAACAAATGCAACTAACTGTTCACCTTTCCTATCCAGCTCACTACAAATGCAACTAACTGTTCACCTTTCCTATCCAGCTCACTAACAAATGCAACTAACTGTTCACCTTTCCTATCCAGCTCACTAACAAATGCAACTAACTGTTCACCTTTCCTATCCAGCTCACTAACAAATGCAACTAACTGTTCACCTTTCCTATCCAGCTCACTAACAAATGCAACTAACTGTTCACCTTTCCTATCCAGCTCACTAACAAATGCAACTAACTGTTCACCTTTCCTATCCAGCTCACTAACAAATGGCTACATTTCCCTTTACCATACATTCCTTTTCCGTTCTTACTTTCCTTCTTTCTACTCTATTTTTTGTTTTCTCCTTACTTCTTTTCCCAACTATTGATATTTATTCTCTTTAAAAGTTCATTCTAGCCCTTTTCAACATTCTCACAAGCATATATTTCCTCAATTCCTCGTGTTTTAATAATAATATATACCGTATTAATATATACCGGTATATATATATATATATATATGTCTGTTTGTGTATATATATCCTTCCCTACGACCGTTATCTAATTTCTAACTTCAAGCCTATCCCCCCCCCCCCCCCACACCCACACACATACACAATCTAATCCCAAGCCTCCTCTTCGTCTCCTATGATCCATAACTTTCCCTCGTTCCGTATATATCCTCAACCAAACTTCCACCACCCACCAAGATTCCGGAACCAACATCCTGCCACATGTCCCCGTCCCCGTCCCCACCACCACCACCACAACACCGCTACAAACCGTTCATGCATCATCACTTCCTCTTCCTACCCGCAGTTCAACCTTACAGGCGTCCGTTTATCCGGCTGCCTAATTGTCCCATAGTGCTGGATAATCATTAGCGTATTAAGCCTTTTGACTACAATAACGACATATATTATTGTATTCTGATCGATATGACTATATTGAAAAGGACCCGTGGAATGAACGGTTTTAGTTTAACATTGTGGATCCCTGGAGATCCTTTAAATATTCAATCTAA
>CM064552.1:47639195-47708319 GCA_032716605.1 Paralithodes platypus | reverse complement strand
TAATATACTAAAAGCCATGTTGAATGACGCGGGGTTAAAGAAAGAGAGTGCATCGTCTAAAGCAAAAAAATCGGATCTAAAGGTATTTGGGTCAAACTGAGTAAGAATGTTTGCACATAAGGAGAAATGGTGTGGTGAAGAGTTAGAAAATTATTGTTTAGATATATCGGAATAAAGAGGATAGAGAAAGAAGAGAGAGAGAGCGAGAGAGAGAGATCGAGAGAGAGAGAGAGAGAGAGAGAGAGAGAGAGAGAGAAGTAGAGAGAGAGACAGAGAGAGAGAGAGATAGGATAGAGAGATAGAGAGGAGAGAGAGAGAGAAAGAGAGAGATGAGATGAGAGAGAGAGAGAGAAAAAAAACAGAAGATAGAGAGAGAGAAGAGAGAGGAGAGAAGAGAAGAGAGAGAGATAGAGAGAGGAGAAAGGAGAGAGAGAGAGAGAGAGTGAGAGAGAGTAGAGAGAGAGAGTAGAGAGAGAGGTGAGAATGGAAAGAGAGAGAGAGAGAGAGAGAGAGAGATGAGAGTATAGGAGAGAGAGAGAGAGAGAAGAGAGAGAGAGAGAGTGAGAGAGAGATAGAGAGAGAGAGACAGGGAGAGAGAAAGAGATAAGCAGAGAGAGAGAAGCGAGAGAGGAGAGAGAGAGAGAGAGAGAGAGAGAGAGAGAAAGAGAGAGAGATAGACGAGAGAGAGAGAGAGAGGAGGAAGATAGAGAGAGAGAGAGAGATAGATGACCGAGAAGAGTCGTCCTTTTTTCCCACACATCAACGTTCGCCTTTTTTACCCACCCCCGTACGAGAGAGAGAGATTGGAGAGTAACTTCCTAAGTCATTCCTGTACAACTAATATCACGTATCCTTTAACTCCTCCTGACCGGTCGCCGTCATTAATAATAGGGACGATCTATAATTAGGCTATAATTATCAACTTTATGGCAGAGAGAGGGGAGAGGAGAGGGTTAATGAGAGGGGGGGGTAAGTTATAAGTGACATACATCCGGCCCAACTCTTTAAAACTGATTGATTGGCCCGTTGTTGACAGCCCACCACAAACGTTCCAGCAGTACAGACGGGTGTCCGCCTCTTTTTTTTTTTACATAAACAGTTATTTCCACTACCCAAACTAACAATACAGCGATATTCAACGGTCGCCTTTTTTACCCACCCGTGTAACCTACAGTCCAAGCCATTATATAGTGGACAGTAACTTCCTAAGTCATTGTACACTAATATCACGATCCTTTAACTCCTCCTGTACCGGCGACGTCATTATAATTATATTCTAGCTATAATTAGGCAACTTTATGCAGTTTAAGAAGGATCTGTGATAGGAAAGGGTTAAGTGAGATTGTTCGAAGCCTGTTAGTAGCTGGAGGCCCTCTTTAAACTGAATATAATCGTCTAATAGTTGCCAGAATATATATCAATAAACGTCGCCCGTACAGAAAGGGCTACAAATACTGGTTAGTCACATAAGTCACTGTCCATTATTTCCACTATCCCTTAAAATAGTGGATAGTCACAATCAAAGCGACTGTCCACTACTAACACTATCTTTACCTCCTTCACTACGATAATTAATTTTCTTTTTATAACAAACACTCATCTTGTGTTAGCCATAGTACAATATAACAGGTATTCCTTTCATTATGATCACTTTTTCCCAAGCTGAATGATAATTGTATAATGCTAGTGGGTGAAATTGGTTATACTCGGCATACCCAATATCTAATAAGATGATTTTGGTATCGGACTACTATACAATGACAAACTACCTTCCACTGGTACTATATGAATGCTGAAACAACACAAGAACCACACAATTACAAATAAAAGTGCCCTATAACCACGCTCTAAAGTCTTATGTAACTTTATATCCACTCTCGAAATAAATACAATTACAATAACTAATTTAATAGAGATAATCAACGTTAAAGTTATAGAGGTAGGACACGACTTTTAGGGGTGGAACGGTAGACAGGAAGTACTTGAAGGGAACTATTGACAGATGAGTGTGTGTTTCACAGGAGTTGACGGAAGTTGCCTTTAAATTGAATGATGGGTGGATTGACAATTGACCATTATATTATAAATGAGAGATGAGAAGGCAGCTGGATTGATTAACAGACGAGAACAGCTTGAAGGGAAACATTGGCATGATTTTACAGTACGTTGATAAGCACGATGGGTAATTGACAGGTGGGTGGGTTGAGTCGTTGACAAATATTCAATGAGACACACAACCAAATGGAGCTGGGTTAGTAGACGGGAAATATTTGTAAGGATTAATTGGTCATTGACTGGAAGTTGAATAGAGTCAATGGATACATTACCGACTAGATATAATAAGAATGACTCGATAAATGGTCGTGTTATACAAGGAAGTATAGACTTTAAGCAGCTTAACATAATTGCCTAACAGGGAATTTGCAGAGTAATCATATGAGGACGCAAGATATGGTCTATTTGCAAACTAACAGAATTTAAAGCAGTTGGCATACCAAGAAATTATACCCACATGACAGAAACCCATTTTTATTGTGATGACACAAGTTTGGACTCTCTGGAGTTCCATTCCTTCACACCTGAAGAGAGAGTTCAGAGAGAGTTCAAACTTGTAGTGTCATCACAATAAATACTTTCTTTTTCATCATGTGGTTATAATTTCTCCAGTAAATATTCAAGGCAGTGAATTTATCTTCCCAGTTGACGTGTGTTCGCTAATTGAAAAGTACCATACTTGTTTGAAAGAATGTACATTCACTAATAAAGGAGGAGTAATAAACAAGTATATGAAGGGAAACACTGAAATGTTAATATATTGTATAGTAATTGAGAATTGTTGTTCAACTGATACAAGATATTTTGATAGATAGTCGGATAGGTTACTTTGTATCGAAACTGAGATAACTTAGACAAGGATGGGATTTTAGATAGGAAGATCATGAATGGAATCACTGAATACATACAAACGTGATAAAACATGCTTTGGAAGGTCACATATCGAAAAGATGATAACAGATGGACTACCAGAGCAACATAATGGAAACCTAAAGATGGAGCTAGAAGAAAAGGTAAACAGACTGAGATGGAAGAATGAGACCTACACATGTGAAGACTAAGGGGATGGAATAAGCCAACATATGACCGATTATATAGAGGAATAGTTTGAGAGGAATTTACCTTACAGTGGAGTATTCTAGGATGGAGATAATGATGATGAATGCTGGCATATACACTACCGATAATACACTAAATATAATTAATGATATTATATGAAAGAAACATATACAGTATATTGTAAGAGTTGACCGTACTTCGATAGATTGATAAATGGTTTGTATAATTAAGGGATGGAGAAATGCTAAGACACGAAATACGTGAAAGGGTGAGTTGATTAATGGTATAGGTCTTAATTAGTTGATGGATATCCTAGTTGATGGATATTGGATGATGTGATGAAGGACATTTAGGACGGATTTGATCGAAATATTTGATGTACTTCGAGTAATGAACATGTATTTAACATATTATAGAACTTAAATATGGTAAAGGATATGTAAGCTACAAGAATGGGTGAAAAGCCAGATAGCATTTGTCATCAAGACAATAAACTAGTGAAGAAGAGAGAGAAATAAAAAGAGAGAGCGAGAGAAAGAGAGAACGAGGAGTTAACGCCACCCCGCCAGCTGTTAGACCATGACGAGCTTTTCACTAATCACGTGTTTTTCCTTTCCCAAAACAATACAATCTGTTACATCTTAAAGAGGGATTCACAAGAGTCCATTTACTGGCAACTCTTCGCGGTAATTCTAGCGTGACAGCTTCTGGATTTATATGTCATCTACATAATATAAACCTACCTTCAGTCTATTTGTCAATACCAAAGCAAAATAATCCAAAATTATACCAGACCCAATCAATTTTTGCAGGAAAAGAATTCTATCATGTGAATCCATTCTCATTGTCAATAAGCGGACTCATTATCACCATCAGCATCTGCTAGTACCGTCAATAAATCAATATACTACATCTGTCCTTAACATGGTAATATGTAGACCTACAGTGTGTCAGCAACTCTTATACAAATTGTACCAGTACTTGTAAACGGTGTGCGTCTTCTAACTTGCAGAGTATTTTGTGTATTAGATGTAATTGCAATTCAACATACAATATTAAATGTATATACTTCAAAATATAGGCTCAATTTGAATTTATCCTGGCTAACAGACAGTATTATTCAATTTTGCATCTCAATTGACTTGATTCTCCTTTACCGTATATATAAAATCGTACAATGATTGCCGATACATAATCAAGAAAGATGTCTTCGTACAGAAGGTTAATACATTAAAACAATTGCTTCAAATAATGACTGTAATCACTTAAGCAGTGAAGTGAGGAAACAAACAACAATAAATACATAAATAAAATAATTATTGATCAGCCTTATCTATCAAACATGTTTTCGACATCACCATAACACATATGCTTCATTATGCCACCGGTACCGTATATTAACATCCATAACAAATATACCACGATATAATCTTCCATCTACACACCATCACCGGTGGAATATCACCAACACAATAAATATATCATTGACATGTAATATTTGTATTATCGTACCTACCCAACATTAAGCCTTCTAAAGTGCCTGTAACTATCAAACATTAACAACCTATTCATCGTTAAATATAGCCTACCTGTAGTCCATCAACTTATAACATTTCTCCTATAACCACCAGGCGGATCCCTTGCAGTTTAATAGCAAGAAGACTGCTGTGGGTGGCTGAATACTTACATTATATTAATACAAAAGCTGCCAGACTAAAGTTGATCAACATACAGTATATATATGCCGGTACAAGCGGTGCTGTAACTCCGCCTTCACTTCCTCTCACGTTTCCGGTTTACTTTAGTCAACCACTCGCGACATTGATTTACATTTTCAATATTTTGTATTACAATTTAGTCGCATCTCATCTAATATCTTTCATTTTGTTCTTCCTCCTTTGATTATGTATTAATTTAACTTTTTCAGCACTCAAAAACTATCCCATGCATGACATTAAATACAATTCCTGAATTTCTAACTTGACTAGATCTAACTATTTGTTTACTTCTATACTAATTTTAGCTATATAATAATGTTAATCGGCGCTCTTTTCACTGAATATTCTGCATTAGTCTTCTCGTTAATTCCTTCTTTCACCTTCAACAATATCCTAAACTTCCGTCTCTCATGTTCGTTTACCCTTCCCATTATAATCCTATATGATAAAACCATTTTGGTTCCGATCGCTTGTATAATTCTTCATATTCTCTTCCTGGTATGAACATTTCCTCACACGATTCAAATGCAACTAACTGTTCACCTTTCCTATCCAGCTCACTAACAAATGCAACTAACTGTTCACCTTTCCTATCCAGCTCACTAACAAATGGCTACATTTCCCTTTACCATACATTCCTTTTCCGTTCTTACTTTCCTTCTTTCTACTCTATTTTTTGTTTTCTCCTTACTTCTTTTCCCAACTATTGATATTTATTCTCTTTAAAAGTTCATTCTAGCCCTTTTCAACATTCTCACAAGCATATATTTCCTCAATTCCTCGTGTTTTAATAATAATATATACCGTATTAATATATACCGGTATATATATATATATATATGTCTGTTTGTGTATATATATCCTTCCCTACGACCGTTATCTAATTTCTAACTTCAAGCCTATCCCCCCCCCCCCCCCACACCCACACACATACACAATCTAATCCCAAGCCTCCTCTTCGTCTCCTATGATCCATAACTTTCCCTCGTTCCGTATATATCCTCAACCAACCTTCCACCACCCACCAACCTTCCGGAACCAACATCCTGCCACATGTCCCCGTCCCCGTCCCCACCACCACCACCACAACACCGCTACACCGTTCATGAATAATCACTTCCTCTTCCTAACCGCAGTTCAACATTACAGGCGTCCGTTTATCCGGCTGCCTAATTGTCCCATAGTGCTGGATAATCATTAGCGTATTAAGCCTTTTGACTACAATAACGACATATATTATTGTATTCTGATCGATATGACTATATTGAAAAGGACCCGTGGAAGAACGGTTTTAGTTTAAACATTTTGATCCCTGGAGATCCTTTAAATTCAATCTACAATATATAAGGATTTATGGAGTCCAAGTACCAATGGAATAATTCATTGCTTAGATTTTAAGTCCTGGAATACTGGGTCCCATGTATATATTATTCTGTTAATAATACACGTGTCAGTGGTGTTCCCTCCCAGCTTGGGCAAGTGGCATGGGTCATTATATGGGCGATAAGCTGAAGCCCGTTAATATGGGGTTGGTAGTAACTTGTTGATGAAAGATATACACGCAACACAACACGCACACAAAGCCCACAAGCTACACTAACACATTCACAAATAATACTCACTGTATTTACAGAAACATGGAGGGGAAGGAAGGAAAGGCTGTACTTTTTTCTCGTGTCTAAGGGTAGCTGGTTACAAATGACCACGTAAGGAAAGTTTGTTTTTGTTTGGTTTCCTTTTATCCATTTGCACACACGCACATAAACAATCTCAGTTTAGCCAAGTAGTCTAAGGCGCCGTGCACTAACTGCTAGGTCGAGGGTTCAAGTTCCCGAGAATCCTCAAGTATATTTGTTTCGGCTATAACGATGGAGAGCATTGTATCGTGGTCTCTCCCGAATCAAGAAGGTCAACCATCAGCTTGCATTAGCCTACATGTACTCTACCTAAGGTTCCTACCTAAGGTTGTGTTCGCCACTCTCCAAGCAGCACCGAGGAGCACGTCGCCCCTCGTTGTGGGTTGTGTTCACCAAAGTATATGCATATGTACTATAGTGGGAACTCGGGTACCTCACTGTCGCATGTAACCTCACAGTTAAGGTAGAATAAGCATTGTACGGTACCTACAGTAGGTATAGACAAAGATTTTCCGTCTCACGGCTACAAGTGAAAATTAAACCGACAATTTATTATTATTATTATTATTATTATTAATATACATAGACACAACTACGATCACACAAACCCGTTGTTTCTCTCAATCAAATATACAATTTATATAAGAAGTGAACCATAACCAGTTAATGAGAGTGCCAAGTGAGTACCGAGCAAGATGGCAGGCATCAGACAGCACCTTTCTTGTGTCTGCACTCCATGATAGATCACCACATCACCACCGTAAGGCATTCATCACACATACCGCCATTAGTATAATAACTCACACTGCCAGACGGTTCACTACTAAATATCACTCATTGGCTATTATTATCATCATTATTATTATCATTATTATTATTATCATTATAATTCCTTTAATGTTGCTTCAGTTTCATTCTGTGCTTAAATCATGGAGCTTGTTGTCATTAGAATTGCCCTGGTTATTCTAATTCGTAAAATGTATTTAGTATTTTAGTAGTTACCATACTTGCTAAATTCTAGAATTATCGAAATAATTAGCATTTGCAATTAAAAGACCATTATTAGTCTAGAAACCTTCAGACTATTACAACCGTCTTAGTAAAGACTCGAGGGTATTGTGTGTTCCTAATCCGTTTGATTCCATAAGTTCTTCTTAAGTCGAATAAAACAGCTTTAGTGGTGTCAAGAAACAAATCTACATGCAATTGAAGGTGATAAGTAATCAGTAATTTAACATTCGCTAACCTTATTCAAGGTATATATGCATTTCGCGTAGCCTTATACGATTAACAGGTCAATATTTGTTTTTTAAATGTATTTACAAACCCCATCCGTTCTTACTGTTCCCTCCTTTCAATTAGTAAACTCCAGCCTTCCCCTGCTGCTCCCCTCTCTCTACTTTGGCCAGACCTGCCGTGTTGCGCTTTTTATGGTCCGCTTTATTTCTTTATTCCATGATGGGCCAGGTAGTGGTGGCGGTAGTCTGTGGAGAGGAATCGGACACTTTGGGACGAGGCTTGTAAAGTAAGATGAACATTCTACCTTTTGTCTTTTCGGTCATCCTTCAGTGGCCTCGGCGAAAGCTGCTCCCCTACGCTTTTGGGGTGGGGTGTTAAATTCCCCAATTCCCCAATTTCCCCCCCCCCCCCCCCCCCCACACACACACACCCTGTTACATTGATTGCAAGTTTTTATCTTTGGCCCACCGAAATACAGCGTTCATATTTGCAAGTTTTTTTTTACTTCTTTCGTCCTAGACATAATTTTAGTGTCATCCGCAAATGATGAGACACAGATGTGTTGTACATTAACATCGATATCACTATTTAGGATATGGAAGAGTAAATATGACAACACTGTACCCTGGGGAACAAAGCTTTTAATCTCTAAATCCTTGTATAATAATACAAGCGCTTGTAATCCTAAACAATTATTTCCCTTCAGAGCACCTACTACAAGGAATACTGTGGGAATGAGTGTTGTTTACAGAATGTTCACGGACTATCATTCCCATTTCTAAGGATAACGTCATTCATCAAGTTGTTTCATCCATTAACGACGCTGGGAAGAGAAAGAATTGCTTAAGAATACATGAGTTACTCCCCTATTCCTCTGAAGAATGTAACACTGGGAAGGGAAGAATAAGCCACTTCCAAATGCATTAAACCATCAAGTATTCCTAAACATGTAGGCTACGAAGGGGGTTTCTTTTCATGTCGAACATAGTATAAATAACTGAAGTTTTATTTTAATAAGTGAACTTTATAGTCCCTTTCTTTAATATAGCAATTCATGTATACAGTAAACATTTAGGTCATTAAATCGATGGGTTGTTTTTACTGTGGTAGCATTTTATAAGCTGGCGCATTCTCCCCTTCCCTTGTTGAAAATAAGGAAACCCGAAGCTAGCCCAATCACCATTGTTAAAACTATGGCCCTATGTAAATGCCCTCCATTCCACAACCTGTAACGAATCCTGCATAGTCCTAATTATTTAATTAGCCTTGTAATACAACTCCCATTCCTTTGTCCGTTTACTGAGCAATTATTTAATTTTGTTTTATAGCAATATACATATTTACGTCTTCTACATTTCCTTTTATCCGAGATTTCAAATCATGTATATATTTTGTTGTTATTAAAATACAATCCTCCATATACCTTTGTTATTAAAATACAATCCTCCATATACCTTTGTTTTCACTAATCATTCCAACTCGTGCCAACTCTGGTCCATATACCACTTTGCAGTTCTCTTGTGTTTCTATCGTTCAATTGTTCAACTCTCTCCCTCTCTTTCTCTCTCTCTCTACTAAGTCTAGGGTGTGACGCAGTAGAATTCAGGATCGAACTCAGGGGTGCTGGAGGGGAAGAGTGAGGAGTCAAAAGGGAGGGGATATGAGGGGGGGGGGGGGGTTATGAGGGAACGAGGGGGAAGGGGAGAGGGAGGGGGAAAGGCAGGTAACATGGGAAGAAGCAAAGGCACGAGGGACAAGGAATTAATGTGAGAAGCGCAGAATAAAGACTAACACCAAGAGAGGGGAAGGGAGGAGACCAGAAGAGGGGAAGGGAGTAGACCAGAAGAGGGGAAGGGAGTAGACCAGAAGAGGGGAAGGGAGGAGACCAGAAGAGGGGAAGGGAGGAGACCAGAAGAGGGGAAGGGAGGAGACCAGAAGAGGGGAAGGGAGGAGACCAGAAGGGGGGAAGGGAGGAGACCAGAAGAGGGGAAGGGAGGAGACCAGAAGAAGGGAAGGGAGGAGACCAGAAGAGGGAAGGGGAGGAGACCAAACGAGGGGAAGGGAGGATACCAAAAGAGGGGAAGGGAGGAGACCAGAAGAGGGGAAGGGAGACCAAACGAGGGGAAGGGAGGATACCAAAAGAGGGGAAGGGAGGAGACCAAACGAGGGGAAGGGAGGAGACCAAACGAGGGGAAGGGAGGAGACCAAACGAGGGGAAGGGAGGAGACCAAACGAGGGGAAGGGAGGAGACCAAACGAGGGGAAGGGAGGAGACCAGAAGAGGGGGAAGGGAGGAAGAAAAGGGGGAAGGGAAAGCCAGGAAGAAGACAAGAAGGGGATAGGAAGGACAAGAAAAACATTAACAATGCCAATTACGATTAATTAGACAAGAACCTAAAGGAACGATTAAGTAGAAAGAAATGGGCGGGGTGGGGGTATGTAGGGATGAAATGAAGCGAGGGGAAGGGATAAATTAATGTAAACGCTGGTAAAGAAATAGACAGGGAGGGAAGAGGAGAAGGGGCAGGAAAGGAACAAGAACATGGCATTTAGATAAGGAGATGATTGGATAAGGGGAGAGGGTACCAGGAGGCGAGCATATGGGGTAGTAAGAAGAGGGGAAGAGCAGGAATAATGCCGGTGAAGAACAGTAAAAAGGCGAACAAAGGTGGGTAGGGAAGGGGGAGAAGAGTGAATGTAAATGATTGGAAAGCTGTAAACAAATGAGTACAAGGTTAAAACGGTCAAGATCCACGAATATCTAACCAGAAAAAGACGTCAAAGAAAATAATGAGTCGTGCAAAGAGGAGGGCAGAAACCCGAGACTGTAAAAAGTAGGCAAAGGATGGAGAGGGAGGGAAAGGACAAGAGAGTTAATGAGGTAAAAACGGAAATTAATTATACAAGATAGGGACAAGGAAAGAAGGAAATTACGGGATTCATCAAGCATGAGCAAGGATAATAACAGGAATACACAAATATGTTAACGTGAAATTAAGAGAGGAGTATGTAGTAGTATGTGATAAGGAATGGAGAATATATGACGTATAATAAAGATAGCATAGGAAGGGAGGAGGAAAAGGTGGAAGTGTAGGAGTTCATTAAGCAATGTAAGTGACAATAAAAGTAGTTAAGTAAAGATAACAGGACTATAAGAAAGTGGGAAGGGACAGGGAACGAAGGGAATTAAGATATTCCTGATAAGGGAGGGTGGGCCACTATCATGGGAGGTGAAGCGTATGATATCGTAAGGGTTATACCAGAGATACAAGTGCTGAAAATGGAGGGAAGGACAGGAAATATCTAAGTTACTATGAACAACGAAAGCATGCAAAGATAAATAACAAAAAATACCCTTAATGAATTAAACAAATGTTGGATGGAATAGTATAGATAAAGGATGTGTGGGCTTTGGCGGACAGAACGTTTTTTTTTTTTTTTTTTTTTTTCTATATTCCAACTTACTTCCTATCGGGCATAGGCTGAGAGCCTTAACATTCACCGCTTTACAATGAACAGTGAAGCCCGTGAGGTCTTGTTCCAGTCTAGGGAGTGAGACATGTGAAGCACATAGAGTACAACGAGCACCTGCCATCTTGCCTTCACATGAGGCACGGTGCTCACTCATGGCCCGAAACGACCCCATCTCTGAAGCCACCTCGTTCCCGTGCTTCACTGTCTCACCCCCTACACTCGGACTCTCACACTTACACACACACAACGCCACCTGTTGAGCAGATAACTCACCAGGCATTGCACCCCTATAGCATATTTTGAATATGGGAATATTCATACAGTGCTATTTAATCAGGGAACAATGAGGGTATTTTATTGACGTATCGGTGGGCTTGTGGTAATGCACTGATACTAGGTACAGCACAAATTCCATCCCAATAATATCTTCCCATTGATACATCGGGATTTGAACCCAGGACCTTTGGATTACCAGGACAGTGGCAAGACCACTCCACCACACCTCCCCTACGGTAGAGTACCGTACATTACATATACAGACAAAAATCAAACAATGATATACAGTATAACAATTAATAAAAGAGTGGAGAATAATATAACGAGGGGATAATAGAGATAAATGGAGAGAACTGTGGGGTTTAAAGATCTCCATGTCAGGGTGTCAAATCGGAGCAATTTTGTTTGACGACTTGAATGAATATGAGAAGGAATGCAAGAAAATTAGAATTAAATAGCATTGTATTGGCCATTGTATCCCTTCCAAAGACATAATTTGAACTATAAACCATAATTTGATCTTATGCAATAATAAAGACAAAAAATAATGCCTTCGCCTTTCGTTTGACTCCCTGCCATCAGTAGGTCTGACACCGAGTCACCCTGGAGTAAAATTAAAGGTGCAGCCAGCGGATACAGAAATGCAACCAAACGACCCTAAACACTACAATACACCATCGAATACTATTGGTGGTGGAGTGAACAAATATTTAAAATCAAGAAGCGAGCGAAAATTATGAATGAAAACGAGATGACAGGGGATAGTACAAAATGGTAACAAATGACAAGAGGGGAGAAAATGAGCAATAAGGAAGAATAGAGGAAGCAAGAGAAGGGCGGGGTTTAGGGGGCCCCATCAGTACCCCTTATACACTAGGTCAGACAGGAGTGGAATTAGGGTAAGGAGCAGGCAACCACACACAAAGGCACAGGGTGAAAAACTAAAAAAAAAAAAAAAGAAAAAAGAGAGAGAAAGAGAAAGAGAGAGAGAGAATGGGGGAGGGGGTAGTTGCATGCTGATAGGGAGGGGGAAGAAAGGGAACGACAAAATGGAAAGAGAGAAAACAGAAAATAACAACGAAAGAGAAATGAAAGGGAGAATGGAAGGGAAATTAAAGCAATAAAAAGGAACATTAGTAATTAGGAAAATGAAGGTGGTAAAGGAAAGGCTGAAACGAGAGGGTATGGACGATGACTTGCTAGAGAAGGAAAATAGAGTAAATATAAGGGGGTAGGGAATAATAAAGGGGAAGATATAAGTTAGCTAGGAAACCAGTTAAATTATAATAAAATTTTCCCAATCTTTTTCAAATCCTCCTTTAACAACATCGTATTGCCAAAATGCTTCCCTATGGATCCCCCAATGAAACGAAACAAAAAAATGAACTAAGACGCATGATAAAGTGAAAATGATCGAAAGTAAGAAAAAGGGGGATGAAAGAATAGAGTATGAACAACGTGACTAGGAAAACATGAATTCATATACATAAAAGCTTGGCCAACTGGGTAGCCTACATAAAAGAAAATACACAATTAGAATGAATAAAAGAACAAAGACGAACATTCTACGAATAGAGAGGAATGCAAATGATAAGCAAACTACTGGTATGAAATGGACACAGTAATGGAAAACAAAGAATAGTAGAGAGGATAAGAATATAACAAGACAAAATAGGAGAGGAAGGCGGAACAGGCAAGTCGAGAAAATAAATAAATGAACCAAAATAATAACGATGGGGAATACGGAGAAACGAGGACCCGGCGTAGGAGAGAGGGATGGGTGAGTGGTTCTGGAGAAGGGGTGGGGAGGGGAGGAGCTGGGGAGGAGTGAAAGAGTAGTGGGGGAGAGGGGTAGACGAGTTTTTGGGAAGAAGCCATAGGGAAGAAAGAGTAAAGAAGGGATGAGGAGGAAGGGGGCGCAGGGAAGAGGTAAATGAAAGGGGTTGCTAGGATGGAAATGGGGTAAAAACAAATAGTGGATGGGGAGGATATCAGAAAATGGGTGGAGGAGAGGGTGTCAACAATACTTGGGGGTTGGGGTACAAATGGGTGAAGGGGAAGGGGTTGAGAAATGAGTGGAAGGGAGGGGGTACAGGGGTGGAGAAAGAGGATCAAGAAATTAGTGGAGGGGAAGGGATGGACAAATGGGTAAATGAACAGGGGGGTCAAGGAAGGGAGTTGGATAGAGTATATTACCAGGAATTAAGGTAAACGTGGAGGTAAAGGGGTCAGGAAGGGCGTAGTTGGAGTATAATGAAACTCAAACATCAGCATAAGGCTCAACAAGAGGGTGGGGGAGACAAATGGTTGTGTGGGGAAGGGGGACATGGAGCTACTTCCATGGTGGGGGATGACATATGTGTGAGGGGAGAAAGCAGTGAGGGGCGAGGGTGGGCGTATGTGGGATGAGAGGTGTGTGGGGTGTATGTTCGAAGTGGTAGAAGGAAGGAGGAGGGATGACATTATTTGGGGTGGCAAAGGTGTGGGTCGAAGAAAAAATGTCAGGTGGGAGGGCTGAAGGAAAGGTGTATGGTGAAGTGTATAAGGTAAAAGGGGCTACGTGAGGTATGGATGAGGGATGGAGGGAAAACTGAGAAATCGCATACGGGGTGCAGCAGATAGGGCACTGAAAGGGTGTAGGGTGATTACCATAAGGTGAAGGGAAGTTGCATACGCTAAGCATTTGTCACGGTTGAAAAATTACGATCGAGTCAGATGGAAAAACATTAGACAAATAAAAATAAGGGTGAACGGTAAAAACGAGAAGGAAGGGCGAAGACAAAATAAATCCAAATGACGAGGAAGAAAGTTGAAACAAGTGCGTTCTGGTGAAGAAGTTATAGGATGTGAGCTTATGAATGTGTATTGTGTAATGGGAATGAGAAGGAATTATGTAGGCCTAATGACAAGATGGGTGGTAATTTGAGTGGAAGGGTGCGTAGAGGACTGTAGAGAATACATTCAGGAAAGTGTAAAATGTAGAATACTGAAAGCTGACGGGAGGAAGATTGAATGAGGAATATCATGAGTATGGAGGGTGTGTGGGGAGCTATTTAGGATGTGTAGGAGCGTGTGTACAAGTAGTCATGTACAAGGATACGGTTATATTCAGGTTGTCAAGGAGGCAAGATACCGGTAAAAATATTCAAGGATATAGGTGATGTAGCGAGGCCAAGCATGCAAAATATGAAGGGGTAACTTATGCAGAATGTGAAACTAGACAAACTATCGTGTTTGATGTAAACACGAAGTAGAATATACGAGATTAGTATCGTGGGACGTATACCATATCCTATGTTAGAACCGAAGGTGGAGGACTATGAAAGATGTCGGGGAAATTGACTAAATCTACTGGTTGAGGACTATACAGTATAGGATGTAAGAGGAATGTTGCGTGGGCTATAGTTTATGAAGGCTGTGTGAGAGAGAGAGGAAACGGGGAGGAAGTGAGAAGGAACATGAGGAGGGTGGGTGAGGGAGTTGAGTAGATGGGGGTGAGGATGAAGGGGGGTGGGTGAGGACGCTAGAGCTCCACTAACAAATCCATATCACACCCCTTCTCACATTCCCCTCCCCCCTTTCCTCCCCTTCCCCCTCACCCTCCCTCACACACGCACACCACCACCACCAAGCACGCCAACCAACCAACCATCCAACCACCACCACGGGACTATTATTCACCATAGTTACCACCAGGTTTCATGACAAACATCGTCAAATGTACAATCCCTTTTAAAAATAGGCGACTTCCTATAATTTATTGCATATATACATTTACAGAACAGGTAATTTGAAAATATATTAGAATATGCCACTTAATGAAATACAAATTGCATCTATTAATAAGTCGCAATGGCTATGTGAAATACAAGAGCCCAAAACATTTTATTAGCGACTGTAGCGACTCTACCTTCAAACGTTCGGTCACTACAATACTATGCCACCTCTACGGTGGGCTCCGTAACAACGCTATACAGTACAATGGCAGACTTGATGATGCAGTATTTATGGTAGACAGTACCCTAGAGTAAGGAAAGTAGTGTAGACAGTAGTAATGGTGATGGTATACCGTAGTAGTAGTAGTAGTAGTAGTAGTAGTAGTGGTGATGGTATACCGTAGTAGTAGTAGTAGTAGTAGTAATAGTAGTAGTAGTAGTAGTAGTGGTGATGGTATACCGTACCGTAGTAGTAGTAGTAATAGTAGTGTTGGGTATTGGTGTGGACAGTGGTAGTGGTAGTGGTGGTGACGTGGCAGAGTGGGTCATAAGCTGGGGACTGATAACACTAGATTACCGGATGATAACAGAGAGCGAGGGGGAGGGGGTACCAACGTAATGTAGAGGGGGTTGGGGGAAATGAAGAGGGGGTTGAGGGCAGGGTAATGAAGAGGGGGTTGGGGGGCAGGTAATGAAGAGGGGGTGGGGGGCAGGGTAATGAAGAGGGGGTTGGGGGGCAGGGTAATGAAGAGGGGGTTGGGGGGCAGGGTAATGAAGAGGGGGTTGGGGGGCAGGGTAATGAAGAGGGGGTTGAGGGGCAGGGTAATGAAGAGGGGGTTGGGGGGCAGGGTAATGAAGAGGGGGTTGGGGGGGCAGGGTAATGAAGAGGGGGTTGGGGGCAGGGTAATGAAGAGGGGGTTGAGGGGCAGGGTAATGAAGAGGGGGTTGGGGGCAGGGTAGTGAAAAGGGGGTTGGGAGGCAGGGTAGTGAAGAGGGGGTTGGGGGGCAGGCTAGTGAAGAGGGGGTTGAGGGGCAAGGTAGTGAAGAGGGAGTTGGGGGGCAGGGTAGTGAAGAGGGAGTTGGGGGGCAGGTATTAGTGAAGAGGGGGTTGAGGGGCAGGGTAGTGAAGAGGGAGTTGAGGGGCAGGGTAGTGAAGAGGGAGTTGGGGGGCAGGGTAGTGAAGAGTGAGTTGGGGGGCAGGGTAGTGAAGAGGGGGTTGAGGGGCAGGGTAATGAAGAGGGGGTTGAGGGGCAAGGTAGTGAAGAGGGAGTTGGGGGGCAGGGTAATGAAGAGGGAGTTGGGGGGCAGGGTAGTGAAGAGGGGGTTGGGGCAGGGTAATGAAGAGGGGGTTGATGGGCAGGGTAATGAAGAGGGGGTTAGGGGGCAGGGTAATGAAGAGGGGGTTGGGGGGCAGGGTAATGAAGAGGGGGTTGGGGGGCAGGGTAATGAAGAGGGGTTGGGGGGCAGGGTAATGAAGAGGGGGTTAGGGGCAGGGTAATGAAGAGGGGGTTAGGGGGCAGGTAATGCAGAGGGGGTTGGGGGAAGGGTAATTCAAAGGGGTTGGGGGGCAGGGTAATGAAGAGGGGGGTTGGGGGGCAGGGTAATGAAGAGGGGGTTGGGGGCAGGGTAATGAAGAGGGGGTTGAGGGGCAGGGTAATGAAGAGGGGGTTGGGGGGGCGGGCCGGGTAATGAAGAGGGGGTTGGGGGGCAGGGTAATGAAGAGGGGGTTGGGGGGCAGGGTAATGAAGAGGGGGTTGGGGGGCAGGGTAATGAAGAGGGGGTTGGGGGGCAGGTAATGAAGAGGGGGTTGGGGGCAGGGGTAATGAAGAGGGGGGTTGGGGGGCAGGGTAATGAAGAGGGGGTTGAGGGGCAGGGTAATGAAGAGGGGGTTGGGGGGCAGGGTAATGAAGAGGGGGTTGGGGGGCAGGGTAATGAAGAGGGGGTTGGGGGGCAGGGTAATGAAGAGGGGGTTGAGGGGCAGGGTAATGAAGAGGGGGTTGGGGGGCAGGGTAATGAAGAGGGGGTTGGGGGGCAGGGTAATGAAGAGGGGGTTGGGGGGCAGGGTAATGAAGAGGGGGTTGAGGGGCAGGGTAATGAAGAGGGGTTGGGGGGCAGGGTAATGAAGAGGGGGTTGGGGGGGCAGGGTAATGAAGAGGGGGTTGAGGGGCAGGGTAATGAAGAGGGGGTTGGGGGGCAGGGTAATGAAGAGGGGGTTGGGGGGCAGGGTAATGAAAAAGGGAGACAAAGGTAATGAAGAGGGAGGATGGGGGGGGGGGGGGATAGAGAATGGGCGAGAGGATAAAGGGGTTTGAGGTTAATAAATATGGAGGGGGTGTTGAAAGGTAAGAGGGAGGGGGTGTTGAAAGATGAGGTGCAGAGAAAATGGATGACTGAAGGGTGCAGGGAGTGGGGGTTATAGGGTGAAGAAGGAGTGAGAGACTAGGAGGTGCAGAGGGAGTGGTGTGTTATAGGGTGCTTCGCAGGGAAGAGAGCTGCCCTCTCGAAAAGCCTGGTGCAGCAAACATACTCGGGGGGAGCAGGTCTCGCCGAGCCCAATGAGGATGGCCGAAACAACGAAAGGTACACGAAGGTAGGTAGACGTAGGATCCAACCTGTTAGACGTGGGGAGATTGTGGGGTGACGAGGGAGTAGGGGGTTGAAGCCACATTAAGATAAATGGAGAGAATTAATGACAAAGGTCATAAAGAAGAAGGTACGAGGGAAGGAGTAGGCTGATGAAGTAAACCAATTTACGAAAGGTCATGGAAAATGAGAGAGAGAGAGAGAGAGAGAGAGAGAGAGAGAGAGAGAGAGAGAGAGAGAGAGAGAGAGAGAGAGAGAGAGAGGATGAGAGGAGAGAGAGAGAGAGAGAGAGAGAGAGAGAGAGAGAGAGAGAGAGAGAGAGAGAGAGAGAGAGAGAGAGAGAGAGAGAGAGAGAGAGAGAGAGAGAGAGAGAGAGAGAGAGAGAGAGAGAGAGAGAGAGAGAGAGAGACTAACTACTGAGGAATATTTAAAAATAATAATATAAGGTTGATGGAAGTAAGAATATCAGACGGATGCCGTTCTTAAATTGTATACTAGTTACTACCAAACACCTTTATTGAGCTTGAACATTATATTTTGTGGTAAAGGCCTAGGTGACATTGTTAAAGAGGGGTGGCCTAGTATTTTTTTTTTTAACCCTGCCTAATTGTGTTTGTGTTATTATTTGTGCTCTTTGATGGCGTGTCTGTGTGTATGTCTAAAATAAAGTATAACCAGTTATTTGATAGAATGGGTTAAAATGCCGGCTCGATACAGAATACACACATTTATGAAACACGAAACACGACGGTTGGAATGCCGGAATTCAATGTGTTAGTAGACAAGGTAGTTGGTGATACACTATACTGTATAATTATGGACAAAGTACTATACAGTAACTAAAACAGTTAAAACATTGTAGACAAGGTAGTTGGTGATACACTATACTGTATAATTATGGACAAAGTACTATACAGTAACTAAAACAGTTAAAACATTGTAGACAAGGTAGTTGGTGATACACTATACTGTATAATTATGACAAAGTACTATACAGTAACTAAAACAGTTAAAACATTGTAGACAAGGTAGTTGGTGATACACTATACACCTGGTCTGAATACACAACTAACAACTGTATGTCTACTGTATGTAACACTAAATTATGTATTAGTATTGTAACTACTTTGAAAACAATAAACCACCAACTGTATATAATTATATTTGTAAATACTATGTAAGAAGAATAACCACTGTCGGTGGAAATAAACTTTATTATTATTATTATTATTTGGACAAAGTCCTATAAAGTAACTAAAACAGTTAAAACATTGTAATTGTCATGGGAACAATCGAAAACTAAAGAATATAGGCCTACAGGACACACACACATCCAGACGAAATTAAATATGTATACATATGTACAGTATATATATATATATATATATACCGGTATAAAAAAACAAAAACACACACACACATACACATTGCGAGTTGAGGACACAACAGCAAGATAAACAACCACAAATGTAGACACACGTGAGCCAGGACGAGGTTTAGTAGAGACCGTATAACAAGGTCGCGTAACTATT
Organism: Paralithodes platypus; assembly: GCA_032716605.1. Classification (NCBI taxonomy): domain Eukaryota; kingdom Metazoa; phylum Arthropoda; class Malacostraca; order Decapoda; family Lithodidae; genus Paralithodes; species Paralithodes platypus. The sequence goes on along the minus strand of CM064552.1, from coordinate 47,689,031 downwards.
CCCCAAGTTATAAGCCAAGGCTAACACAAGCTTCCTAAAACTTGTGCCGACAAATTTTTTTTAAGTTCCCCTTGAAAAACAGCCAAATTTTCTCCCTCCAAACTTTGTAAATAACATAGGTGTCTTACTGTGGCCTGCTGTCTCCAAGGCTAACACAAGCTTCCTAAAACTTGTGCCGACAATTTTAAGTTCCCCTTGAAAAACAGCCAAATTTTCTCCCTCCAAACTTTTTAAATAACAGAGGTGTCTCACTGTGGCCTGCTGTCACCAGACGATTAAATCTAGATCATCCGATGCTTTGAGAGGTTATTGTTAAGTTCTATTTAGGCTATAAGAGATGTTTGTTCAATTGTTACCACTATGTTAATTTCGTTCCCTAGACCCCTTCAATCTATGAAACGGATTCCCAGACTCTCCTTAAATAAAAAAAACTCTTCAAGCTATATTAGGCTATATTTTTCCCCTTCGAAATCTCAGACTAGCTTTCGTTGGTCAGGAAAACAAATAAACGCCTGGATGTGAAAATCTGTCTAATAATCGCTAACCGAAAGGGGCAAAATACTGTGATCGAAAAATAAAACCCATGGATAAATAGGGCTAACTCCCTCAATTTAAGTTTAGCTACTTCCAAGACGTTTAATATTAACTATAGTGTGGTACTTATCATGTAATGCGGCCGATCAAGATTTAAGCATGGGTTGATAGTGTTAGTACTAGGTTATGTACGAAAAGAAAATGGCGTATGGAGTATGGTGAAATGCATGCAGAAGGAAGTTGTAGTATACAGTGTGTGTGTGTGTGTGTGTGTGTGTGTGTGTGTGTGTGTGTGTGTGTGTGTGTGTGTGTGTGTGTGTGTGTGTGTGTGTGTGTGTGTGTGTGTGTGTGTGTGTCAGGTATACAGTAATTGCAGTGAACAGCGTGGGTGATGTGTAGGGTGTATAGTGTGCATGTGATGTAGTGGTGTATTGTGGGTGAGGTGTAGAGTAAGTGTAGTATCGTGTAGAGGTGGTGATGTGGAGAGATGACGGGTGTGTATGTAGTGAATGAGGTTGTATATATGTGGCTGTGTATTGTGTGCATGTAGACTGGGTGTAGTGTGGGTAAGGGTATGAGAGTGTAGGTGTAGTGTGGGTGTAGGTGTAGTGTGGGTGTAGGTATAGTATGGGTGGGGGTATAGTGTGGGTAAGGGTATGGGAGTGAAGATGTAGTGTAGCTGTATGTATAGTATGGGTGTGGGTATAGTGTGGGTGTAGGTGTGAGTGTAGGTGTAGTGTGGGTGTAGGCATTGTGTGGGTATAGTTTGGGTTAGGGTATGAAAGTGTAGTTGTGGGTGTAGGTATAGTATGGGTGTAGGTGTGGCAGCAGGTGAAGCTAGCGGCCGTCACATTACCTTCAAATATTCACCACATGTGTATCGACCTCCTCAATTATACTCACGCCACCACCACCACCACACCTGCCCCACCTCTGCCACTAACACTCCCACCAACTATATCCACCACCACTACCTCCAACACTACCACCATCACTAACTATAACCACCACACAACTACAACCACCACCACTACCTCACCACAACCACTACCTCACCACAGTCACTATCTCACCACAACCACCACATTATCATAGCTTGCACCACTCACCATAACCACAACTTCCACAAACAATGAACTGCCTCCCCACCTCTACTACCAGTCTACCTCACCACAACCTTGATAAGTTAACCCTCGTAATAGCCGTCATCACAACCAAACCCTCCACCACATCATACCACCTAAGTTTACCACAACCATCAGTAACATCCGCTAAATATGCTAACGACTACCAAACCTTACAGCCCGTCATCGTCCACACCTACATCATAAATTGCACACCAAACATTTATAAAAACCTTAAATGGGTTTAAAATAATCAACATGTCTACCAGTTGCTTAAGGGGAGGTATTTAGTTTGTTCCCTACTTTTTCATCAAGCTTAAAATTACACCCCCTAGACCCCCTTTCAAGATAAATTTGTACATTTTTCGGAAGAAAAATTTCCCGGCCGGAGGCCGGCTGCTCTTAAATTAAAGGCTCGCTATCGCTCGCCAGGAAAAAATCGACACCTTAATGGCACGAAAGGTCTTAAAATTGACAGAAATGGGGCAAAATGTCTTAAAATGTCAAAACAACTAGGGCGAACGTCTTAAAATCTCAAAATCAATGGGGCTAAACATGAGGGAGAAAGGGGTCCAGAAAAAAATCCCTCAAGTAGAAACCTCCCCTTAAAGCATATACCACTACGTGCAGGATATATCAATTACAGTACAATCATAACACACATTTATAGAAAAACAAATTGTATATATATATATATATATATATATATATATATATATATATATATATATATATATATATATATATATATATATATTTTGTTTTCTGAAAGCAACAATACACATGGCATCCATCAACATTATATTATTGTAATTGGCATCAAGCAGTTTCCATAGCTGCTGCTGCTGATTGACAAAGTACAAAGCAGCATTGACTGTCATTCAAAAGGACGACGTTAGTTAAGGAGGAGGTAGTCGCTTTTTCTGGACCCCCTCATGTTTAGCATATATATTATTTTTGATATCTTAAGACGTGCCTTCCGTTAGTTTGGCGATTTTGAAACCTTTCACCCTATTTTTTTGTTTTCAATATTAAGATCTTTCGTGTCATTTAGGTACCTTATGAATTATTCCTGGCAAGCAATAGCGAGCCTGTAACTTTAGAAGAAACTCATCTTCGGCCGGGATATTTTTTCTACCGAAAAACGTACAAATTTATCTTGAAAGGGGGTCTAGGGGGTATTTTCTTAAGCTTGATAGAGGTCTAGCGAGGAAACTCAAAAATATAGTTAATAAATAACTATATAGACTAAAAAACCAAGCACTACCTCCATAAATAGTAGGCTTGTGTCCACGTACTGCACCGGTAATACAACATCAGTGGTGCACCAACAACCGGGCTTCTTAGCGGAGGCATTGTCAGAAATACCACGTATCCTTCATAGTCTCCAGCGGTTTACAATTATTGCTTAAGGCTAGTATTTATCAGTGTCAAGTTAAGGGGAGATGACCCGTTTTTCTGGTCCCCCTCCTTCCTCATGTTTAACCCCGGTAGTTTTCAGATTAGAACACGTTCAGCCAATTAGTTTGACCTTTCGCCCCGTTTCTTCACTTTACGTGTCCTTTAAGTGTTGATTATTTCCTGGCGAGCGATAGCGAGCCTGTAATTTAAGAGAAACCGTCCATTTTTCTATCGAAAAAATGTAAACATTTAGCTTAAAAGAGGGTCTTGGGGGGTGTTAATTAAGCTTGATGGAGGTCTAGGAAGGAAAGTAATATAATAATAATAATATACATAAATGAGTATATAAATACGCCTATATCCCCTTAATGTCCTCCTCTCTGGATTGCCCACAAATGATCCTCAAGGTTTTCTGCGAACTATTGCATTACTAGTACCGTAGCTAATAAAGGGTGACACTCCTGCCTAACTGACCATATAAGGTGAAGTACGGTGCGGTATAGGACAATTGGACCAGGGTTAAATATATTAGTCTGAGGCCGACACAAACCTTCACAACACACACATTCAAACTGGCCTGCACATTGGAACATTTGTGCACCTAGTAAGTCTTAGTATAATAAAAATACAGCAATCAACTTTTTTTATATAACTACATATGGATATATTATTAATTACCGTTTACAAGTCATTGCTTTCCTTACATGAATATATTTGTATAAAACAAAATATATGGTGTTCTATGAGCGCCAACTCCTAATAATTATTATCATTATCGAAAACATCTTTGTAACACACACACACGCTATATATATATATATATACCAATTACCCCCCCCCCCCCTACATTACTTTAGATACCTTACCTTTTGATGATACCTTTTGATGTGTTCGCCACTCTTCTAGCGGCACCAAGGAGCGCGACGCCCCTCGTCGCAGAATACAGTATCATACATAATAATAGGCTATGCAAATTTATCATAAGGCTTGAAAGTATTTTAACGTTCCATTTACATTTCTAACACTCCACCTACACTAACCAGACTCGCCAAAAGCTTACACATTCAAAGAGCAACATAAGCGTACAATACAAGAATACGGACACAAACATATTGGTGTTTACTAAGTCCTAATCACTATATTACAAAAACTGTTTCAAATAGTTATATGAATTTATTCAAGACAGGAATATTTTAGATCTTCAACATTTATAATGTACCATACCCTACCTTCCAAAAACTCCCTAACACCTGCAGAATACCTTCCACTACAACACATGTGCAGGACACTACAACAAACCCATGGGACATAATACACCCACATGGTACCATAATACACCCATATGACACCAGACATCCACGATTCCACAAAACATCAAAATATACCTACATATAACCACCACACATGACTATCCATACAACCACATGACACCACAATACATGCACAAGACCACCACAACCCTAACGACCCAACCACATGCCCACATGACCCAACACAATAAACCCACATGATACCAAAACACATTGACAAAACGACACCACATGATACCACCAACACCCACATGACACCCGCATAACGCCGCATGGTAGAGGTCGGTGGTGGTGGTGGAAGTGTTATTGATTCATACAGGGTCGAGCCCCCCACCACACACACACATCAACCCTGGTCCACCTTCCATTCCCCCCAGTGTTACCTACATTCCTCATTGGTCCTCTTTGTTATATGATGATTCTCCGTTGTCATTGTTATTCCAGGCCAGGGACTACATATTCTATCACATGCTTTCATTAAGTTCATTGGGGGTGTTTGATGTTGGAGTGAAATTAATTAATATAAAATATATTAAATTGTCTTCACTAGCCTATGTCGTATACAAATAGTGCTCAGTTATCCGGTCTCTAATGGACAACCTTTTGTAGGTCCTGTTCTACAACGAAAGTTTCAAAGTGATAATTATAACTTGTATAAAAACGGATTAGGATTCTTAATATACAGTATATATAGTAATAAACTTTACTAGTATGATAGAATCAATCCGTCCTTAGTAAATGATTGAAACGCTAAAAATAATGTCTGTAGTCTAATTATGAAGTAGGAAAATCTAGGCTATTGATAATGTTTACTACCATTTGAGTATTAATATAATTACCCACACTTAACAAAGTTAACAAAATGAAGATGGTGTAACAGTTCTACTTAGCCTATATTATCATGTTTAGCCAGGTAACCCATTTCAGGTCAAGCTAATACCATTTTCTCTGGTGTCGGCTAAATATAGAAAACGCAGGAAAATGACAGAAAATCACCCCAACTTTGATACATTGAGACTACACATCCGCTCTTCCCACCCACCCTACTACCCACATACCTCATACACAACTGTAAATTATAATTTAAGCACAATAAAATGCACCTTTGAAGTTGGCAAATTAAAAATTAATATAATATGCGACTTACCATTGCGTATCCCTATATGTCAGCATCTTGGGAATTCGCTGCTTAAAATTACGACTCGCCTTATAATAAACTTCCTTTAGTGTGTGTCAACCCTTTTGACGTAGTTGACACACGGGTAATTTACTACACTCTTGACCCTAATACACAATCTCAATATAGCTATCATTATCACACTTAAAGACGGAAAATGGGACATTTATATTTACCGTATGGGTCCAAGATATCGCAGGTTAATTTTAGGCGTTGAGTGTGGAAACGTGAGTTGGTGTGGCTTTGATAACGCACACACAGTTTGTTGGTGTATCATTAACAACTACAGTATATAGGTCTCTGTGCAGCGCGGGATCATATAACGCACACACAGTTTGTTGGTGTATCATTAACAACTACAGTATATAGGTCTCTGTGCAGCGCGGGATCATATAACGCACACACAGTTTGTTGGTGTATCATTAACAACTACAGTATATAGGTCTCTGTGCAGCGCGGGATCATATAATTACTAAAGAAGGATTCACACGACCACCTTTTCCTGCATCTCTTTTTGGTTGTAAGAGTCCGTCAAATACAATAATCTAATTTGAGCGTAATTGCCCTTATCGGTAAACAATCTGAAATACTGCCAGAATTAAAGATGCTTATAAAAGTCGCAGGAAAAAAGGACTGTGTGAACGCTCCTTAGTAACTGTTTGAGAATACTGGTACGTGTAACTTTTTCTTGAGTTATATATATCCGTTATGTTACGTACAAAGTCGATTTGGTCACGGTAGGAAATAAAGACTGGTATGGGGTATGAGGGAAGGGGAAAGGATATGATCAAATATATTTTGGGTAGGAATAAGTTAGTAGGGGATACGTAAAAAAAAAAAAGGGGGGGGGGGGCGAAACAAGCGATAAGGATTTTATATATATATATATATATATATATATATATATATATATATATATATATATATATATATATATATATAGATATATATATATATATATATATATATATATATATATATATATATATATATATATATATATATATATATATATATATATTATTCAAATTTTCGGCAAACCTCTCGCAGCTATATTCAGGCAAACACCAAGGTCCCCTATAAAAGAACACATACTTATAGAATTTCAACAAGAATCCGATCAGAAAAGTATATAATTCAATTGAAACTGTCATTGACTCAATAAGATTATGTATAAATTATATTTTAACTAATTCTTAAATTATCCATTACATCACTATATCAAAAACTTGCAAACATTTACAGCAAAAAGAACAACTAAACATACTAATAAGACTTACTTTATCGTAATGCAAAATATTTAGCACGTTATTAATTTTACTATCAACGTGTACATGGTTGCAGATTTTCGGTTCAGTGATTTAATGGGTAATTTAAGAATTCGATTAAAATTAATTATATACATAATTTTACTGAGATAATGATATAGTGTATAATTAAATTAAATACATACGTTCCTGATCCTATTCTTATTAAGTTATTATGTGTTATTTTACACATTGGTGTTTTCCTGAAGATGGCTGCGAGAGGTTAGCCGAAAATATGACTTTTCCCAAGCAATATATATATATATATTTAAAACAATAAGACAATGAAGATGGAAGAGGTTGATGATTCCGAGTTAAAATTAATAAATTAAAGCTGGGACGCAAATTGATCATAGAGGCATAGCATACGATATGGGAAAATATAACTGCATTGTTACACTGGGTGGGGTAAGGGCAGGGGGCGGGATAAAACGTAATGTAAGATGTGGAAAAGTGGATGTTCGGAAATTCAAGAATTACAAGGTAATAATCTATCTAGCGCTTATTATTTGTTTATTAGAATGTGCACCGAGGAAGAACACGGAACACGCATGGGTGGCTCACGAATGGCAATGTAATTTTTTGAAAACATGGAGCGCCCGTGTTTATTATTCTTGTTGCTTACTATTAGACACAACGTAATATAGTGAGGAACATTACGGGTGGGCGATGAATTAATGAACAACAAATTTGAACACGGGGATAAAAGTACTGGGTAACATAATCAGACTTTGCTTGATGTAGAAGTATACAAGACTAATGGAGAAGGGAAGGCAGAGCACAGTACAGTACAGTACATGTAATGTTGAGACAAAAAGGAGACTGCTACTGAAAAGTGCAATTGGGTATGGTGAGGAAATGAGAAAACAAAAAAAGCGGAGAGTGGAGTACAAGGGGAAGAGGGGGAGAGACGAGACTGGATGGGGAGAAAATACGGTAGGGAAAGTTGAGGGGGGAGGGGTTGGATGCATATTGGGTGGAAGTGGTAAGATTGGTTGAGGCAGGCCTAAATGTGGGGAAGGGGAGTAACATAATTACATAGTATAGGTCAATATAGGTTAACATGCTGCCAGAACAATATAGGTTAACATGCTGCCAGAACAGCTAAATAGTCGGGATGAAGTGTATCAAACATAGGGCATCACAAAAGATATAACAGTAGCCTAGTAAACTGGTGCATGCCAATTCAACCTGTAGACTAATTTTACAAGATCTCAACCACTGCCAAACCAACAAAGTCCTAACCTAACCTACCAGTATTGGTGGAGTTGGCATTGGCTATGATAAATATACTGATATAGTTTACCACTCGAGTTGTCCGGTGAGAGCAGTAGAAAAAGATAAAGGGGTGGTAGTGGTAAAGGGTAGGGTGTGTCATAATATGGGGGAGCTGCCTAGGCTGAGAGGAGGCAGCCATCGTCCATCACAAGTTATCAACCCTGGCACGAGTCTCGTGCATACCTTCCAACCACTACCACACTACACCCAAACTTCATCACATAACTACCATAACACACTACACCATTCCCAGACCCCATCCCTACCAAACCAAACCCAGCCCCCATTACTACCACACCACACTAAACTCAGCCCTCATCACTACCACACCAAGCCCTCATTACTATCACTACACCAAACCCAGACTTCATCACTACCACGCCACACCAACCCCAGGCCCCAACAATACCACGCCTACCTGTAGTCCTGCCGTCGCATATATTGTCATGTCACAACCCAATCAAATACTCACTTTAAGACCAAAGTTTAAGCGCCACTACTTTCTTTACTACCGCATCTCTTAGTTTGTTTGCTACCATTACCTTTTCACTACTCCACTCCTTAACTACCATTACCTTTTCACTACTCCACACCTTAACTACCATTACCTTTTCACTACTCCACACCTTAACTACCATTACCTTTTCACTACTCCACACCTTAACTACCATTACCTTTTCACTACTCCACTCCTTAACTACCATTACCTTTTCACTACTCCACACCTTAACTACCATTACCTTTTCACTACTCCACACCTTAACTACCATTACCTTTTCACTACTCCACTCCTTAACTACCATTACCTTTTCACTACTCCACACCTTAAACTACCATTACCTTTTCACTACTCCACACCTTAACTACCATTACCTTTTCACTACTCCACACCTTAACTACCATTACCTTTTCACTACTCCACACCTTAACTACCATTACCTTTTCACTACTCCACACCTTAACTACCATTACCTTTTCACTACTCCACACCTTAACTACCATTACCTTTTCACTACTCCACACCTTAACTACCATTACCTTTCACTACTCCACACCTTAACTACCATTACCTTTTCACTACTCCACACCTTAACTACCATTACCTTTTCACTCCACACCTTAACTACCATTACCTTTTCACTACTCCACACCTTAACTACCATTACCTTTTCACTACTCCACACCTTAACTACCATTACCTTTTCACTACTCCACACCTTAACTACCATTACCTTTTCACTATTCCACACCTTAAGTACCATTACCTTTTCACTACTCCACACCTTAACTACCATTACCTTTTCACTACTCCACACCTTAACTACCATTACCTTTTCACTACTCCACACCTTAACTACCATTACCTTTTCACTACTCCACACCTCAACTCATGTTACATTATCAAACGTCCACCACGTGCTTACCCCTTTGCCACATGCATCCTTCATTACCAATGTTCATCCCACTCACTATATAATTATGTCCCGTAAAATATTGTTCCAATTGCACCCACATTTCACATCACCTCATAATTTATTATTTATCAACAAAACCTATCTATCCCCCAAACCAATAAAATCCTCCCACCTTCCTACATACACACACACGGTACCTCCATTATTCCCATTTCATCCCCCCACGGCACTCATCAGCCACGTGACCAATTTGACTAACTCCATACCACACGTTCACAAATCACCATTCCTCCACCCAAACATTCCAAACCAATCTATTAATTCTCTCTAAATCACCATGCATCACTAAAATCTTCAAATCTCCCCTGCTCCTCTACGCACTTCCTTAACCCGTACAGTACCGGTGACGTCCCTTTTATTTGATTTTATCTACATTTAGACGATTTGATGAAGCTTAGGAGAGATATATGGTAGCTAAAGGCTTACTTGAGAAAGTTTATAGCCTTTTAAATGATAGACGTCCTTCCTAAGCTGAACAAAATCGCCTAATAGTGTCCAGAATATGATGAAAAGGACGTCGCTGGTACTCAGTAAATCCAGTATATATATACTCCTCCTCCATCTAAAAAAAGAAGGCGAGGCAGGGGATGGGTAGACGTGGAGGAATAGGCTATATACCCAGCAATGTCTGCAGTATAAAACTAATCTGCAAACTTAGGGCGGGTTTAGTATTAGGGCGAGGGTATAAAACAACAAATATTCGGTCGTGTCAAAATGATGCGGGGAGTCGGTGGGTAGGGAGGGGGTGTGGGGGTGGGGAAAGTCGGGTGGGGGTGGGGAAAGAGGGGAGGTGAGAGTATATTATTATGTAGAGGAAGGGAGTGGGTGTGTAGGGTAGGTAAGGGGAGTGGGTGGGTAGAGGTTGATTATATGAGGCGGGGAGAGTAAGGGTGGGTAGGGGAGAGATGAGTGTTGGCCAGGACTCAATACAAGGGGGAAGGTGACAGTAAAAAGTAGTGATAGTGACGGGAGAGGGTACAGAAGAGACAACCAATATACATATCAGTGGTCTCGGTACAAATGGGAGGAGACGTATTGGTTAGTGAGCTTGTTTCACAACCAAGAGGAGCGGGTTTCGATTGCCCGCCACCCACCCCCACCTATTAGTTGCTAGAATGAAAAACAAAACAAAATGTTGTACTTAAAAGGTACTTACTTCTTAGTAGTTTTATTCCAGTGACTAAGAATCTTCGAAATATTTCATATAAGAACATAAGAACATAAGAAAATGGGAGTCTGCAGAAAGCCGATTGGCCTAAGCAAGGCAGATCCCTGTCCCACACAACCCCAAATCAATTACAAAGCCCAATTATAGGCTCAACACTCTAATACCCTGAGGATCATCCTACCAAAACGGTTAGAGATTAACGCAGGATTATGGGGGTCTGCAGAGCGCTGATTGGCCCAACCCGGCTGATCCCCCTTCACACCCAACCCTTCTCGTCCATATGAGAAAATAAAATTGAATTAAGACAGAAACAAATATGACACGGTATCCCTGTACACCTATCTTTAATAACTTGACCAAAAAAGTCTCTTCCGGCTGAATACGATCGTCCAACGCCAGGCAAGAAACTAAATATAATAGGGTACCATAACTAACAGGTTAGATACCCCCCTCCCCCATCATATGTACGTTATCTGGCCTCGGTGAGTGGTACTGGGGGGGGGGGGGGAAGGCCAGTTAGCTGATAACACCTCTGCCACCACCACCACTACCACCACACTAGTCCGCACTGAAAAACCCTATCATTACTCCATCCTAGTTTTTTACTAAACCTATTTAATTCCCAGCATAGTGTAATAATCATAAATATGATATAAATTTATATCATAACTATGACTTGCTTACAACACACACACAAGGCTTAGTGCATTGAGTCACATCATACACATACAGTGACTATATAATGTTGAAATATTTCAAAGCAAAGTTGACTCACTCTCACACCACCAAGCAGGCACCAGTTGTGAGATCTGACAGACTTGACACGAATGGCACTGATCGCTCACACCCATATATGTACCCATATATGTACCCAGCACGCCCACGATGTCACCCTGGCACCCTCACACCTACCTACCTACACACACACACTGCTCATCAATCATACAGTATACACGCTAACTCAGTATACCCGTCACACACTATTTCCGTATCTAGCCAAGTCCATTTCTTACATACATCCCATTTTAGTTAAATCATCAGTACCGGGTACTCTATACATTTACAGTATTTCAATACCTGGTCCAATATTTTACATATTCGCACCATATGATTCTAAGTACTCATATCAGTACTGACATTATTACCCATCACACCCCCACCATGTGGTGCAGCTATAACTTCTCATGCTCATTTCAACGCATGTCCACGTAAATCCATAAATCCACATACTAGGACCCACCACCTAACATTATTTCAAAATGTAGTACTTTTCTTATTTATTCCCAATTGAACTTATGTCCGGATAATGGTGTCTTTAAAAATATATACCACGTTCACATTACATATAATATCAATACTCCCAAGTCTTGTATTTAGCGCCATCTCTCTCCCTAGCCCCCGTTCTGAGATTCAATACTGCCGTCACAGCCAACAGAGACCATCACAAATTCCCTTGCTCAAGGGAGACGGTACCAACCAGGGTTAGTGAGAAAAAAAAATCGATGCTTGAGTGGGCGCGAACTCAAGACTCCTGGGTAGAAAGTGGAGACACTCCTCTAGACCAGCCGGCCGGTTGAACCTCCTCCCATCTCTTGCATCTATATAAATACACACCCGAATATCTGTACCCACTACATCTACACATTCAGTATGTGGGTTAGTTCGTAAATATTCATAACCATTTTACCTAACGCCGAAATATCTGATCAGACTGCACACACATCACTTTTTAGAGCCGCCATAATAAACCAACTTTATGTACATACCTCTCGCCAAACCCTCGCACCTCGTTAAGCCATATCAACTCTTTTGATAAATTCCTAGCTCCCAAACTCTGTGCCCTTACATTCCCATACTCTTAAATATTTTCAAGAACTGATCAACGCCATGTATAGTCATATTTAATAATTCGTCCTTGATTATTATTATTTTGTTTATGTATTCTAAACAATACTTAAGATAACTAAATTTTAAGTTTAAACAATATTTTACTTTTTTCAACAGAAGGCATAGGGAAATATGATTAATATGCTTATACCAGGCATTGAACCATATACAGTATATATACTACATATATATATATATAGTGTATATATATATATATATATATAGTGTATATATATATATATATATATATATATATATATATATATATATATATATATATATATATATATATATACAATAAACGATCATAAATACAAATACACATTTTGTCGACTTTTCGATAGATCAAACAATCGAAACAAATAAAACAATCCTGAAGACCCTTACCGGTAATTTTATGATAAAAACTATGCATTAGCCAAGCTGCTTTGAAGCTCATGACTTGTCAATATAACCAAGAACTGACATAAAATGATTTTTCAAAGTGAAACTAATTTAGGTTGTGATTTGTTTACTCTACAGTAGCTGTGCTGTATATCTCATCTTAGTCGAACACTCACTTAAGCACCTAATCACATCAAAATTTAATCTCATCTTCCACACATTCCTCAATTTCATTGTCAAATTCTACACCCCCATCCCTCATGTCAAATGAATACCTCACATATCACACCCGTTGAAGACAGCTATCAACACTTAAAATTCAAAAGTATCAAATTGTAAATGAAGTTGGTCATATTGATTGTTATTAACCCTTCATTATTTGTTATACCCTCTTCAAATATTAGATGGTGTTATCACTATACCATTAATATGGACACTTGTATTACCTCTTCATATGTTGTAACCCACAATTGTTATAGTGTACGCCGGTCGACTAAGTCAGCATTTATTCATTGTTCCATGCTTACAATTGGATTTAGACGAGTTTTTCGCAGCATCGCACAACAGCCTACTTTAAAAAAAAAATATATTCTCAACAAAGACCTCCCATTGCTTAACCATGAGTGTTGAGGTTCGTAATCAACATGGATATTTTTGACAATAATTTAACGTCACCGATTCGCACACACTCACACTCGCTCATATTATATTGACATCTATTGCATGTCAATTGCCTACATTCCAATATCCAGCTTAGGCGTTGCACCGTACTCATCTCATCTCAATCTCAAACAAATATCTCCCTCAAACAAAAAACACAACTCGGCATCATGTTGCTCATTCACATTACTAGTTATTTTATCGGCATTTTTTATATATATTTGTTCTAACCAGGTAAACCACATCACACTTCCCTTGAATGCGCTTTAGCAACCAGATTGGAATACTGTATATAGCAACACCAGCCCTCATCCGACCCGACTGACTCCCTGCAACCCAACTATCAGTGCAGGCGCACTCACTGTTGTTTATATAACAGTACCATAGGTAGAGTTTGGTCTATACCGGTAACAATTAAAACAAAAATACGTTACGCTAAGTTAGCTTGATTAATATATCAATTTCTGGAGGAAACAAGAAATCTCACCGTGTCGCCCCCTTTACTTACTAACCCGCCTGGCACCACTCGTCTGATCAACAGCCATTTAGTCACTGATGGCGGTAAAAAAAAATAAAAAATCGCACTTAGGAACCACCAGATGATTCGGCAATTTACCTAGACACACGCGCATACGTATAAACGCATACAAACACGCACACCCAGACAGAACCTAAAACACACACACACACACACACACGTCTAATGAACATCCCGCCAGTGCTTGCGGTAAAAACAATGAGGAAGCAGCAGATAGGTCGGTAACTCACACGGGCTGCTTATACTACCATGATGGCAGGATGTATGATGTGGTGGTAGGGTAGGGTCTTATGTAGTCATAACACAGGTTCTGATGGGATGCTTTAAGTTATGGTAATTCCGGTTAGGTTAATGTATTTTAGGAATAATTTGTGCACTACTCTCGCGTCACTTTACCCTACACTCAATATAAATAAAGGTGTTATAATGCGGTGTCGTGGTAATTTATTATTATACACTTTGAAGCCTCGAGAAATGTAAAGGCACCTCCGAAATACAAATGTAAGGTAAACATTAGCAGCTTCAGTTTAACCGGAAATAGCTTGGAAATGTATGTATATGTATTAATGACCGCGACTGTACTGTACACTTGGATACCATTGTCTCTAGCCCACTCATGAATATTCCTAGACTTCTCTAGTTTCTAATTATCTAAATATAAAACGAATTTATGAATATATTTTGTCTATACATCAATTATAAAACCGTGTATACTATTGATTGAAAAACAAATTCTATCCCAAACTAAATCCAGATGGCTATAATTGCATACAGAAAAACATAGGAGTTCCACGAATTCTTATGAGTTGGCTTGAGACTATGGTATTCGAGTGTACATGAAAGGCTAATGTGGTATTGTGTGGTATAGTAGTAGTGTAGTGTATAGTGATGGTAGGGTAAACGTATATGATGCGGAGTGTGATAGTATAACTAGTATGAGGGTAGTTTATTGTTTAGTGTTGTGGGGCATGTATGGTGTACACTTGTTATGATGTGGTTGGATGGTGGTAATGGAGAATAGTGACTTAGGAAATAAGGTAATGTATGTAGTGTGGCAAGGAGTGTTGAGGTGTTGTACGGTTATAGTGTTTAAGGGGAGATTTCCACTCGAGGGATTTTTTTCCTTTACCCCTCTCGCCCGCATGTTTAGCCCCATTGCTTTTGAGATTTTAAGACGTTCGCCCCATTAGTTTGGCGATTTTAAGAACTTTCATCCCATTTATGTCACTATTAAGACCTGTCGTCCCATTTAGGTGTCAATTTTTTCCTGGTGAGCAATAGCGAGCCTGTCAAGAGGAACCGGCCTTTGGCCGGGACATTTTTCTACCGAAAAATTTACAAATTTATCTTGAAAGGGGGTCAAGGGGGTGTAATTTCAAGCTTGATGGAAGTCTAGGAAACACACTAAAAACCTCCCCTTGAGTTGATTGGGTCATGGGGATGGGTGATGTGTAATAGTGATTGTAATGTTGAGACACAATAGTAGAAACTGTCTTTTAAATTACATTGAAGGTTACTCTATTTGACTTTAAATATTATGTACTATGGAACAAGTTAAGCAGGAGTATGTCCTTGCGCTACTTTGTGTAAGGTTCAATAACATGACATTATAATAGTAAAGACATAATATGGGTGAATAAATTATGACGCTACATTAAACATGGACAATGTTAACATGTTTTTTCTAATATAAATATGTGGGAAATATTGACACTGACAAATTACCACAATTAACCAGGTAAATAAAACTTGTATAAGCCATAGAGGCTAAACGGCAAACGCGTTGTACAAACCACTTTCTTTGACCAACAAACTATTTCCATCCAATTAATAATAATAATAATAATAATAATAATAATAATAATAATAATAATAATAATAATAATAATAATAATACCACAATTTCCTTCATTTTGTATTTCAAGCTTCAGCGTACCTGAATACAAATAAAGCTTTCCAGTTACAGACAAAAAGGAATGAGTTGTGTTACCGGGCGTACGTCGTGTAAACACGTAAGTTGATGTCAAGTAGCGGGGTTAGGTGGGGTTAGGTTAGGTTAGGTTAGGTTAGGTTAGGTTAGGTTAGGTTAGGTATAATGTCCTTTCAAAGGGATATAGTAAACACTAGGATATACCCGGTAGGTGATACTCCCGATAACACAACTCTTGCCAAAACAAAATATATTACCTTCCATCTAGTTTCTTTAACTACATAATGTTTCGTTTCTGCCCCTTGACTAGTGGCATACAGTCTATGGACGAACACATCCCATCGTTCATGATATTTTCATTTCCCCTGTCGTGGTGGCCATGAGGTACCCATTCCCCCCCGCCACACTATTTACCTTCTGGCCTAACCTAAACAGCCACCCCTCACTCCCTCAGACCAGTAGCGGGCCCAGAATAGTTCACCACCCCATTTCTACAATAATAATCAAGCCAAACATTCAAGACTTTCAGGCTACTACACCGTTTACCTTGCAATCAATAGTTTTACTAAATATTTCTTGACTTTATTTTCAACGTGATTGTTGTGGGTTGCTACTCAACGAAATGTATTACTAATAATGATTCAATATTACTACTAATTCACTACCGTACTGTGAAAGTAACATTGTAGTTGCGATTTGTCTGTGTAAAATAGATATATGCCTTTACAATTTGAAATGTGGCTTTAACTTCATTGAAAATAATGTACTCCATCTTCCATATAGTAAAATCATTCCATTAATGCTCCTTTCTCTTTTCCTATATTTTTCTGCCAGTATTTGATTACTTAGAGGACGCTACCTTGAGTTGATTCGGCCCCCTCAGCGGCCTCGGCGAGAGTTGCTCCCCCCGAGTATGTTTGCTGCCAGTGTTTGATGCAGCAGGCTATTACCACCCATAATTATGATGTCGAGATGAGCATATAGCCGCCATATACTATGAACACGTTCCCCTATTACAATTCCGGTTACAAATATTACAACATAAAGGAGCGTCTTATCAGAATATAATTAATGAAAATAATCATTGATAACATTAACTTTAACATGAACTAAAATGTTATCTAATTGATCTTAAGTATAGATCAATTATATCTAAACAGCTAAAAAAACACACAACTGCCACATACACTGCACTCCTCAGACGTCAAAGAAACACTGTCGTTAAGGGCAGATTTACACTTAAGGATTTTGTTCTGGACCCCTTTCTCCTTCATGCTAAGCCCCATTGTTTTTGAGATTTTAAGATGTTCGCCCCATTGTTTGAGATTTTAAGATGTTCGCCCCATTAGTTTGGCAACTTTAAGAACTTTCGCCCTATTTCTATCAATGTTAAGACCTTTCGTGCCATTTACTTGTTAATGTTTTCCTGGCGAGCGATAGCGAACCTGAAAATTAAGAGGAATCGGCCTTCGGCCTGGACATTTTTCTACCGAAAATTTTACAAAATTATCTTGAAAGGGGCTCAAGGGGGTGTAACTTAAAGCTTGATAGAGGTCTAGGGAACAAACTAAACACCTCCTCTTAATGGTTCTAGGACAACTGCCCCCCGTACGACAATTGCCCTCCGACACACTGTATAAACACGAGCCAGGATTATGCACACTCTCAATACAATTATGAAAAACTATATGGAAATACTAACTACTCTCTTTCGCCACATTAGCTAATCCAAGGTTAATCAAGCCTACTTTAACCTAATCTACCCTGAACAAGCTTAACCAAACCAAGCCTGATTTTTTTTACCTCACCTATACTAATCTATCTTATCCCATCTTGTCATTACCTAACCTATCCTATTTTAAACTAAACCCAACCAAGCCTTGCCTAACCTCATTTAAGGGGGGGGGGGGGATTATACATTGCTAGATTTATTTATCTATTGCATATTTATTAGTTTAGACCTCCATCAAGCTTGAAAAAACATCCCCAAGATCCACCTTCTAGATAAATGTGTAAATTTTTCGGAAGAAAAATTTCCCACCCGAAGGCTGGTCCCTCCTAAAGTACAGGCTCATTCTCGCTTGCTAGGAAAACAAACTCCTAAATTACACGAAAGGTCTTAATATTGACAAATAATAAAATCGCTAAACAAATGGGCCGTACGTTTTATTTATACCAGTATATCAAAAGTAATGAGGCTAAATATGAGGCAGAAGGACGCCCAGAAAAAACTACTATTTCTCTTTAAATTAAATTTGCTGAGCATAACTTATCCATTTTATTACAGCATACTCTAACCTTCTCTACCCTCACCTAATCTATAGTATTATTGCCTTACTAGAGTATTATAGTCCATTATAACCAAATATATCCTAGTCTACCATTGTCACCTAACCTTACATAACACTGCATAACCTTAGGTATACAAAACAAAACAAAATCCTATAATTGTGTTTTTATGGGCCTAAAAATGGGGGTCAATTGTAGTACGGGGGCAGTTGTCCGGATACCGTCGTTAAGGGGAGAGTTTCAGTTTGTTCCCTAGACTTCCATCAACCTTAAAATTACACTCTTAAAATTGACAGATGTGGGGCGAAAGTTCTTAACATCGCCAAACTGATGGGGCGAACGTCTTAAAATCTTAAAAAGCAATGGGGCTAAACAAGAGGGAGGAGGAGGTTCGAACACAAAATATCCCTCAAGTGAAAATGTGCCCTTAATGTATGTTGCGAAGTAAATCTATCACCGTTGTAAGGTAAGAGTTGATCTGGGGCACTCCTGACCTCGTGTGTGTAGATAGAGAGTCTAGAGGGAAAGCGAAGGAGGGAATAACACTAACCCAATCAGTACGACAGGCATATCCTCACTAACAAAATCATCTTGTTAGCCAGAAAAGACCATGGTATTACTACGTTGAAAGAATAACTCGATATATTTAAACTCAATGACTATGATAGATCCTTCTTAAACTGAATAAAACAGTTTAATGGGATTATGTGGCAGGAATTACTGATGATTGATTACATTCCTTGACTGTGATACTGCTATCCTAAACTGGATCTAATTGCAGAATGCTAGCCAGATCCAAATGATAATGGCCTAATCGTACTGAAGGGGTTAACTTAGTTCAGCAATCAGGGGGCCTCCTACCTCACACGTCTGCAAGCAAACTCTGCTGAAGGTTGCTGAGGAGGGAGAAGAAGCAACTTTGGGGAGGGAAGGGGAGGGCGTTCGTTGTAGATCACACACGCTCCCTTCTCTAACAATGTAGATCGTTCACTCACAAAACACGGGGGAAATGTCTGTCCCTATGGCTGGACCGTTGACTATAATAATTGATCTGAAATGGTTGGTACCTGGAAAGTAGCGACGTCGTGTACTACCTGAATGATACCTGTAAGAGAAAGAGGTGAAAGGGGTTGGGGAGGGAGTTTCTCATTTTAGTAATATGAGTCTCCTGGGTCAATTAGTGAGAGGGGTGTTGGAGGGCTAAGCTTGAAACGTGTATGGGTCCGTAATGCAGAGGGGGGAGGGGGGAGTAATCATACATGGGGTTGGGGGTGTTGGTTGTCAAAACACCTTTCATAAGACAACACAGTTCATTGGGGAGGATTAAGCTCTGAGGGGAAGGGGGTTAGGGAGTCACTCTCATTGTAACTGGAGGGTCACGGGCCGGGAGTGGGGCGGGGAAGGGGGCAGTGATGGGGGCGGGAAAGGGGGCAGTGATGGTCCTGGGCAACTGACCTGTGGGGGACGGAGCGTCAGGGTAAGCGGTGTTGGTGGTGGTAGTTGTGGTGGTGGAGGCCAGGGTGGGGAGGAAAGGTGAGAGAGGGGCAGAGGTACTGGTGGTGGCAGTGAAAGAACAATGGTAGGGACAAGACGGAAGGGGAGACGAGGAGCTGGAACAGTTACTAGCAGGGGATGAGCTGCAGGTGCAATAGTGTGCGGGAACGGCTAGAGTGAGAGAGGACAAGTGTGAGGGTGGAGGGTATGGATATGTGGCTGGTGGTGGTGGTGGGAGTGAGAAGGTATGGGGTGGAAGGGTCACGTCAGTCTTGTTGAAGATGGCAGCAGCCCGCAGTTGTAGGGCCAAGGTGCGGTCCTCCTCACTCTGACCACCAGAGGAGGGCTGCGACCGGGGCTGGTGGAGAGCGGTGTGGCCACAGGTGTTACAGGTGCACGCCACGTGTGGGTTGACAGCAGCGGAAGGCGGAGGGACGCTGAAGACGAGTGACTCAGGAGCGGAAGAATAAAAGTTAGGAGGGGCTGTGTTCCCAGTGGTGTACATGGTGGTGACAGTCTTGGTGATACACCAGGCAGGGCCGCAGCCCTCACCCTCACTCAACTCGTTCATGCGCAGTCACAATATTTCTATATAACAGCGGCACAATATTCCACGCTACACCATAGATCACAACACTACACAACCAAGATACACGAGGTGGGGGTGTGGGTGGTGTCAGAGTATCAACACAAGACACACCAGAGAGAGGGCAAGGCTGCGTAACGGCGGGAGAGCAGGTCGGGCACTGTGCCGCCAGCCAATACCACCCACTTCTTGTACCCAGTCCCTCCCTGCCATGCCCTGCCCTGCTCCTCTCTGGCGACGAGCCACCATCATCTCCTCTTCCACCCATAACTATCACCACCAATACACTCCGCCACGCTCCACCACCCCACCCTCACACCTCCTCACCACTGCATGACTCATTCATACCTTACCTGTTTTAACCCCTACATGACCCATACTCATTCTCACTATAATATAAGTGACACCATAATCAGCTGATACCATAACTCAAACCACCTGCCACTATGACAACAACCACCTGCCCTCACAACTACCTGCTGCTAAGATCGGTGTAGGACCTGGACAAGGCCACTCTTGCCGTACCACCTGCAACCACAAACTATAAGCTCCACCTTCAACCATGTCTACAACAATAATTCCCACAACTACCACTCTCTGGCACAACAATAATAACCTGTAATAAAACAACCACATAGTATTATAACAATCACATCTATCAGCACATATCGAAAACAATAAATGCACCAAACAATCCTACTAAAAGTACCTGACACAAGAACATTATCAGGAAACTACCACATTATATTGTACACCACCACCACCACAAAAAATATAATTCATAAAATTACTTTTGTTGCGAATCATTAATTCAAGTTACTTTAAAAAGTGAGATTGGATGCAGAACCCTTAATAAGTGGTTCACTTCAGTGCTGAAATCTACTGGACGACGTACAAGACAATATATGCTAACCAATAACGCAAACAAATACATTCAAAGCCATAAAAACCCAAACACCAAAGCCCAATGAATCAAAATCTGAATGGACTCCCAATTAAAGGTTATAAGAGGTGAAATCAGTTCTAACGACACCTATTACCAAACTTTATAAGTGTCATACCTAAGCAATCCTCGCCCACCCAAGCACACGATCGAGTCAAGCCAATTTGCATCAATCACAACCCACCCACGTCCAATGATGCTCAATCAAGCCTGTCGAAGCCAAAACAAACCGCGCCAAAGTAGTCCGGTGGTTTAAGGAGAAGTCACACAAGTCATTTTTTCCACCAACAATTCTCGGAAGCTTCTGAATTAAAAAAAAATTAAGAATTCAACGTCAAAAATATAACTTCAATTTGGTTACCAACACCACGAAAACAAATATACACCGAAACGTTGTCAGGAAAAGTTACGGATTCAATAATAATTGGCGAACACAAGCCTCGTGTGATTCCCCGCTGATCTTCCGCTGTGGTCCGCCAGAGGCTTCCAAATCTCCGCTTCATATGACTTCAAATTTTTACGATGAAAATAGTTGGGATGGCGTCACGCTGATGGAAGAGATGGGGCCAGGTGCTGAGGGATGGCTTGGGGGTGTGGGTGGAGAAGTGTGGATGGTAGACTAGGGGCGTGGGAGGATGGTGTATATATATATATATATATATATAATGTGTGTGTGTGTGTGTGTGTGTGTGTGAAAATTGTTAGGGTGGTTGGAGTTTGTATAAGTGTTGGTGAGAGTGAAGGGGTGGAGGTTTATGTCAGTGTGGATAAAGATAATGTGAGAATAGTTGTGGGTGTGGAGGATTCGGAGTGGCAGTGAGGGACACAAAGGCGTCAGTGTCAACACGTGTCCCAGTGTGTGTAATGGAAACAAAAATGCGGATAACATTATTCGGAAAGGTATACAACATGTGATAAGGGATGACAACATGTGTTAGTGTATACCATACATTATATATATGAGAGAGAGAGAGAGAGAGAGAGAGAGAGAGAGAGAGAGAGAGAGAGAGAGAGAGAGAGAGAGAGAGAGAGAGAGAGGAGAGAGAGAGAGAGAGAGAGAGAGAGGAGAGAGAGAGAGAGAGAGAGAGAGAGAGAGAGAGAGAGAGAGAGAGAGAGAGAGAGAGAGAGAGAGAGAGAGAGAGAGAGAGAGAGAGAGAGCAGTACCCAGGAGAGGCCACATAGGCATATGAAAAGAGTTGCTGGAACTCCTGTGTCATATGCCTGGCTTCCCCCACAGTTTCATTTGTGCCTCACCTAGGCTACACAGAGTAGGCTACCGGTAATCCAACACACCTAATTACCTATAACGTGCCCTATACTTGGTTCTCTGTTGCTCTTTCAACCTTGGGGGAGGGGGACCATTGCCTTTTCTCTCCTTCATGCACATATAAATATAACGCATATACATATACATATAAGTACATATGGCTATTCCTTTTACCTTGCCAGACCGGCTCCACGCAACACTCCAGCACCAGTACGTACCTGAAACACAAACACGTCATTTTAAAAAAACTATTGAATAAATGTCATGATTACCTAGTTATAAAATTGAGTTAATCCAATATAAATCCTGTTTTCTATGCATGTAGCGGTACACATTCGTTTATCTTGTGTGCATAGAATGAAGGGTGTATGGATAACAATTAAATGGCAGAGAGAGAGAGAGAGAGAGAGAGAGAGAGAGAGAGAGAGAGAGAGAGAGAGAGAGAGAGAGCGAGCGAGAGAGAGAGCGAGAGAGAGCGAGAGCGAGAGAGCGAGAGCGAGAGAGAGAGAGAGAGAGGGGGGGGGGGGGGAATGGGGTTCGGAGTGAAGGTGCTACTTAACAAAAAACAGAAAGAGGGTAGTGGGTACGCGATAATTAGAGTTATGGGCAAGTCTTTCAGTTAATAGCGGAATGTGGGAGGGAACTGATGAAAAATACAAGTTCACGAAATCTTACTTTTACAGTATATCTCACAAGTTCTTTTAACACCCAACTTTTAACTATAGGACTTAACCATAACTCTTAATTATCGGGTACCCACTAACCTCTTTCTTTTTATGTAGGCCTATAAACATTACATTCACGCCTCTCTCTCTCTCTCTCTCTCTTTACAGGAAATATAAGTTTAAAAATGTGGCATGCAAATCAAAACTAAATAAAGAACATGCCAAAGGAACTTAAGCGAGAAATAATAAGTTGAGATAGGCTACAGAAGGCACAGATAAACGTACCTATACCTTCAACAAACGTTAAATGTAAACATAGCCTGAAGTGAAAGGGTACGTTGTGGGGTAAAGGGGTGCATTTTAGAAGGGGTATATTTAGAATGTGGAACTATGAAGTGACAGAGCATCAGTAGATTACCATACCTATCAGCATCACATCACGTAATCTGTAACTTATCTACATCAATAACTTTAATACCGTAATTATTTGAAACAGCAATATAATGCTAATACTACATCAATAATCTGTAACAGGCTACCTAACCTATCTCAAAATAGCCAAATGGAATCACCCCTATATTACCGTAACCTTATCAGTATGGAACACATTATTCATCCTAGTCTGGCTAACATTACGGTAAGTCAAAATTGGGAAAAAATCGTAGTCCGAACACTATTCGATTATTCATCTCAATACAACGTTTTCAGTGTTTTCATTGACTAATAAACGACAATTTTATACTGCTTGGGAAAGACCAAACCTATCCTACATACCGTATTGGACAGGTGGAAATATTAACAACATGAGGGGGGAGGGGGCTATAATTTCGCTAACCTTAATCAAACGTACACCAATTAAATACATACAAACTTATAAAATATCTCTAGGAAACCAATATATATTAACAGGAAACCAATATATATCAACAGAGCCTACACTAACGCAGCATGGGGTAGGTTGTGAGATGACAAAAGGAAGAGCAGAGGTAGGGAGGGGAGACTCATATGAAGACAAACGATTGCAGACACATCCATCGTTCATCCTCCATTTTAGGTTTGGGTGATAGCCGAGGGAGTAGGGAAGGAAGGATTGATAGTACCGTATAGGCTCCCTCTGGCGGCGTTACACCAAAGGTCACGCTGTCCCCCGGACCACCAGGGATACAACCAAGGCAGGAAAAGGGGGAAAAGGGGGAACATTTGAAAACATAACCTTTGGAAGCTATGTATGGAATTAGGGAAGCAGAAGAAATACTAAACTGATAAAGGAACAGTGAAGCCGGGAAAAACAACGGACAGGAAAGGGGATCGTGAAATTGAGATAGAACAACATATACAAACAAGCAGAATACACAATTTGAAGACAATTTGTACAATTACAGTAAGATAAAAACAACAATGGCTTAAATTTGTCATCAAAACGCCGGTCACAGGCACCTAGCCTATACATAATATAAACAAATATTTTGTGTACACTGCAAAATACCATATTGTAGGTTAAAATATCGAATAAAATAGTACCGGTAATTAAAATATGAAGATAATACGCTATAATGGTGAGGAAATCATAAAAAGGTACAGAAACACTGCAATTGAGAGAGAGAGAGAGAGAGAGAGAGAGAGAGAGAGAGAGAGAGAGAGAAGGCATATCAATAAATACTGAGGGGAAGCTATTGGAGACAGTGAGGAGGGCGAGAAGGAAGACTAAACACACAATAACAACCAAGCTAAGAAAAGAGAAATGACAAAACAAAATAGGCCTATACATATAAATATATAAACAAAAAAATAAACAATAAATAATATCATATATGTTGGGCGACGTGAAATGTTAGATGGGGTGATATACTGTATATTATGCCATGTGAGGATGTCATGTGGGATATGTTATGTGATGTGAGATAGCCTGTTATGTGATATGAGTTATGTGATGCGAAACGAGCAATGTATATGAAACGAGTAATGTATTGTAAAACGACTAATGTGATGTGATAAAAGGCAATACATTAATGTCAGGCAACTATCGCCCAGTATGCCTAGCTTCCATTATAATGAATTATTTAACTTACTCGAAACCATGATCCGCGATAAACTTGTAAGCCATTTAGACAATAATAACCTTATTAATGACTTGCAATATAGCTCCAGAAACACTCGCTAATGTCTGACAAATCTCCTCGACACATTTTTAACACATACGACGACCTCAAAGCAAGTGACATAGTTAATCTATATATTTAAATTCCTTTTTATATAGAACCCCCCCCCCCCCATAAACTCACTGAAAAACTAAAAGCCCACTGTATACTTCCTACCTATGTTGGGTTCGCCAATCTGCTCGTGGCAGACCATTGTCAAACCACAATGAAAGGCGGTGCACCTTTCATTGTGGTTTGACAAAATATTGTGTATCGGCCAATAGACGGTCATGTACGCCAATGGATTGGGGACTTACAGGGCGAATGCAACAGTTAGTAATATATGGGAATGCCTCCAATTGGATGAATGTCACTAGTGGTGTACCACAGGGATCAGTTCTTGGATCTCTTCTGTAAATGATTATATTAATTACCGTACATCAGTATTAGATTAATGTAAGATCTCGAAATTCGCTGATTATACACAAATTGCGAGTACAGTAAATTCCCATCAATATAGGCGACAGTAGATAAATGCAATGTGATTCATATAAGGAAGAAATATTCATGGGAAAACTACTCATTAAATAACATTAAAATTGAAAGTGTCAACAAAGACACAGGGAAGGGAGTAACTATATCAAGTGATTTACAACCCACCCAACAATGTTCCGAAGGTAAATATAAAACAACGAACAAATGGATTGGTTTAATGGATGATCTTGAGTATAATTATATACAAAATAAAACATTTCCATTTTCAATCGAGTGGTTAACCTGTGGACAAATACTGCCGAACAACGTTGTAGACTGCTGCACAGTCCAAATTTTCGAAAGGCACATCGACAAATACCTTGCTTGAAATCCCCAACTGACTGCATTTGTGCTTGAGTAATTATTCACCTATTATTTCCCACAGGAACCAATTCCTTACCCTTCACCAAGTCGCCTAGTGTGGATCATTAGAAGTTGTTAATATTTTTCCTTTGTAGGCTAATGGTTTGAAATAAGAAATATGAAAAATGAGTACTATATGTGAAATGAAAAATGGTAGGTAAATAAAAAATGATATACACATAGAAATGTAATGTGATGGGATATGATTGGTAAAATGATACATTAGTTGAACATAACAATGTGCAATGAAAAGTGGGCTGGATAATTACTATTGAGATATGAGAGGTGAGATGATAAACGTGAGGTGAGTGGGGAATGTGGTGTAGCCAGTGATGGTGGTGGGTCTATATATAGGCTCCCGTCCCACTCCTACAGTTTATTAGTCATCGGCACCAGTGGCGTAGGTCTTCCCTCTCAAACATTTATTCACATTTTGCCCCTCCCCCCTTTTAAATATGCCTTGCTTCCTTTACCTTCTTTCTCTCACTCTTTTTCTTTCCTCCACATCACACTCTTTATTCCTTCATCATATTTCCAATCACCTCCCATTCCTCCCTTGTTTGTTTCATATCACCTCCAATCCCTTCACACACACACACACACACACACACACACACACACACACACTCACGTACCACATCGCCTTCCTGCCTCTCGGACGGTCCCCCTTTACTCGTTTCGTACACCATTCTTAAATTCTTATCCTGCATTTTTCTTCAACTCTCTCCATCACCCGGTCTTTACTCACCCTTACCAATGTGTTATCATATCCCCCCCCCCCTCCCCCCCCCCTTATCTCCCTTTCACTCTCCAAGGTCCTACGTCGTTCGGGCCGTGAACCAAAGCGGCTGCAATTTTGGCGGCCAGAATGACTATACAAGTTCTTTAATTTACATTTGTGCTCATTTCATGCTGCGAATACATTTTTCTCCCTCGCATTAATTTTACTCCCACTCCCTCTGCTCCCCTATATTTTACTCCCACTCCCTCTGCTCCCCTATATTTTACTCCCACTCCCTCTGCTCCCCTATATTTTACTCCCAACTCCCTCTGCTCCCCTATATTTTACTCCCACTCCCTCTGCTCCCCTATATTTTACTCCCACTCCCTCTGCTCCCCTATATTTTACTCCCACTCCCTCTGCTCCCCTATATTTTACTCCCACTCCCTCTGCTCCCCTATATTTTACTCCCACTCCCTCTGCTCCCTATATTTTACTCCCACTCCCTCTGCTCCCCTATATTTTACTCCCACTCCCTCTGCTCCCCTATATTTTACTCCCACTCCCTCTGCTCCCCTATATTTTACTCCCACTCCCTCTGCTCCCCTATATTTTACTCCCACTCCCTCTGCTCCCCTATATTTTACTCCCACTCCCTCTACTCCCCTATATTTTACTCCCACTCCCTCTGCTCCCCTATATTTTACTCCCACTCCCTCTGCTCCCCTATATTTTACTCCCACTCCCTCTGCTCCCCTATATTTCATAAAATAATAAAGGAAAAACATAACTTTTCCACTCCTCTTCCTCACAGATTTATTGTTCTCGCATCTCACGTGTGCCTCATAATTCCTCAATTTATACCGATAGCTTATACATAAATTCCTAGCCTATACTTAGTACCGCATTCTGAAAAAAAACATTGAGACATGCCCCGTAACTTGTGATTTATTACCTTCCAAAATTAATATAAATTATAACACCCAAATTGCCTTATCCAATCTAGGCTAATTTACTAAACTTGTTGTCACCTGGTCGTACGCCTTAATGATGGAAAGGTACTCCGCTCAATATAGTGATAGTCATGATTTATGTAAGACCAACCCTCACTAACTCTGCCTCTGTACCAGCTGGCCCTTTACACCAACCAACCTATTCATACACCATTACTCCCTCAATATACTCTCCCACACACCAACACTCACGCACTCACTCTCTCTCTTTCTTTGCTTCGCAGCAATGGTCTCACCACAGGGTCTGTATATTCTGTAAAACTATGTATCCACTGTAACAACTAAGCTGCAGGCAAAACGTTACCAAAATGTTTATATTCAAATCCTGTTTATATCTATACTGTCAATTTTGTTGAGTTTTTATTAACATGGGAAGTTTTGCAACATAATACAACCCACACACTTTCAAAACCCTCTTTTAGATACACCTACCTAAGTTCACCTGAGTAGGGTTCTCCACTCTGCTAGTGACACCGAAAAGCGCACCGCCCTTCGTTGTGGTTCAAAAATTGGTGCAGCAGACTGTTCGAAGGGGCGGAGCGCTCTTCGCAGCGTTCCCCTGCGAAGATGGGCCCGTCTGGCACTATTTGCAACTCAACATCGAGGGCTCTCTTGATGCTGTCTAAAAAGACGCCCCACATGTCTCTTACTCGTTTTTGTTGAAGAGACGTGGTCCTCTATGTGATATCCAGCCTTCTCACAGCGAGCCCATAGCACCCAGATTTTTCATCTTGGGTATATCGCATTCACAGCCTCTCCTATCACTGAATTTCATGACTATCGGGGTATGTAGATTCGGTACAAAACCCTCTGGGCTTGTCCACTTGTATATTATTAAGTAACGTTCCCAACAAATATAGCTTTAGTGATTTTAAATGCCGGCAATAGTTAAATTGTTTTACTGAGTTTACATGTGAGGTGACGTTCTATCTATCTATCTATCTATCTATCTATCTATCTATCTATCTATCTATCTATCTATCTATATAGCCTACATATCATAATTCACAAACTCAATACTAATATAAAATTATATTAGTAATACCGGGTAATAATAATAATGGCTGACTCGAGCCAGAACAGAAACAACAGCAAAATAGAAAATTCACACACATCTAGGTTGTCCAGAAGACCCAGAGACCAAGGACCATGAGGGGTCCCCGGCAAAGGAATCCTATAATAATGAAAAAAATACTAATACTAATTATAAATAATACAAATATAGCCTATAATGCTCTATTCACTTACAGTTGCCAGCCTCTTCCATCTGCTCTTGTCGCTTTTATTGGAAACTTTATTTTTTACCTTAAAAAGTTCAAACTGACTGCTGCTCAGGAATGTCTTTGAACACAACCTCATTTATAGATAAATGGTCTTATTCCTGTCTTTATTATATTACTTTTTCCATACTATTTTAGTCATGCATTCCGCACATCCACAAATTAAACAATCAAACTATATCTTCCCCTACACTACCTCTCTCTCCCTCTCTCTCAGTATTTTATGCCCGTTTAAATCTGCCAGGGTCTGTCATCTCCTCGCCGCTAATGATCAAACTCGTGCCTATTTGGCTCTTCCGGATTTGTAGTTTTGTCTCATTTTCAAAATTTCTTGTTTTCTATGTGTAAGAAGAAGACAAGGACATTATTGTTTTCTATGTGTAAGAAGACAAGGACATTATTGTTTTCTATGTGTAAGAAGAAGACAAGGACATTATTGTTTTCTATGTGTAAGAAGACAAGGACATTATTGTTTTCTATGTGTAAGAAGAAGACAAGGACATTATTGTTTTCTATGTGTAAGAAGAAGACAAGGACATTATTGTTTTCTATGTGTAAGAAGAAGACAAGGACATTATTGTTTTCTATGTGTAAGAAGAAGACAAGGACATTATTGTTTTCTATGTGTAAGAAGAAGACAAGGACATTATTGTTTTCTATGTGTAAGAAGAAGACAAGGACAGTATTGTTTCCATGTGTAAGAAGAAGACAAGGACATTATTGTTTTCTATGTGTAAGAAGAAGACAAGGACATTGTTTTCTATGTGTAAGAAGAAGACAAGGACATTATTGTTTTCTATGTGAAAGAAGAAGACAAGGACATTATTGTTTTCTATGTGTAAGAAGAAGACAAGGACATTGTTTTCTATGTGTAAGAAGAAGACAAGGACATTATTGTTTTCTATGTGAAAGAAGAAGACAAGGACATTATTGTGTTCTATGTGTAAGAAGAAGACAAGGACATTCTGCCTGTGACGAGTGTCCGCTCAAATTATAATAGACACTCAAACACAAGGCATGTTAAGAGTCAAAATGTCTAGACATGTGGTGCTTCAAGGATTTTAAATCATAGGCAGAGGGAGAGTTCCAGAGTTTATTAGTTGATTGGAAGTAAGGCCGGGATATCCGTTCACTCTTGGGTAAGTGAGTTTGACAGAATAGGGCTGGGAATGTGTTGAAAGGCGGGCACCACCTATTCTCCGTAAAAGAGGAGGTATACACTGAAAAGGCTTGGAAGAACATTTATGTATATAATAGCGGTAGAAGAGATGCAACGTTGCGGGGTGAAGATAATTAGTAAAAGGGGATGGGTGAGTTGATTAAGCGAAAACCTTTCCAGAAGTGCGGTATGGGTGGAACCTCCCCACACATGTACCGGTATACAATACTTGATACATAGGCGCACAGTCCCCCTCTACGAAACAAGAAGCTGTGCAGAGGTGAGGAACCCACGGAGACTGTTGAGTACACCTAATTCCTGGAAAGCTGCCAGAGCAAGAGTCATAATATGGGTTTTCCAAGAAAGGTCAGAGGAAAAAAAAAAGAGACACCAAGAGCAGTAAGAGAATACGAAGGTTGATACGTGATATTGAAGAGTAAGGGCTGGTTGTATGGAAGATTGTGACTGGTAGATAGATGGAAACATTGGGCTTTGGAAGTATTGAAAACAATAAGGTTATCTCTGTTTTCAAGGTTATCACTGCCTCAAGTGGAAATAGTTGAAAGAACAAAGGTAGGTGTGCTATGCCGTAATGAACTGTATGGAGGGTCGCTGGGAAAGCTAGTTGAATAGTGTAAGGTAGAGTCATTGGCGTAGGAGTGGATAGGACTAGAGGTAGCCTACAGTTGAGAAGAAAAATGAATTAATATTTGAAATAGAACTGGAGATAGGATAGAAACAAGAGGAACACAGAGTTGATAGGTTGGGGAGGTGAGCGATGGCCGTCCACAGCCGCAGCTATGGAAGTCAGAAAGGAAATTAGAGATAAAGGCACAGATAAAGGGATAGAAACCGAAGAATGGTAGTCTAGAAATTAGTGATTTATGCCAGATTCTATCGAACACTTTAGATCTGTCCTGTGCGATTGGTGCCTATAATCTCCTCCTATTGCTGACGTAATAACGCTTTCATTACGGTACCGTACCGGTACCTCTAACCTATTATCATCCTTAAATGTTGCAACCTTTAGTAGCAAATCTAGTCCTATAATAACGCTTCCTGATTTGTTTTTGTTTAAATTTGCAAACTCTAAGAAATTGTATTCCCATTTTCCGTCTTTTAATGTTATTTTAATTTGTATTTTGTGTTTTAAATCTAGTGTAAATGTTTCGCTGATATCCTAGGTTCGAATCCCTGGACTGCCACATGTATTTGTTGATTTTATTAATTGAGTTTAGGAGTAAAGTCGGTTGGTGGAGATAACATAATAAATCACTACGCAAACTTGTATAATAGCGTGTACCGGTATTCCTTGATGTTGTATATAACACCGAGTATCTCTCTAACACATATCTTTACTGTACACACAAAACCACACACGCGACCGTACACACAGAACCACAAACACGTACATAACTACTGTATACACTGCCCAAACTACAGTAGTTTTGTATTTATAGGTGTAATTTACTTCTCAATACAGACTACCATTTTTAAGTATTCGTAAGAGTAAGTAGGATTGCAAACCTAATACTGATATACGGTAACTAAAGTATACTATCATTATCTCATATAAGGCATTATAAGAACATAAGAACATAAGAAAATGGGAGTCTGCAGAAAGCCGATTGGCCTAAGCAAGGCAGATCCCTGTCCCACACAACCCCAATTACAAAGCCCAATTATAGGCTCAACACTCTAATACCCTGAGGATCATCTTACCAAAACGGTTAGAGATTAACGCAGGATTACGGGGGTCTGCAGAGCGCTGATTGGCCCAACCCTGCTGATCCCCCTTCACACCCAACCCTTCTCGTCCATATGCTTATCCAATTTTATCTTAAAGCTCCCTATCGTTTTTAATCCCACTATAGCACTTGGTAGTCCATTCCACCCATCTACAACTCTGTTACCAAAACCAATATCTTTTCTGAAACGAAATTTATCTAATTTGAAACCATTGGTACGAGTTCTTTCGCTATCACTGAGCTTTAGTACATTTGTCATGTCCCCTTTGTTAATCCCACTAACCCACTTGAACACCTCTATCATATCCCCTCTAACTCTGCGTCTCTCTAACGAATGTAAGCCTAATTTCTTCAACCTTTCTTTATACGGAAGATTTCTAATATTATGGATCATTTTTGTCATTCTACGTTGTACTCTCTCCAATGAATCTATGTCCATTCTGTAATAAGGACACCAAAATTGAACAGCATAATCCATATGGGGTCTCACTAATGACAAGTAAAGTTTTAAGATAACATCAGCAGTTCTGTTACTCACACTCCTTGAGATGAACCCGAGAATCCTGTTTGCCTTGTTTCGAACGCTTATACACTGTTGTCTAGGCTTCAAATCATTGCTAACAAACACACCTAGATCTTTCTCACAATTCGAGTTTTCTAATTCCACATTAGCTAGTTATATTTAACATTTGTATGCATCTTCCCTATCTTTAATACCTTGCATTTGTCAATGTTAAACTTCATCTGCCAATTTACTGACCATTCGTGTAAGGTATCTAGATCCCTTTGGAGGCACTCTATATCTCTATCTGAATCAATTGTTCTCCCCATCTTGGTATCGTCTGCAAATTTACTTATCCTACTAGTTATACCTAAATCAAGGTCATTTATGTATATAACAAACAACAGAGGACCTAATACAGATCCCTGGGGGACACCACTTTTGACTGCTCCCCATTCTGACTTCGTACCATTTATGCTGACTCTCTGCTTCCTACCAATTAGCCATGACCTAATCCATCCCAACAACGCCCCACCTATTCCATGCGCCTCAACCTTTCTCATCAATCTCTCGTGGGGGACTCTGTCGAAAGCTTTACTGAAATCTAAATATATTATATCATATGACTTGTCATTATCTACTGCTTCATATACCTCTGAGAAAAAACTAAGCAAATTAGTAAGGCAAGAACGTCCCTGAGTGAATCCATGCTGAGAAGAATTTATTAAGGAATAAATGAAGAATTTATTAAGTGACAAGTAGGATTGCAAACCTAATACTGATATACGGTAACTAAAGTATACTATCATTATCTCATATAAGGCATTATAAGTGACAAGTAGGATTGCAAACCTAATACTGATATACGGTAACTAAAGTATACTATCATTATCTCATATAAGGCATTATAAGTGACAAGTAGGATTGCAAACCTAATACTGATATACGGTAACTAAAGTATACTATCATTATCTCATATAAGGCATTATAAGTGACAAGTAGGATTGCAAACCTAATACTGATATACGGTAACTAAAGTATACTATCATTATCTCATATAAGGCATTATAAGTGACAAGTAGGATTGCAAACCTAATACTGATATACGGTAACTAAAGTATACTATCATTATCTCATATAAGGCATTATAAGTGACAAGTAGGATTGCAAACCTAATACTGATATACGGTAACTAAAGTATACTATCATTATCTCATATAAGGCATTATAAGTGACAAGTAGGATTGCAAACCTAATACTGATATACGGTAACTAAAGTATACTATCATTATCTCATATAAGGCATTATAAGTGACAAGTAGGATTGCAAACCTAATACTGATATACGGTAACTAAAGTATACTATCATTATCTCATCTAAGGCATTATTACTGACAAGTTAGCTTCTATTAATTATACCTGTAATTGATTTACTAATAACCACACACAATAACACAGTGGTAATTAACTAGACTTCGTAAAATCCAAGCGAATACCACGAGCTTAAAACAGCTTGTGAACCTTGTACGCAGTTTGGATATGACTGTTGCCAGACAAATCAAGTCTATGGGGTTCTCACATACGATACTTAGAAATATTTACTGGATACCTTAACTTAGGGGAGGTTTTTAGTTTGGTCCCTAGATATCCTTCAAGCTTAAGATTACACCCCCCTGACCCCCTTTCAAGATAAATTTGTTAATTTTTCGGTAGAACAATGTCCCGGCTGAAGGCCGGTTCCTCTTAAATTACAGGCTCGCTATCGCTCGCCAGGATAAAATCGACACCTAAATGGCACGAAAGGTCTTAAAATTGACAGAAATGGGTTGAAAGTTCTTAATACCGTCAAAATAATGAGGCAAACGTCTTAAAATTAGAAACACAATGGGGATAAACATGAGGGAGGTAGGAGTCAAGAAAAAAATCCCTCAAGTGGAAATCTCCCCTTGAATTAATGTGCAGGATATTGATTTTTTGGACCTAGTGTCTTATTATACAAGTTTATCGCTGTTTGTTTCTATTGCTCCTATGATGTTTCTATTGCTCCTATGATGTTTCTATTGCTCCTATGATGTTTCTATTGCTCCCATGATGTTTCTATTGCTCCTATGATGTTTCTATTGCTCCTATGATGTTTCTATTGCTCCTATGATGTTTCTATTTGACCCACTGTATTCTTATGTTCGTCCTTAAGGGCAGGTTTCTAGTTTGTTTCCTACTCCTCCAGCAATCTTAAAATTTCACCCCCTTGACCCCCTTTCAAGATAAATGTGTACAGTTTTCGGTAGAAAAATGTCCCGGCCGAAGGCCGATTACTCTTAAATTACAGGCTCGCTATCGCTCGCCAGGATAAAATCGACACCTAAATGGCACGAAAGGTCTTAAAATTGACAGAAAAAAATTCACCAAACTAATGGGGCAAATTTCTTAAAATCTCAAAAGCAATGGGGCTAAACATGAGGGAGAAAGGAGTCAAGAAAAAAAGTCCCTCAAGTGGAAATCTCCCCTTAATCACCTTTCTTCCTAATCAAGTCGTTCTTTCCTGGTGTTCTGGTTAAAATATATACGAATACCGGTACCGGTACTAATATACGATATCCTTCACCGTGAACAGCGTTTGTGCAAAGCTAAACATCAAATTATATGTACATCAATAATCAATGAACTATCCACAACCAATTATATGTACATCAATAATCAATGAACTATCCACAACCAATTCATGGATATAGTAAGATCAAACGGTGAACAATGAAGTTATAGCCAATATATAGCAAACATTGATCTAAATGGTTTATTTTAAAAACTTTTAGCATATACAGTATATGCTTCCATGTGTGAGTGTGGTGAGTGTGGTGTGTGTGGTGTGTGTGGTGTGTGTAGTGTGTGTGGGTGTGTGGGTGATCATAATTAATGTATAATTCACTCTTATATCGCTCGCAAGTGTTCAGGAAGGGTGAGTCATGGTTAAATGCCGTAATTAAAGCTAGTGAATAGTTGTATGTGTATGGGCTATATGTGTATATAGAACTAGTCCTTATTCAGAATTAATAACTTTATATTTTTTATTCAATATTAGTAATGACTCAACTACCGGTATATACTTCATTTAACCATGAATAATTCTTAACATCTTATTGGAATGTACATCCTACCCTTTCTACCCTCCAACATTCCTAGTACCGGTATCAACTTCTCTACTCACAATTTCCTCATGCTAACTTCCTTCCATTAACATATCCAATTGATTTACTTACGTCACCTCACTTAACATCTCTATTTGTCATTTATATTGTTTACACTATATCGTATATAGTGTGTTCCTCGTCATTACTCACACACCAATCCTCCATTACAGTATGTTCCTCGTCATTACTCACACACCAATCCTCCATTTATATTGTTTACACTATCATATATACAGTATGTTCCTCGTCATTACTCACACACCAATCCTCCATTTATATTGTTTACACTATATATATCGTATATACAGTGTGTTCCTCGTCATTACTCACACACCAATCCTCCATTTATATCGTTTACACTATATCATATATACAGTATGTTCCTCGTCATTACTCACACACCAATCCTCCATTTATATTGTTTACACTATATCGTATATACAGTATGTTCCTCGTCATTACTCACACACCAATCCTCCATTTATATCGTTTACACTATATCATATATACAGTATGTTCCTCGTCATTACTCACACACCAATCCTCCATTTATATTGTTTACACTATATCGTATATACAGTGTGTTCCTCGTCATTACTCACACACCAATCCTCCATTACAGTATGTTCCTCGTCATTACTCACACACCAATCCTCCATTTATATTGTTTACACTATATCGTATATACAGTATGTTCCTCGTCATTACTCACACACCAATCCTCCATTTCACAAAGGCACTTAAAATATATGCCCCTATCAACTTTTTTCAAATAGCCAACTTTGTTACTGCCTGCCTGCTTAAATAATTTAATTACTTAAAATAACATCATTAATCACCAGTTTTGCCTGCTTTAATAATGTAATTACTTCAAATAGCATAATTAATCACCAGTTTTATAAGTTAATTACCGGTAAGTTATATGCATACTACCACCTATGTTTTCCTTCTCTTATATTATTTATTCGTCTTCTACACCCAGGTATCGATAATTTCCACTCGGGGCCCTCCATCCCCGCTCCACAAGTGTGTGTGGCAGCTGTTTGGGCACACATGTTAAACGCAGGTGTGCCACAGCTGCTCCAACACCTGTGCTAATCACAAGTCTTGGCCCAACTTAAATAAAAACTCTACAACTTATCCACTAGCATGTTAGTAAATTCACTAACAATATTACTAAAATATTTTTTCAACTACAAAATCGCTCAACTACTAGTATTACTAACATTAAATTGAACACTCACCATAATTCCATCTTACTAGTATAAGTAACCACACTACTGCTAACCAACTACTAACGTCATAGCACCATTTGTAACGTTTGCACCACAATAATTAGTGCCAGTACAAATACACACACTACCAGAAGTTTTACCATTACTATCACTAGAACTGTATTTTCCAAACTATTCAGTCTGCCATCATGTATTAACACTTATTGCATTATAAATGAAGACTTTGTGAAGGCTTATAAACTGTATACCGTAACTTACCGAGCCGACTATAAAGAACAGCTTAACTCTTTCACGCATTTATGACGCAGAGGTTGCCAGATTAGCAATAAGAAATAGAGTTCTCTCCCTCTTATAACTACCTCTCCAAAATTAGTTTTCTGCCCACAGCTAACTCAAAGACAACTGCAGAGGTTGAAGTAACTAAACTAAAGGTTTCTAAATACCCCTGATGGTAACAAAGGCTTTAAAGTATCCCCAATAGGCTCAAAATCGCGTCATATGCGTGAAAGGGCTAACCACTAGTGCTAGCTTATGTACGATCACAAACACGAGTTCACGAGCAATATGAACCAAAATACAATTCAAACAAGGCATCATAATGACGGAACAAATGCTTCCAGTTACAATTTACTGTATATGATTATTATACCAGATTGGTCATAAAGGTGATCCCATAAACAGACAGGGAAGCAGGGAAAACATTGGATAGGACGATTACAACTTGCTTAGACAATTGGGCCCCAAAATGTGTAAGTATTTACGCTCATAGTATCATCTTTGGGAACAGTCGAAATTATTGTCCGGATCTGCACAACCATCTACATCTAATATTCTTACTCCTAACCTCTATGCAACCTTCAACATGGGAATGGGGTCAATTCCCCCTTTTATTGAAAATAACTGGGAAGGTAAGGGTGAAACCCTTTCACGATGTTTAACATTAAACACCCAACCTCGAGCCAGAAATGTAGCACCACGTGCCGAAAGTACTAACCTAGTCACTAACTCAATTTACTAGTACCGGTACTTCACCACCACTGCCACTACCAGTATCACCAACCCCTACCCCTAGCAGCGACCATTAAGAGCCCCATTACCTGACATTACCCAACATGCTCTCCGTCAACACCTCAGTTGTTGATCTTACTACGGCCGCACAGGTAAACACAAATTACGTCACTTCCCACCAAATGTAAACATGACCATTTTTTTCAATCTACCACTACGTTCATATATCTTAAAATGTACCGTTCATGTTTAAAAGCATCAACTCAAAATTCTAGCTATTATTACTTCAAACGTTTCTTAATATCAGTTTCATTTTATATTAGCAATGATAAAGCTCAACCCCCTCCCCTCCAATATCATTTATATATTAGTGCTGGTCAATGTGTAAAGCCTTAGTTTTTTTTTTTTTTTGTATGTGAGTGAGGGAGGCAAAAGGCAGAACTGCCTGCGGCGAGTGCCTCCCCCAGAGTTGAAAGTGTGACCGGGCCAAAATCAAGGGACGTTGGAGCCAAAATGCCTGGACACACGGAGTTTGAAGCAATTTAAGTCATAGGAAGAGGGAGAGACTGA
Source organism: Paralithodes platypus (assembly GCA_032716605.1). Classification (NCBI taxonomy): domain Eukaryota; kingdom Metazoa; phylum Arthropoda; class Malacostraca; order Decapoda; family Lithodidae; genus Paralithodes; species Paralithodes platypus. The sequence continues at coordinate 47,650,155 of CM064552.1, read as the reverse complement.
TTCTGGGAGAGAATTCCAGAGCTCAGCTGTTGAATTGAAGAAAAATTACAAGTTAACGAGTGGAAAGATTCACAGTATGCTACCGTAAATTACAAGTTAACGAGTGGAAAGATTCACAGTAGGCTACGGTAAATTACAAGTTAACGAGTGGAAAGATTCACAGTAGGCTACGGTAAATTACAAGTTAACGAGTGGAAAGATTCACAGTAGGCTACGGTAAATTACAAGTTAACGAGTGGAAAGATTCACAGTAGGCTACGGTAAATTACAAGTTAACGAGTGGAAAGATTCAGTCTACGGCTACCGTAAATTCAAGTCTGGAAAATTACACTCCCATAATTAAAAAAGATAATGGACTGATTTTTGTTTTTTTTAATCTAGAGTACTCATGGGTGATTGTAATTACAGACGCGTGTTATTTACCGCGGAGTAAAATATAGCCAATCGTGAGAGTAAAATCGTGTAGGGAAAGTATACTTTTAACCGGTATAATTGTATAGATAATTTCAGACGTTGCTAAATATTCCAAGTGTGTGTGTGTCTACCATTGGGCAACTAATACTCACTATCCTCCTTTCCAACTACTTGCTCCCTCCTCCCATCCCATCCCACCCTCCAAGCCTCAAGTTAAACGAGAGGGGGGAGGGAGGAGAGACAGATGATAAGATAGAGAGATTAGAAGGGTCGCCAATGAGGGAGTTTAACGACGGGGGATGGCCTGATAAATAGACGAGATATATATATATACAGTATATATATATATATATATATATATATATATATATATATATATATATATATATATATATATATATATATATATGAGAGAGAGAGAGAGAGAGAGAGAGAGAGAGAGAGAGAGAGAGAGAGAGAGAGAGAGAGAGAGAGAGAGAGAGAGAGAGAGAGAGAGAGTGTGTGTGTGTGTGTGTGTGTGTGTGTGTGTGTGTGTGTAACAGATCTGATGAAAAAAGGGCAAGAGGATGGCAGGTTTGTGAGAAACAGGATAGGAAGAGAATAGTGAAAGGTGCAGCTGAAAAGTGCTTCATATATCTCACCCCCTAGACTGGAATGATACCTCACGGGATTCACCGTTCAATGTGTAACAGTTGAATGTACAGGCTCTCGGCCTATGCCCGAGAGGGAGTAGTTGGAATAAAAAAAAGGCTATAGAATGGAGTACCGGTACCGAGATTGTAGTGGTGATTGAGAAATAAAGACGTGCTAAGCAAGGCAGCGGTGTAGAGCACAATAAATCATACAATGGAGCTGGTGGGTGTGGGTCAATAAGGTACAGTTGTCCACTTGAGTTGTGTTTCTCGTCGTGGTCTTAAGCATGACAAAAGTATGAATGAACTGCGGTTTCTTTAAACTATCAGTTGATTAGGCTAATCAGATGAGTTAACCACTGAATACGAAACAACTCTTAATTCAATCATGCGCATTATATTTCTATGTATAAGATCACGAACTGAACTATTGTGGGCAACTGTACAATAAGACCGTCGTACAGGAGTAGCTTGTATAACAGTGGTAAGAGTTGTATGAACTGGGAAATATGTCAAAGATACAATAATAATAATAACAATAAAATAAACAATAATAATAATACATTCAAATACTAATAAACAGCGGTGTGGGTAAATCATGAAAGAATATGATGGTGCCTTAGATTAAATGGTTGTACTCTAAATAATAGTTAAAACGATATGTTAGCGAGGCATGGCAGGAGAGGCTGATGATAAACCCTCTGTTGACCCTGGTGGTCCTGTTCACCTATAGGCCTACACTGTTTACCTCACCTGCAGTTTACATGGCTGCCTACCCTCCCTCATATTTTACTCCATTGTTAAGGGGAGATTTCCACTTGAGGGACTTTTTTCTTGACTCCTTTCTCCCTCATGTTTAGCCCCATTGTTGTTTAAGATTTTAAGACGTTCGCCCCATTAGTTTGGTGAATTTAAGAACTTTCGTGCCCTTTAGGTGTCGATTTTTTCCAGGCGACCGATAGCGAGCTTGTAATTTAAGAGGAATCGACCTTCGGCCGGGACATTTTTCTACCGAAAAATTTACACATTTATCTTGAAAGGGAGTCAAGAGAGTGTGATTTTAAACTTGATGGAGGTCTAGGGAACACACTAAAAACCTCCCCTTAACATTCCAACTCTCCCAGTACGTTGCTGCTATGTTAAGACATATTCTAGCGATCAGTGGACTGGAAGGTATATTTTTGGTAGGTAATAACGTTTACGGGGGGTGACCTGTTTTTGTTCTGTGCTTTTCTATCTTTCTCTGGCTTGTATCCATTTGGCCCCATTCAGCCTACTGTTTTAAGACTTTTATCCCCATCCAGGTGTAATTTGTTTACTGGTGAGCGGTAGCGAGCCAGCATATTTTTTATTTTTGTTTGACAGCAGGCTAAATTTGTACATTTTTCGATAGAAAAATGTCTCCGACGAAGCCGGATTTCTTCATATAATGTTGGCTCACTATCGCTCGCCAGGAAGAAATCGACACCTAGATGGGGATAAACGTCTTAAAATAGTTGGCTGAATGGGGCCGAATGGATACAAGCCAGAGAAAGAGCGAAAAGGACAGAAATAACAAAAAGCAGGTCACTCCCCTTAACAAAATATAAAACAAAATAGTGTCACCCCCACCCCTCCTGTTTATTCTACATAGTTACCGTATTTCATTACCTTCTACCCTCCTTCATAAACAAGTCACGTCCATACCCTACCTGTTCAAACCCGCTCTCATATACTGTATAGTCGCATTCAAAAATCATGGCCGATCTTAGCTATCTCCCCTCAAAGGCGTACGGTCCGGACGGTGTTCCTCCTGTTGTTCTCAAAAACTGTGCTTCCGTGCTGACTCCCTGCCTAGGCAAACTCTTTCGTCTCTGTCTATCCTCTAACGTCTTCCCTTCATGCTGGAAGTTTGCTCACATTCAACCTGGCCCAAAGAAGGGTGACCGCTCTCAACCCTCCAACTATCGTCCAATTGCTCTCATTTCTTGTCTTTTCTAAAGTTTTTGAAACTATTCTTGCTTCCAAATTTCTTAAGCATTTCTCTTCTCATAATCTGCTCTCAGATCGCCAGTATGGCTTCCTTAAGGGTCGCTCTACTGGTGATCTTCTTTCATATCTTACTAACTCTTGGTCATCCTCCTTTCGGGACTTCGGTGAGACTTTTTCTATTGCACTAGACATATCGAAAGCCTTCGATAGAGTCTGGCATAAATCTTTAATTTCTAAACTACCCTCCTTCGGTTTCTATCCCTCCATCTGTGCCTTTGTCTCTAATTTCCTTTCCGGCCGTTCCATAGCCGCGGTTGTGGACGGTCATTGTTCACTTCCTCACCCTATAAACTCCGGTGTTCCTCAGGGCTCTGTCCTATCTCCTATTCTCTTTCTAATTTTTATAAATGATCTCCTTAATTTAACTGTACCTTAATTCCCATCCATTCATACGCAGACGACTCAACCTTACACTACTCCATTACTTTTTCAGAACGCCCCAGCCAGCAATCCCTCAACGACAAACGTAATGAAGCCATACAACTCTTAAATTCTGATCTAAATACTATTTCCAATTGGGGCAGAGAAAACCTTGTTAACTTTAATGCTTCCAAAACCCAATTTCTCCATCTATCTACCCGTCAGGATCTCCCAGCGGACTATCTCTTATTCTTCAACAATACAAAAATCAACCCTTCATCTTCTCTCAATATTCTTGGTGTCTCTTTTTCTTCTGCTCTCATTTGGAAGGACCATATTACCAGTCTTGCTAAGGCAGCCTCCCAGAAGCTGGGTGTGCTCAACCGCCTTAGGGGGTTCTTTTCCCCTGCACAGCTTCTTGCTCTGTACAGGGGCATAGTGCGCCCTTGTATTGAGTATTGTTCACATGTGTGGGGAGGTTCCTCTCTTTTGGATTTTTTTTTTTCACACCGCTCTCCTAGACAAGGTTGAAAGGAAGGCCTTTCGTATCATTAACTCCCGTCCACTCACCAACTCTCTGCAATCTCGCTCTCTCCGCCGCAATGTTGCATCTCTCTCGCTATTCTATCGCTACTATAATAATCAGTGTTCTTCAGAGCTATCCCAGTGCATACCACCTTCTTTACGTAGGGCACGTCTTGCAACTCAATCCCACCCCTACTCTGTGCAACTCTCCAACCCAAGAGTGAAACGTTACTCTCAAACTTTCTTCTACTTAACAGCTGAGCTCTGGAACTCTCTCCCAGAATCAGTTTTTCCCGCTTCCTATGACTTAAATTGCTTCAAACTCTGTGTGTCCAGGCATTTTGGCTCGAACGTCCCTTGATTTTGGCCGTCACTCTTTCAACTATGGGGGAGGCACTCGCTATAGGCAGTTAGGCCTTTTGCCTCCCTCAATCACATAGAAAAAAAAAAAAAAAATATATATATATATATATATATATATATATATATATATATATATATATATATATATTGCCACGTTTAAAAGTGGCAAATCTTCACAATCTTCCCTCATATAAATAGTCACGTACCTGCTTCACAACTCTACCACCTCATGTAACCTATATCCAATCACGACCAAGTCACGTACCTGCTTCACAATTTTAACTTAAATTTCTAAGTTATAAGAATAAAAATCATAGCAAAATTGAATCACACTTAAATCTAAAGGTTTTGTTGATGTGACTTTCTAAAATTCAGATAGTGCATAGGTTAAAATGTTAAAGGTAGGCCACTACTTTAGTGCTTAACTCTCATCTGTGGCAGTCCTTCCTTACCCAATCCACGCCCTTCAATTAGGAGATTTGTCATCAGAACATCTATTATTACTTGCATTCTTTTGTAATACTGTGTAAAAGTACATGCTACGTCGTCATCTGAAAACAACACTATCATCTTTTCGCTCAGTGGATGCAAATTTCTACTTATTCTGGGTAACAGTAGCACGTGTTATTCTATTTATCAAGGATCTCTACGTGTAAAATGGGCATGTCACAAAGTATATTTGCTTTCTTTCGACTCACAGGTCAATTCTAAATTCAATAATATCGACTAATGCTAATCAAAATAAGATCAAATAGGCGTCACAGTACTTAAATGGTTAGTAAAAATTAGTTTCACAAACGAATATACAAAGGATTGCGAACAGCAACAGACCACTTGGCCCTAAGAGGCTGCTCGCTTTAAAGTAAAAGTAGCGCATAGGTGTGGGCACTTAATTCACTTCACTGATTCAGCTATGTAATTAACTCAGCGAGGGTTGGATTTCATAAATTTATCTAAACGTATTTTGAAAAGTTTACATACCGGTAGTCGGTAGTCGCGCAATCACTAACTTCTCGTGGCAGTCTATTCCACACGTTAACGACATGATTGACAAATAAATGTTTGCCTGGTTTGATTTTAATAGTTTTTAGCAATTTTGAGGCCATTTACCCTTGTGTAGTATGACTGGTTATCCGTGAATTACCTATGCTATGTATTCATACAGTCACACCACGATTAATAAAACCTATGACTTAAAATGTTCTTATATTTTCTTACTCCTAAACTGCTGAAGGCAATGACCTAAAACTAGTAATTAGAAGGAATCATGGCCCACTAAACGGTAAACAGTTAAATTTTATGGCACATGACTTAACTATTTTATTTACCGAGTCTTTTGGAGAGAGAGAGAGAGAGAGAGAGAGAGAGAGAGAGAGAGAGAGAGAGAGAGAGAGAGAGAGAGAGCGATAGAGCGAGAGCGAGAGAGAGAGAGAGCGTGAGAGAGAGAGAGAGAGAGAGAGAGAGGAGAGAGAGATGAGATAGAGAGAGAGAGAGAGAGAGAGAGAGAGAGAGAGAGAGAGAGAGAGAGAGAGAGAGAGAGAGAGAGAGAGAGAGAGAGAGAGAGAGAGAGAGAGAGAGAGAGCGAGAATGTGTGTGGGGGTGTGGGGGGTAAAAGTAATAGCATGAGGGAGTAAAATCTACCGTAAATATTAAGCAAATCTGTAAGTACGTCCTGCCATGTAAAATTTGTCTCAACGGCATGTTACTAACCATGAAATGTTTTTTTACAGAACACCCCCCCCCCTGGGGGGGGGGGGGGGGGGGGGGTGTGTTCTGTTCTGGGGGGGGGGGGGCCAGCAGAATTTCCTTTAAAAGAAACAAAATAAACAAATACAAAATAAAATAAAAAATAACGCATTAAAAATAACGATGCTTAAAAACAGAGAAAACCAAATCACCAATGTACAGGATGGCGCAGAATTCAGTTACCCAGTTGAGAACAAAAAGAAGTGCCACAAACTAACCTGGCAGTAATTGACAACGCTGCCCTTCTATACATGTGTACGGCCAAGCAGTAGGCTGAGTGGATCGTCCTATGGATATATTGTTTTACCCCTTACTGTACCAGAGGGTACTAGCATAAAAAATGTACCCCCCAGTCCCAAGCAATGTGGCCAAAATGGCTTCAGAGGCAAGATATAACAACCGCCCACCTCAAAAGATGGAGGAATACTGTCTCTCCCAGCATGTGGGGGCTTGGATATAAACTGAGAAGTGTTGCCAAAGGTCTTAGAACAGTGCTCAAACGTTGTGGTACCAGGTACTGCCTGATACTGGCAGTTACAAGGATCGTATATTACTGACGGCTGGTAGCCGTCGCTGTGACTGGGGGAGTGATTTACCTACTGACGGCTCTCTGCCGTCGCTGGTACTGAACACAAAAAATATCTTCAACCATTTTTACACTGCCTCTTATAATACCCCATTAAATGCAGAATAAGAAGTACAATCTGCTGGTATTCATATAAGTTGCAATACAATTACATTATATGAATAATGATGAGTATAGGATACATACCGTACGTCCAGAAGACAATGGGATTTTCAAAATTGTGGTAATGTAAATTTGTGATATATACAAAATATAATATTGCCTACTCTCTTGGTACGTTATGTTATCTATAATTATCACATCACACACCATCAGAAGGCTATATTAGAAGTTCAGTACCGGTATATCAGAAAATAAAGAACTTACAACAATTTGGAAACTCCGTTGTTTTTTGTATATAGCCTATGTATGTATCGGTATGTAAGATGCAAGTCTTTTGAACTGTAGAAGACTTCAGATAATAATTGAAAAACATATATGAAAAGTTAAGTATCTTTTATTGTACATATATCGCCTTCTACTCATCATTATTCATCATTCCTCACAACCCTAATATTTTAGTCTCTTCTAAAGAAGTGCTTTCTTCCCTCTGGGCAGAAGGCATACAGACCAGATGATGTTCCTTCACATGTGTTTGTAAATTTCATTAATCGATTTTAGGAGTATAGTTGGTTGTTGGAAGGAACATAATAATTGTACTAAAAAACTGTGTTTCAGTGCTGACTCCCTGCCTAGGTAGCCTAAACTCTTTTGTTGTCTTTCCTCTTAAGATCTACCCTTCTTGCTGGAAGTATACTCTCATTCAACCTATTCCAAAGAAGGGTGACCGCTCTCAACACTTCAACTACCGTCCAACTGCGCTAATTTCTTGCATCTCTTAAGTTTCTTCTCAATTCAAAATTTCTTAACCATTTGTCTTACCATAATCGTTAAGATTGCCAACATGATATTGTTAAAGGATGCTCTGCTGGTGATATACTTTCTTACCTTACAATATCTTGGTCATCCTCTTTCCAGGACTTTGGAGAGACCCTTTCTATTGCACAAGACATATTGAAAGCATTCAATAAGAGTGTCACAAATATCCTTTTTAAAAAGTACCCTTGTTTGGCTTCTATCCCACTACTGTATATGTGCCTTCATCTCTAATTTCCTTTTTGGCAGTTCCATAGCTGCAATTGTGGACGGTCATTACTCACTTCCTCAACCTATCAACTGCGGTGTTCCTCAGGGCTCTGACCTATCTCCAGTTCTATCATTCATAGATGATCTTCTCAACTACACCTTTAGTCGTATCCACTCCTAAGCTGATGACTCCACCTTACACTATTCATCTAGTTCTCTACAACATTCCACCACTTTCAATAACTAAAACTTAAGTGATGAGGCAATAGTACGCCTATCTTCTAAACTAGGCCTATCAACTATTCTGATTGGAGTAGAGAAAATATTTTTTGCTTTCATTACTTCCAAAACCCAATTTTTCTATCAACCAGTCACAATCTTCCACACGACTCTCCCTTATTCTTCAATCACACACAAATCAACCCTACGTCTTAATATTTGTTGGCGTCTTTTTTTCTGATCTTTCTTGGAAAGATATCACCAATCTTACTAAAAAAATCTTTCCTGAAGTTAGGTGTGCTTAACTGTCTCTGTGGGTCCTTTACCCCTTTCTAAAACAGCTTCCCAGAAGTTAGGTGTGCTCAACCATCTCCATGGGTCCTTTACCCCCGCACAGTTTCTTGCTCTGTACTGGGGCACAGTGCGCCCATGTATCTAGTACTGCATGTGTGGGGAAGTTTCACCCATGCCGCAATTCTCGAAAGGGTACAGTCAAAAGGTTTTTGTCTCATCATCTTAACCTCCTCTTACTAATTCCCAACAGTTTCTCACTACACGCCGCAATGTTGAATCTTTCTCACTTTTATACTGTTATTACAATAATCAGTGTTCTTCAGCTCTCTCAGTGTGTGCCTCCTCCCTTGCAGAAAGTGGGTGACACCCACCTTTCAACACATTCCCACCCCTATTCTGTCCAACTCTCTAACCCAAAAGTGAACACAGTAATTTGCCAGCAGTATGCCCTCTTTTTTGGTCTTTACTACTCCCACAATTACAACCCTCTGGCACAAACACCAACTCCCTTAAAATAATAAAATCCCATCGTGCACCCTCTATGGCCTCTCATCCTATGACCTAAACTGCTTCAAGCTCTGCGTGTCCAGACATTTTGCCTTTTAACATACCTTAAATTTGACTCCCTTATCACTCTTTCAACTTTGAAGGGGGGAAGGGAGGACACTCTAGATACAGGTAGCATTGCCTGTCTCCTTCATATACACAGAACAATTTTTGTTATTGCAAATTCTAAAAATACCAATAGCTTGTAAATGCCTATTATACGCTTAATGGGGTGTATAAGAAGCAGTGTATATAATAGCTGTGAAGATATTATTTAACAAATTATCCATAGGACGATCCACGCAGCATATGGCATATTAGCTGGACCCTGTGGCTATACAAATGTATAGAACGGCAGCGTTGCCAATTTCTGCTAGGTTAGCCTGCGATACTACCGTGGGTAACCATATTATGTGTTACCGGTACCCTGTATGACAAAGTAGAAAAGAAAGTTTTTCGTTTTATTAACTCACGTCCACTCACCGACTCTGCAATCACTCACTCACTCACTCACTCTCCCACAACAATCAGTGTTCGTCAGAGCTCTCTCAGAGTATACCACCTTCTATACGTAAAGTACGTAGCACCCATCTTGCAACATAATCCTAAATCCCACCCGCCCCCCACGCCGGCCTACTCTGTCAACAACACTCTCCAATCTCTCCAATCCAAGATTCCCAATCTTTCTTCTATTCAACAGCTGAGCTCTGGAACTATCTCCCTGAATCTAGCTTTCCCTCATACTATGACTGAGATTGCTTCAAACTACGTGTGTCCAGGTATTTTGTCTCGAACATTAATAAATTCCTTTCCTTTGATTTTGGCCCCGTCCACTCCTTTTAAACACCATCGGGGGGAGGCAACCTCGTCACATCCCAGGCAGTTTTGCCTGTTGGTCTTCCCTCATTCCACAATTAAAAAAAAAAACAAAAAATCCCCCCCCCCCCCGATCTTTCTCTTCCCTTCTCCTCCTCCTCGTCACAAAAATTACACCACTCTGCACCTAGATGCCTGCAGATATTCTTGGCACATTCATTTACATAATTAAGATTTGTTTTTATGAGGACCGAAGCCAAACTGCCACAGGCTTTATCATTAACCTAGTCCTGGTGGCTATTTTCACAACACTCACTCTCGCTCCATTAGCAATGACGGACTGACTGACACCTCCAGCAAACAAACAAATCTCAACATTATTTATCTTGATGCTGCACTATAAACCAAGACATAACTAATGCAATTTAGATTATAATTATTAATTCATTGACAAGTCGATGATATTGTAAATGCATAAAATATACAGAAAGATAGGAGATATATCACACACACACACACACACACACATGCACCAGACAGCATACTGTATATGCGATAAAAATAGCTCCAAATGTGGTGGATCACACACTCCCGAACAATCACCGCCCCTTTCACTGATGGCTGCACTCTATATACTACACAAACATTGGGGGTATGGCTCAGAACCACCGACATTGGGGGTATGGCTCAGAACCACCGACATTGGGGGTATGGCTCAGAACCACCGACATGTTAATTAAAGCTATGGTAAGTAACTCTGTTGTAAAGTGCTAGGGCAAATTTCGAATGCCTTTGTACGTACTCATAAGACACTTGGAAATATGTGAATACTACAAAACGTCAACAAGATTCGAACATTAGTTCTACTTCCAAACGTCTATGGAATTCCTGTTTTATATTTCTAAAACAAAAATATATGCTAATAATATTCATTCAGAAGTCACACAAAATGGATTTAATGTGTGAACTGAACTGAATACAAAATAATACAGAAAACAGCAGCGAATGAACAGTGGTTATTCTACTCACTAATACACAAGGGATAGTAAATTAATGAACAGTGGTAATTCTACTCACTAATACACAAGGGATAGTAAATTAATGAACAGTGGTTATTCTACTCACTAATACACAAGGGATAGTAAATTAATGAACAGTGGTTATTCTACTCACTAATACACAGGGAAATGAGTAAATTAATAATACAATTGAATACTTTGTTCATACACCAACTACAATTCACACTACCTTGATGTTTATAACCATACTGTAATTAAATAAACAGTGATACTTAATGAGATAC
>CM064552.1:47624805-47639095 GCA_032716605.1 Paralithodes platypus | reverse complement strand
ACAGACTCAGATAAGCAGACAGAAGCACTTGTAAAGGGTACACAAACAGACAAACAAACAGTAAGCCGTGCTCTTTTTAGAGCACGTAGCACCCGTCTTGCACAATCCCACTCCCATTCTGTGCAACTCTCCAACCCAAGAGGGAAACGCTATTCTCAATCTTTCTTCTATGCAACAGCTGAGCTCTGGAACTCTCTCCCATTATCATTCTTTCCCTCATTCTATGACTTAAATTGCTTCAAACAAACTCCTAATCGTGTAATTTGCCCATCACCAGCCCCATCATTTGGGTGTTTCGAAAAAAGTCCCCTTGAAGTTTGGCCCTGTCACTCTTTTCATTCAATTGTTTGGGGGGAGGCACTCGTCACAGGCTCTTTTGTCTCCCTCGCTCACGAATACAAACAAAAATAACAGTATGCTCTTTACTTTCTCTGTACTTTCCTACAACAATAGGCCTACATACAGGCAGAGCCACTAGGACAGCAACGAACACCCACATACATATGAAAAAACCAAACACATGTAGGGCCTATAACTATTTAAACGGATAGACAGACATATGACAACACACATACATAAGCAGACAGGCACTCACATCTATACACACACGGTGACATTGGTAGCCAACTCACATAAGATACACAGAAACCCCTTGGCTTACCTAACTGCTCGGCACATAGACACTCCCACGAGTCAAACTAACTAAACTCGCACAACAACCGAAACACACAGGAAGGCTAAATTAGAGTAACCAACACTGGGAACTCAGACCAGGGACACAAACACAAGACACAGCAAGAAAGCACCCGACTAACAACAAACCAGTTTCACCCCCCAATATCAAGCACGCCAGAACTTGGGTTATGAAAGCAAACAGACGGCAGGTAGAAACAGGAAGCCAGGCAGTTCAACGTTTACCTTATAAATACAGACCGAGTGGATAAAACATCAACAGATAACACAAACAAGACCGTCTGTGTCAGACTTCTTCTGGAGAGAGAGAGAGAGAGAGAGAGAGACGAGAGAGAGAGATGAGAGAGAGAGAGAGGATAGAGAGAGCGAGAGACTGAGAGAGAACGAGAGACGCGGAGCAGAGGAGAGAGAGAGATAGGAGAGAGACGAGGAGATGATAGATAGAGAGAGAGAGAGACAGAGAGAGAGAGACAGAGAGAGAGACAGAGAGAGAGACAGAGAGAGAGAGAGAGAGAGACAGAGAGCTAAATAGTAATACACTTTTGAGGAACAATATATTGAAAACGTTAACTACCGGTACTTCTTCAGGTCACTTAACTGAAAGCGAAACGTTGGTAATCAAATAGACTATGTCGATTGAGTACCGTACATTTAGAAATTAAGGTAACAATCAAAACCAATATAACCAATAAACAGCAATGTAGAGTAAGGACAATGTTCATGCATCACTCATACATTTTACCTTATCAGATTAACTCGACGCAACACTTCAGCACCAATACATACCTGCAACACAAAGGGAAAAATATTATTACCATGGATAACACAAAACAATGGAAACAAAATAGAATAATTATACGGTAAGTTTGTTTGCACGCATCGCTTCATAGATATTCATTATCGTTTAAGTAACATTAACACTGAAATATACCGGTACCAGTAGTCCTAATTTCTCATTGAAACTTATATCCATATCATAAAATAATTGGAAGAGGAAGTGGGGATCAGGTCAGAAGTGTGTGAGGCTTTGAAAAGGGTGAAGATGGAGAATAGATAGAGTGTGTCGGGAGATGCTGAAGTTTGGTGGTGAGATAATGATTGAATGGGTATGGAAAATGTTTAGACTAGCATGGGAGTACTAGGGAAGTGTGCCTGAAGACTGGAAGACAGGCATAATACCGGTAGTCCCCCTGTATAAGGGTAAAGGGGCAGAGAGGAGTGTGTAGCAATCACAGGGTGACAGGGGGATATTTCTCTTAACCACAGTAGGGAAGATGCACAGTAGGGTAGTGATCGAATGACTCTGAACGAGTAAGAGTGAGAACGGAGAAATGGGTAGGTAAGGAGCAGGGCGGGTTGAGGAAGAGAAGAGGGTGTGTAGACCAGATTTTCTTCTTGAAATGTGTTGTGGAGAAATATCTGGAGAAGGGACAAAACTTGTATGCTGCCTTTATGGACTTGGAGAAAGCCTATGACAGAGTTGATAGAGAACGCCTGTGGAAAGTATTGAGAATATACAGAGTATCTGGTAAAGTTGCTGAAAGCCAGTGAGATCATGTAGGTCCTACTGAGGGTGACAAAAGGCGGACAAGCGCATGTGGATTACGAACAAAGTTAATTCTTTGATCTGAATGTTGAGTTAAAGCAAGGGTGCGTGATATCCCCCATGCTTGTTCAATATCTATATGGATTGAGTTATGAAAGAAATTCAAGGAAGAGCAGTGAATGTTGGTGTTCCCCCAATAAAAAAATAAAAATAAATGGAAGTTGCCTGTAGGCCTACTGCAGTTTGCTGACGATACAGTTCTGAGGAGTGGGAGTTACAGGGTCCGGTAAATATGTTTGGAACCGTGTGTGAGAAAAGGAACCTGAAGGTAAATGCGGGGAAGAGTAAGGTTATGGTCTTTGAAAGGGGTGCAGTCACAGAGTCTGAGGTGAGGTTGAATGGCCAAGTTATAGAGGATGTCAGCTCATTTAAGAATTTGGGCAATGTGATGAGTAAAGATGGGAGCATGGAAGATGAAGTGCGGAGAAGGGTGCAACAGAAGAAGAGGGTTGTAGGAACGCTGAACGCAGTGCCAAGGAATAGGGTGGTCAGCATGGAAGTAAAAAAAGTCATTGCATGAAAGTGTGGTACGGTAATCCCGACATTGATGTACGGAAGTGAAGCATGGACATTGTTGAAGAGGCAGACCGAGAGTGGGATGGAAGGATGGAGTTGAGAGGTATATGAGAGAAAGTGGTGTTGGTTGGGAGGAGGGGTGTCGGTTGACAGGGGACAGAGGTGCTTGGGGGTGATACATTTGTGCCCACCCCTTCGGGAATCATGACGTCTAGCAATAGATAGATGCCATACACATTTGTCTAGGTACCGGTACATTTAATTTTGGCAAGTCTTTACTTTTGGGCGAAAAATATCTTTTGTTTAGCTAATATATTGTAATTTCATTTGGGCGAATAAATATCGAATAAATATCTTCAATTTTGAAATACCAGTACCGTACTGCACGGTTTAACCTTGTCAGTCGGAGTACCGTACCTGGACCTCTAGGCGTGTTTATTCAATTCAGTTGTTAGAATAATCAAAATAGCCGTTGTACCTACAACTGCTAGTACGGTAGGTCTTCGTAAACCGAGAACAAACCTGTGAGTGTTGTCCTTGACTGGCTTAAGAGTCTAGCCCCAACTGACAGACTATAACTGCCCAACCCCGAAAGGGGTTGAAATAGGAGAGCTATCCCCCCGCCAAAGGCGGCTTTCTAGGGCCTTTCCTAGCTGATGCTGAGAGGATTGGGTTTTAGTCATATGGTGAAGGACTGGTCTATCAGTGAGAACTGAACGATCTCTGCCATACCATTACCCATAGCTTACTCTGACTGTTCCTTTTACTTACTGGTATATATTTTCTAGATCTCAAGTGACTGCGTCTCTTCCGTGGATTGACCTCCTAATCTGCCAACCTAGAAGTTGGCAGATTGGAAGCCAAAGCGTCACATTTTTCCTTTGCCCCTCAGCTTTCTCTTTATAATTGCTTAGGGGCACAGGGCCCTGGGCGGGGCTTTGGTTTCCTGGGCGTTTCCGCACCCTCCTCAGCTCCCCGCCCCCAGGCTTTATTGTGGTAGGCAGGGAGGGTTCTGTGGGGGCGCTCGGTTATGGCCTTGGCCTTGCTTGGGGCCTTGGGGCTGTTCGGCCAGGCAGCCTGGGGAACAACAACAACAACTATAACTGACCAGCAATCTATTCCATTACCAGGGAACTAGCATCACCACCACCTGTTATGTCCCATCCCTCCTTCCACAACAACCACGCAGGAATGCGTGCTTCAGACAAAGGCAAGCATACTCACAACTTTATATAGAAACATCGTGTACAAGTGGGGTACGGTACGGTACGGTACGCTACCGGTACATTGTAAGGTGTGAGGTAGAAATATTTTAGCTTCTCTTTGCTTCATTATTTATACAGGTTATACAGACACATCAATACACTGTACAATACAGGTTATACAGACACATCAATACACTGTACAATACCTTTAACATTGACAACAAATATCAACTAAATATAGTAACACTCCAATACACAAACACAGATAAACAGACACAAATGCCGATATATACAGCAATATATCAATTGAGTAAAACGACATGGACAAAAACTATATACCGGTACAATAAATAAAACTATATACCGGTACAATAAATAAAACTATATACCGGTACAATAAATAAAACTATATACCAGTACAATAAATAAAACTATATACCAGTACAATAAATAAAACTATATACCAGTACAATAAATAAAACTATATACCAGTACAATAAATAAAAACAAAACAAAGCTGTCATTCACCTCCACACAACTAAATATAACCGGTCTGTCTCTGTCTCTCTCCCTCTTCCTCTCTCTCATCCCTTCCATTCCCTTTCACGCACATATGACGCAGAGGTTGCCAGATTAGCAATAAGAAATAGAGTTCTCTCACTCTTATAATTACGGTATATACCTCTCCAATATTAGTTTTCTGCCCACAGCTAACTCAAAGACAACTGCATAGGTTGAAGTGACTAAACTAAAGATTTCTAAATACCCCTGATGGTAACAAAGGTTTTAAAGTATTCCTAATAGGCTCAAAATCGCGACATATGTCGGAGAGAGTTAACTTTACTAGCGATAAGTATCTTTTACGGCTACCATTATTGACCCTTATCTTTAGTTAACTTTACTAGCGATAAGTATCTTTTACGGCTACCATTATTGACCCTTATCTTAAGTTAACTTTACTAGCGATAAGTATCTTTTACGGCTACCATTATTGACCCTTATCTTTAGTTAACTTTACTAGCGATAAGTATCTTTTACGGCTACCATTATTGACCCTTATCTTTAGTTAACTTTACTAGCGATAAGTATCTTTTACGGCTACCATTATTGACCCTTATCTTTAGTTAACTTTACTAGCGATAAGTATCTTTTCCATTATGACCCTTATCTTTAGTTAACTTTACTAGCGATAAGTATCTTTTACGGCTACCATTATTGACCCTATCTTAGTTAACTTTACTAGCGATAAGTATATTTTACGGCTACCATTATTGACCCTTATCTTTAGTTAACTTTACTAGCGATAAGTACATCTTACGGCTACCATTATTGACCCTTATCTTTAGTTAACTTTACTAGCGATAAGTATCTTTTACGGCTACCATTATTGACCCTTATCTTTAGTTAACTTTACTAGCGATAAGTATCTTTTACGGCTACCATTATTGACCCTTATCTTTAGCTAACTTTACTAGCGATAAGTATCTTTTACGGCTACCATTGTTGACCCTTATCTTTAGTCTCCAGGGAATTTCGTTATCACGCACTATTTTCTGCTCATTATGTTTAGTTACTCATTCCTATTTATTCCTTTCAATAAGATAGGCCTACCATCTTTTAATTTTGAATACCGGTATTATAATTATTTTAATCTTACAAAGAACCTATACTTATCATAGGGTACCTGGTACCTAAAAGTTTAGCCTACCAGATAACACTAAAAATGAAATTGAAACTATTATATATCCCCTTAATCAAACTATTTCAATATTTTAGGAAGGAGCTCCGCAGTCAATATGTCCAACAACAATCACCAATCTCCTAAACACAAATCAGTAGAAATTGTTTCAAACACCAACAAAATTGGTATTACGTAAACAAAAGTTGCGCGTGGACTACAAACGCTTAAAACATCATAGTTAATTAACAGACAAAACTCAAACTTGTCTAAAAACAAGAAACATGGGCCTACACAATCATAAACCGTCTCTGCACGATAACAATCATATATATATACTGTATATATACACACTCCAAAAAGCATACAGTCCTCTCTCCCTGACTTTTCTACTGTAGAGTTCGCCACGCCCATAGTGAACCGATGAGCGCATCGCCCTTCGGTGGTGTATAGTGTGTGGGGGTGCATGTAAAATAGTTAGTGCTGTTGGAATGGCTGTGGACGTGAATGTAGTCTGTAACCAGTAGTCAGCTCAATCCTGCTGACCAAGTGCTAGCATATACATGAGTACCGGTACATGCAACACTGGTCTACCACACCTCTAATGTCCACCAGTGCAGAAAAGACTATGGAAAGCCCTGTGCATAAGTCAATAAACCGTGCCGTATAAATACATAAAGTTAATACATTCAACAACCTATGCATCATCACTTCATACAAACAAAAAATCTGCAACGACATAACCACTCGCTAAACCAAACAGACAATCTCGGCAACAACGACAAGGAACAAACAACCACACTAGACACACCAAACTAATGTCATTTAAAACCATGACTACACAACCTCTTTTAGCAACCATTAAAATAAACTCACCCTTCACAAATCCAACAAACAACTTCTAAATCAAATAGACTAACACACACGCAAATACCACAAACCCAATCAACAAATTCGACAGCACTAACACTTAAACCCAGCACAGAACTAAAGTAGGCTACCGGTACAAAGACCAAGACATTTGCACCATACAATCCCCCTAACCTAAACAACCTAGACACATCACACATCCCTAAAATACCAACAACTTCTGCAACACCAAGAAAGAACACACAACACTTAACAACCTCAGCAACACAACAACAATCTCTGTTACGGCAACAAAGAACACACCCCTCACAATAACAAGTACAACTTCTGCTAGAACGAAGAATATCCTACACCCACCACAATAACAACCACAACCTCTGCAACAAAAAGGATACACCCTTCACAATAACAACCTCTGCAATGAAAACAAAGATTAAAACCCTCACAATACAGTAACAATATAAACTTCTGCAACAGCAACAAAGAAAACACCCCTCACAACAACCTCTGCAATGGCAACAAAAACACCACAACCTCTGCAAAGAAAACAAAGGACACATACCCCTCACAACAACAGTAACAACAACCTCTGCAACAGCAACAAAGAACACACCAACACACACAATTACGCCAGTTTAGCTCGTTGAGGCAGCTGGGCAAGAGAGTGAGGGTCGCTGCAAGACCATGGTGTCGCGTCGTAGGCAGGGGGGAGCGAGGGATTCGGGAGGGAGAAAATGAGCAGAGTTTTAGGAGGGGTGAGGATGAGAGAAGGATGTAGAATGGGGAACAAAGGAGTGTATCATTTATGATGAGGAACAAGGACTATTGCAGCATTTATGATGAAGGACAAGGGTGAGTGCAGCATTTCTGATGAAGGACAAGGATGAGTGCAACATTTACGATGAAGGACAAGGATGAGTGAAACATTTAGGATGAAGGACAAGGATGAGTGCAACATTTAGGATTAGACGACGATTAATCTATTTACAAGTGTGTAGTACGAGGATAAGTAATGCGAGCATGAGGGTAGGGGAGAGTGTGAAGTACCAGTAGTATGCCTGCGAGAATGAGGGTTGGTGTGGGAGGAGGAATCAAGGATACAGGAGGAAGTTATGTTAGGTTAGTTTAGGAATAAAAGACCTGTGAAATATGAAGTAACAATTATTGTGGGAGGTGAGCAATAACATTTACCGTATTACAAATCCAGTTAAATACCTATGTGCTGTTAAATTATGTGATGAGTTAGCCCAAATACTAACACAGTGAAAGAAAAATAGGATTAACCTGTTCAGTACCGGTGACGTCCTTTTCATCGTACTCTGGCAACTAGTAGACTATTTTATTCAGCTTAGGAAAGATCTGTGGTACCGTACCGTAGCTAAAAGGAGTTTTTCCCCAAGCTGCCTGGCCGAACAGCCCCAAGGCCCCGAGCAAGGCCAAGGCCATAACCGAGCGCCCCCACAGAACCCCCCCTGCCGACCACAATAAAGCCTGGGTGACCGAAGCCACTCCATGGCGGGGAGCTGAGGAGGGTGCGGAAACGCCCGGGAAACCAAAGCCCCCCCAGGGCCCTGTGCCCCTCAGCAATTATGAAGAGAAAGTTGAGGGGCAAAGGAAAGATGTGACGCTTTGGCTTCCAATCTTGGTAGATTAGGTCAATCCACGCAGTCACTTGAGATCTAGAAAATATATAAGTAAAAGGAACAGTCAGAGTAAGCTATGGGTATGGCAGAGATCGCTCAGTTCTCACTCTGATAGACCAGCCCATCACCACATGACTAGAACCCAATCCTCTCAGCATCAGCTAGGAAAGACCCTAAAAAGCCGCCTTTGGCGGGGGGGATAGCTCCCCTATTTCAACCCTTTTCGGGGTTGGGCACCCGCCCGCTAAAAGGAGTTAAGATAATTTGTAGCCTTTTAATGTTAGATGTCCTTCCTAAACTTAATATAGACATATACTATTTGTCAGTATATACCGTAATGAAAAGAAGACACCGGTACTGACTGGGTTAAATACATACAGGCTACGGGTATTGAGTAAACAGGCTTCTTGTACGATATTGTATACCTTCCTACTACAGCCAAAATACATACCGGTAGGCTACCAGGTAGTTCGCCAAAAATCTTAATGTGTAAAATCAAAAGAAAGTCACATTAACTACATATATATTACGTGAATTAATGGTAGTACCGGTACGTCACGGGTTATTAGAAACAAGAAAGGTTGAGGTAATATGATAGTATATGACAATTACAGTTTATGATCAAGATTTTGACTGCATGGCTGATAATAAAATGTGGATCTTCATATATTGGTGGCTAGGGGGTGAAGTAAAGCGATATACCGGGTATTGTAAAGTACCCGGTAGTAGAGATTCGTGCAGAGAGCAGCAGCCAACCACAGCACAGCCAGCCACCATGCCTGCTGTGAGTTCCAGTGCCACCACCAACCTCACGGGCCATGTCAAATGGTTCAACGTAAAAAAGGGGTATGGGTTTCATTACCTACAGTGGAGTGGACATTATTGTTCACTCCACCGGTATCTCCAACCCTAATCCTCTCCATCCTGTGCCCTCTCTTGCCACCAATGAGAGGGTAACTTTCAACATCAAGGGGAGAAGGAAAGGATATGAAGCCATCAATGTCATGGGCCCTGACGGAGCGATCCTGAGGGGTTCAAGACATGGTAGAAGAGGCAAGAGGGAGGACTACCACCAAGCCACAGCAGCAGTCAGTTGCACAACACCGGATTTGGTCCAGGTTGTTGTGACAACTGCAGTGACCCTCTGCAAAGGGGATCACAAGCTGCTTCAGGAGTATCTTCCCACACTCCTGAAGGCAAACAACCTCCCGCCCATCATCATCCCGCCTCTTCCAGGACCACCATCACCACCCAGCCTCATTCCTACCCAGGCTATGAGGCGAGGCCAAGAAGCCACCCGAAAAGTCGTCTGGATCTCCAGAAGCCTCTCTCAAAGACCACCTCACAACCTTCAGTCTCTGACTCTCCACCACCACCTATCACCTCTGCAGGACCAGCTTCGACCTCCACTCCATCACCAGCCACCATCGAACATCCGGTGGCAGCCTCCTCCTCTGCATCCGACTACTCCTCCGAGTCCACCATGGGAGAAGATGTCGATGTAGAGGGGATAGAAGATGAAGGAGATGGAGATGTTGAGCCTACAAGAACACCATCTCCTTATCTCGGGGAACCAAACTACATCTACGACTAAAAAAACATCATCACGCACCTTCACCAACAACAACGGCCTTTCCTCACCAACACCACGTGGCATGCTGCTCAGAAGTCAACAACAAACCATGGACATAGCAAGGTGGTCAGCCAACCAGCTTTCATCTCTCCAACTCTTGATCCTTCAAAACTTTTTTCTCCACTAGACCCTTGTACTTCTAACCTTGAAGCAACCTGTCTTCAATCTGATTCCTGATTCCTAAAGTAGTCAATGTCAAGTCTATTGTTTCTTGTACCCGGTGTAAGTAGCTAACTAGCTATTGATAGTGGCAGTATTATCAAAACCTTTAATCAGTATCTTGTAATGTTAGGCTAATGTTAAATAGTACGGTAGTTTGAGAGTTAGTGTAAAAACGAAAATATATACCTGTATATATAGGTTATACGGTACCGTATATATATTTTTTTGTAATGGCATTGTACCATAGTCGATCGAATCTTCCGTTATTTAGTACCGTATTCACTTCTGCACAATACTGCTATGCTGAATAGGCTTCTTGGAAAATGGTTGACACAGCAGGTGTAGGCTATTATAATAGTGAACCATACCGGTACGTGTGAGTGTGGGATGAATGGCGTGAATATCAAATATATATGTATGTATATATGTATGTATATATATATATATATATATATATATATATATATATATATATATATATATATATATATATATATATTATCATGGAGACAATCTGCCATGGATAAAATATCCTCCCTACTCAATGCGATTTACAGAACAAGGAATATATATATGGAGGGAATTTTGCCCACGATAGGAATGTATTAACGAGAATACATAAGACACCTTTCCAAACCTACGGTAACCTAAAACAAGTCAAACTTTCTCTAATCTATTATTATATTTATTCACCAACCAACTTCAATTCTAAACTCAATTAATTAAATCAACAATTACATGTGGTAGGCCTACTCCAAGGACTCTAACCTAGGATACTCCCACCGAAATTCCGCGCACTTATGCATTACGCTATCAAGACAGTTATAGAAATATGCACAAGCCTACAATTTATTATGCAGTTTCGAATCCTGCATATTAATCTGAGCATGTAGACTCACGCGTACTAAAAGCTGCTCAGGGGTGGGTCCTTCCTTCCCCTACTCCACCCTGGGCAGGTGGAAGGGGGAGTCGGGTCCAAGGCTACCCCCACCGCCCACCCCCAAACCCCCCACCTTCCTTCTCTAGCTGGCAGTTAGTGATTGGAGACGATTGCGCTCTTGTATTGCAAATTATTATTAAACCATCATTGCACATGCTTACAACGGCCAATATTTAAAATGTATTAGGAATTTATTAATACAATATACTGTATAATTGTATTACCATAATGAGTCTCTATAGGCTACACGTGGATTACAAGAATCTCGGCTGTAGTGGCTCTCTCTCGCTCTCTCTTAACACGAGGTCAGCTCATTCAAGTTTTTAAAAATATGTTATGAGTTTGACAATGTGGATCATAGCAAAATGCTTAGTCTGAGTATAAATACAATACGCAACCATGGCTGGCAGTTAGAATTTAAAAAGTTCAGCATTAGTATTTGTGGAAACTGTTTCCCATTTAAGATATGTTCTACCTGGAACT
The DNA here is from genome assembly GCA_032716605.1 of Paralithodes platypus. Taxonomy (NCBI): domain Eukaryota; kingdom Metazoa; phylum Arthropoda; class Malacostraca; order Decapoda; family Lithodidae; genus Paralithodes; species Paralithodes platypus. The sequence continues at coordinate 47,627,666 of CM064552.1, read as the reverse complement.
TGTTTAAACTTTCCTCAGAAGTTGTTGTTGTTGTTGTTGTTCCCTAAGCTGCCTGGCCGAACAGCCCCGAGTCCCTGAGAAAGGCCATGGCCACGATCGGGCTTTCCCACAGAGCTCTCATTGAGTGTAGATTGTGTTGTTGGCGTAAGTGGTTGTGTGAAATGCAGTCTTCTATGATGTGTTTAATGGTATGGGGTGCTGTGTTACATCCCGGGCAGGCGTCGACAACGGAGTCATCCAGTCTCTTCTGATAGCTCAGGAGAGCTGGATGGTGTCCGCATCTCAGCCTGGCCAGGTGGACTCTGTCCTCGCGAGGAAGGGAGGATTCGGAAGGATGGATTTCGGGAGGTCTTGCATGCAGCTGCGTGTTGTCTGTGAGTGAGTGGATGGATCGGTGAGAGATATGAGTATGGATGTGCTTCTGGAAGTTGGTTCGGGGTGGGCATGGAGGGAGAGAGGACAATAATTGTGTGTGATACCGTGTGCTGGGTGTTGTTTTGATATTTCTTGGTGTCTGTGGGTGTGTTGCCATGTAGTTTAGTGGGTGGTCTTGGTTCGTGGAGGCTGCTGCCAGGAATTGAGTGCCTCTCATGTCCAGATGGTCTTTGACTTTGAGGATTTTGGTTTCTTGATGTAGGTGATCTGTGGGTGCAGTAGCTGTGCAGCCTGTAATGATCTTCAGGGCTTTGTTTTGAATAGTCTGTAAGGTCTTATGATGTGTTTCAGCTAGGTTAGAAGCCCAGGCTGGGCTTGCGTATTCCATCACTGATCTTATGTATTGTTTATATACTGTGGTGGTAGTTTCTTTGTTGTGTCCAAATTGTGTGTGAGCAAGTGACCTGAGTGTGTTAAGTCTGGGTGTCAGTTTCTTTTTAATGTTTGTGGTGTGCTGTTTGAATGTCATATGAGTATCATATGTTACTCCTAGGATTTTGGGTGTGTGTGTATGTGTTAGGGGTGTGTTGTTTATGGTGAGTTGAGGGATGTATTCGTGTTCTCCTGTCCAACTTGTGAGCAGGGTTGCGGTGGATTTGGCTGGGGCTAGATTAAGTCTGTTTGTAGTGCACCAGCCATGTAGTGTGTTGAGATAGGGTTGAAGGAGATCTGTTGCTCTTTTTGGGTCATGGTGTGTGCATGTGAGTGTTATGTCATCTGCATAGGAGGCTAAGTTTATTTGGGCGTATTGGGTGTAGTTATATCGTGCATGTACAGATTGAAGAGTGCGGGCGATAGGACGGATCCTTGTGGGACTCCGTTTTGGAAAGTTTCTGATTTTAGATGACTGACCGGCAAAAGATATGTGTGCACATCTGCCTGCTAGGAAGTTGGCCAGCCACCTTTTTGTGTTGTTGTGCATGTTTGTGTTGTAGATTTTGTTTGTTAGGTTGTGGCGGGGGATGGCATCGAAGGCTTTACTTATGTCGAGTGTGGCTAATAGTGATCTGTGTGGTGGTCTAGCTGAGTTGATGCCGTCGAAAGCTCTTTGTGTAAGGTCTGTGAGAAGTGTTTGTGGAGTGCAGTGGCCTAAAGCCATGTTGTGTTGGAGCTAGGGAAGTTGTAAACATTGCCTCAGTTGAGCAGTTCAAGAAGACAGTAGATAGTATTTTGCACAATCTGTAAGAAGTGTAGTACCGGTACTCTGAACAATGTCTCTCCTTCCACTTCGAATATTTCCTCGAAATGGATCGCAGTCTTTGAGATACTAACTATTCCTTGCAACTCCTTGTAACGCTCTCATAGCACACTCTGGTTACAACCAAGATTTAACGGGTCTGAATGGGGCATATTTCCCTTCATAATTATTGGTGTGTGCGATGAATGTTGCCTGCATCCTATACACAGAGTTGATGGTAAAAATGTCTATTAAACCTATTCATTATTAGGGGGTTTATAGAGGCGAGAGGCTGGGATCACAGACAGAGAAGTGAGAAGCCGAGATCTGCTACTCAAGGGCTTGATACTCAACCTTACTAACTTTGATAGTAAGATGTATAGAGTTCTACATTTAATTGATTGATAAACAAGTGTATAGGCCACATACAATTAAATGCAGACCGTTTATAGTATATATGGTATTGAATACATGGGAGAAACTGATTGAAATGATAAAAGAAACAATCAATAACAGTTGCAACACTATTCCAGCCAATGTTTTCCTTTTATGTTATAAAAGCCCAACTGTGTAAGTAATTTGAGAACCTAGTAGATCGTAGATGGCACGTTGATGTGTATTGAAATAATGGTGAACATACTATCCTGAATACTTTATGAAATTGGACAATTACGGTGTTATTATATTGGTTGTAGAAAGTAGTGCAATGAGAGAGAGAGAGAGAGAGAGAGAGAGAGAGAGAGAGAGAGAGAGAGAGAGAGAGAGAGAGAGAGAGAGAGAGAGAGAGAGAGAGAGAGAGAGAGAGAGAGAGAGAGAGAGAGAGAGAGAGAGGAGAGAGAGAGAGAGGGAGAGAGAGAGAGAGAGAGAGAGAGAGAGAGAGAGAGAGAGAGAGAGAGAGAGAGAGAGAGAGACCACTACAGCCAAGATTCGTGTAACCCACGTTGTGTATAGAAACTAATTTTGAGAATACAATTATACAGTATATTGTATTAATAAATGTTATATGTCGGTCATTGTAAGCATGTGCAAAGATAACTTACAATACACGAGAACAATCGTCTCCAATCACTAACTGCCAGCTATTAATTAAAATCAACAACAGTATTCATGAAACTGATTCATAAAACTATAGAATACCGGAGTTGTGTGGTGTGTACGTAAGGAGTTATTCAGATGAGAAGCAGTAGAGCAAGGAGAGTACCGGTTATAGTCTTACAGTCTCCATGCAGTAGAGTCATCCACACGTTGT
>CM064552.1:47574805-47619805 GCA_032716605.1 Paralithodes platypus | reverse complement strand
AGCATATACTAATCTGAAAGCTTGAGATGGAATAATATACAATACACTGAGCACAACAGGATCTTGGTATCAGATACCTTGCTTAAGCGGGTACGGTATCACACTTGGCAAAATGTTCTCCATTCTCCCTTTGCAGCCAGTAGCTCTGGCAGCTACCAGTATATGATTTTATAACACACGCATAGGCATATTTGCGGTTATAAGTGATCGTTATATTGTAGAGTTTCACCTAAAATGTAGAGTACCGTACTATAGATTAATATAAACAAATTAAGTATAATGGGACCCAACCTACATGCTAACGTGGTTATTTGTCTGAAGCGTATATAATTATCAGCTACGAGGTACTTTTCGCAATCTATGCATTCTGACGTCGCTTTTAGTCTTTGCCACGGCAATAAATAATTGTTACGGTATGTTGTGGCGATTCACCAAAAATATAGCGTATTATGGATTTATACTGTCAATTATAATGCACTATTAATCAATCTACATGTCAGCTTTGTATTTTTTTTTTATATCTAGAGAATATAGGACATATTTTGAAGTTTTCGGAAGTTTTCGAATTTTGTGCTTCATAACAATCGCCTCGGCATGAACACCAAATTTCAGTGGATGTTTAGCTGCAAGTGGTATAGCCTAGCTATTGTAGCAGTAATCCACCTTAGTTTATGTCCATCAGCAACCCTCCTCACTATCAAAACACAATTTTGTACGGTACGGTACCAAATTTTATAATTCGAAGTCATATAACCTATTGAGATACCATTAAAATATAAGTGCGAACAGCCGAGATCGCATCCTGCCTACCTCCCTCAAAACCCTTGCTTCCCACCCAGTGCTGGCATAGGCTACCCGCGTTAACCTCTTCAGTACGATGATTTTTCCCTTTTATTCACGCAATGCTTAGACGAGTCTATACGGCATAGTAAACACTTACGAAATTCAAACTATTAAAGTACCGGTAGATATTTCTTACCCATTGAGATCACTAAAAGGGCTTCCTCAATTGATTAAAATTGCATAATGATCACAATTTATGTAAAGCCAAACTCAAGCTACCGCACTGAAAGATTGTTCAAATTATATCCCCCCCCCCCCTGCTCAAGACAATTTAATTGTATTGTAATTGTTCCTTTGTTCTTCTAATGCTTTATTACCTTCTCAATTGAACCTCATTTATCAATATACAAGTACAGTCATGTTTATAAGTTTCAACCTTTACAACCCGCACTAACGTTGTGTGTTATATGTTGAAAAGGATGGATACACCCAAACAAAATTATCGTCAAAATATGTTCCTGTGTACTTCATAATCATATACTGTAATGCCAACAATAAGGATTGCGTCCGCCTACAGTCCTACACCATGTCACTTACCGAAACAGAAGGACACTGAAGACATCACAAGAGAGTTCAAGCATGCCCTTCACGCGCGCAGATGGTCCCATGCACTGTGCCAGCCAACATCATAATATACGTCGATCTATTTATCTTATCTTGTTCTTATACCAATCCCACAAACCCTCCAATCACCCCCAAAATATCTTCTACTCCCATGCTCCCCAACTCCTCCCAAAATATTTGTAATAGTTGCTTATATCTTTACTCCAGCCATCGGTCGGTCGGTCTATATTTACTCAGGCCCAATCCCCACTTTTCCTTTTTTTTGTCTTATTATCTAGTCCAACTTGCGCCTGACCCCTTCCCTCAAATGACCACGTGTTCACTCATCTATTCACAAGCATTCTCCATTCATTCCTGTTTATTACTGTCGATAGCCGCCAAAATCACCACAAAGCCAGAGCGAGCCCTTTTCACCCGCAAAAGACATCAATCAAACAACACAGAATAAAGACAGACTATGTACAACAACCTAGCACCAATAATTTAGCTAGGTATGATACTATCCTGTCAAGGTCTAAAGACTGGCCCGATACTAGGTACGAGACTATTCCTGCTAGGTTAGACACTAGCACTACTAAGTACGATACTAGATTGTCATGTCTGAAGACTGACCCTGCTGAGTGTTCTAGTAATTCTGCCAAGTACAATACTAGCTCTGCCAATTCTGGCTATACGTTGTGTTCAAAACCAACAACAGTGCACCGAGTGGTACCTGTGAGGCCCGAAGCTCACTTTCTGGGTCATAGACCGGAGTTACGAGTTTACGACAGCAGAGAATCACCTCAACACCTTCCCTAGCTTGTGGTACGATACCTTGCAAAGCTAGTGGTTCGAGACCTAGCATCGGCGAAGAAGATAGAAGAAACTCTTGAGGTATGCCCAGCCCAGAAGTTGAGGGCTGACCGAAAACCAACTAAGGACGAGAGCCGACCTAGAAGCATAGCACCAGTACGAAGCAACAAATCACTAAGTTCCCCCTCGACACCAGGAAAGCCGCTAAAATAATAATATTCCGTAGCGAGTCTCTAATTTAACGAGTCCCTTCTTTTCAGCTAAAGTATTTCTAAATATACAACACAGGCACTGTCCTTGCTTCTCCCCTATTCAAATACCGGTACTCGAAACTTACGATTGGACATTCCCGTACCAACGTAGTGATATACAGTAATAGATAGTAGGAAATCATTATCATTCCTTGTGAACATAATAAATACCGGTACTATAGTTGAATGACTAGAGAAAAATTTGCTTTTTATATCGATGAGGCAATCTAACTATGCTAAACTCAATTTCTGAAACTTAATAAGATAAGCACTCAAACTCACCATGTCCATTTATATAAACTGTCTAATACCGGTATATCTATTTCACTGTTTGTAAATACAGTTTGATTCAATCTAAGAACTCGCATCTATGTAATTCCATAAATATAATCACGCCTATTAGTAGTGTACCGTAACATGTTTCATATTAAAGAACGGTATGCAAGCATTCAAGCACTAAATTGTAAATACAGCATTATTTTGTTACTTATCTAGGCTATGATTTTTATGTATTTGAGATCTCATTGCGTTTTGTGTGAAACTATATAATTATATTCGTGTAGAACTGAAAACGTTACGTACGGTACGGTACCTAATTATTTAACTTGCCTTGTATTTTATCGTATTAATTGATATTGGTTCAGGAGTAATTTATCGAGAGGCCTTCCCTAGTGGTTAAGGCCCCATTAATTGCACTTTCCATTCACATATGCATAGCCTACGTGAGTTGCAGTTGTTGGGGTGTGTGTACATGCTTAGATTGATATGCAGGATTCGAAGTTGCATAATACATCGTAGGCAGTGTCCACCATTCTTTAACTGCCTTCTGGTGTAATGCATAAGGTGTTGATATTCGGTGTGAGCGTCCTGGGTTCGAATCCACGGACTGCCACATGTGTTTGTAATATTTCATTAATTGATTTTAGGAGTAGAGTTGGTCGTTGGATAGAACATAATAATTATATATAGACTTCTCAGCTTCTCCCTTTTAGTAGAACTCGCCAATATCCAGATGTGTTCTAGCATAATACACCGTACATTTTAAACCCAGAGAATATTCAGATATATTTATTACGCATGACAGTAATACCTCAAAAATGTGATCCTTGTTTGCATTTATCCTACAGCGATATTAACCATCGGAATTGGTTTAGCGAGTAATATACCGGTACTCTGCTACATACAGTACAACAAATACAAATATGCTAAGATAGGTTTCACCATTTTCTTTACTATCTTAAGTCTTGCTTCAATAGATAACTTTACCATATCACACTGAAACAAAATGCCTAATATTCCGTACTTTACAATTGATGTACCTTAATCACATTTAAAAGTACGGTACGGTACTCTATTTTTTGTTAAGGACATGAGTAAGGTCGAACATAGGCTATATATAAAATATTCTACTATAATTAAGTTATTAAACTAGCGACCTCAACATAAAGGAACTCAAATACCAAAGATCTTCGCTGGATCACAAAGTTTCGGTTCTTGTTAAGCTTTTAATCTGTAGCGGTGTTCTCGCGGAGTTGACTTAAGCCCTTACAAAATTAGTTGTTTCCTTCATGGCCTCGTTCCAGCTTTAAGATGTCTTGGCTGCACTGTTAGCGCTTTAATATTTGGAGATGGGGCATTTTCATAAATCTATTTAATCCATATCTTCAGATGTCTCAAATTTACGTTATGGAATATATATCTTGTTTTCCTCGTTCATTTAATAAAAGACGATAAGTTAACTTTCCAGATAGGCTATCTCACTGAATTTGATGAGTTGCAGTCATAGCATATAGTACTGTATCACCTTCATAACTTCGACTTTTAGATGAAGACATTAGCACAGATGAACAAACCTTTAGGCCTATATTCAAGTTTTGCTTAGTTGGACTGCAATGTAATCTGACCTTACAATGAGAGAAAAGTTAAGTTGGAGGGCTGATGATGGGGAATGACTTTTTACTTGACTGAACAAATTTGCTTTGCGAGTTTCATGTGCCGTTAAGTTGAACATTGTACCGTACTGTAAATGTGAAGATCAAGTAAGGTACGGTACTGTAAGTGTTTAGGCCTTAGTTTGAACTGCAGTTTGTAATATGTGTAAAATCTGTAAATGTACCGTACAGTACTACTTTTATAAATCTACTTCATTCCCAGCAGACACTTTTCATAATTATCTGTGAAAATTATGATGTACCGGTACTGTAAGTGTGGTAGTGAAGAGAGAGTGTACTGTGAGAGTGAAGCTGGTGGGTGGTTGGTGAGATAAGGCACGAGTACACAGGGGGATCTCGCCACTACCGCTTCTTATCTCGTCCAAAGGTTTCAGTAAGTGCTTGTTGCTCCAGGCTCTAACCTTCATCCCAATCTAACTACTCTCACACTCACTCTTTCTCACTACACACATACGGTACATTCATCTCTATGCTTATACTACTATGGGTTTCAGAGGCTGTGTGGCATCGTTTTTCGGGAATAACTTATTAACAAACAGTTGGATCAGTATGATATTTTGACACAGCTTTATTCACACCGTCCCCCAATTTTTGTCAATATATTGCATTACCAAAAGTGTAGAAATAAGCCACTTGTCCCTGTGTCATGAGGTTAAACTCGCACACTATTGACTAAGAAACGGACAAGTCTACCTTGACTTACCTGTGAGAACCACCAAACCATTATTGCTCCTCCATCAAACACGGTAGTTATCAGCCACCACCCAACCCTATTATCGCCTTTAAATACAATGTATCTGTCAATATCAAGTATAAATATACAAATATGTATTGTTGTATATGTATACTTGATATGGACAGATTACGTGAATTTAAAGGGGATAATAGGATTGGGTGGTGACTGATAACTACCGTGTTTGATGGAAGAGCAATAATGGTTTGGTGGTTCTCACAGGTAAGTCACGGTAGACTAGTCCGTTTCTTAGTCATTAATGTGCGACTTTAACCACATGACACAGGGACAAGTGGCTTATTTCTACACTTTTGGTAATGCACTATATTGAAGAAAAAAAAATAGGGGACGGTGTGAATAAAGCTGTGTCAACATATCATACTGATCCAACTGTTTGTTAATAAGTTATTCCCGAAAAACGATGCCAAACGGCCTCTGAAACCCATAGTAGGTAAGACCTTGATGAACAAGGAGGTATGGAGGACGAGTGAGAATGGAACTACAATTGAGGGTTCATCTATTCTAAGCAGTTCAAGTAGTCATAAAGGGACAGATTGTGTGCACCTAGAGTGTACAGTGCCGGTATTCAACTATTTTTTTCTGTTGTGTACGGTACATTGAAATACTTTATATGTCTATGAAAGAGACAAAAGTCAAAGATGTCTGCAACAAGTGTCTTCCCCCAAAGTTAAAAGGAGTGATATTCGCTATCGGATTTTTTTTTTTGTCTTTGTATTGAAAAGAAGTGTGGTGTGTTCCTGTAGTGAAATGACACGGTAAGGGAAGCCAGCCAAATGAAACCGGTGTTACTGCAACTCCTTATCACATGCCTATAAGATCTCTCCATTGCTGCTCCATTGGTAACTTAGGCTCAGTTACTATAACATAATCAGAACTATTATGTATATCACTTAGAAGTGTGTAGTGTATAAATAAGACCTTCCCTCACTTAAGTTTATCGACCCCTTAAACCCCATCCCTTATCTATCACCTCTCTCATAATCAAAGCTACCACCAACTTTCTTATCAATGTTATCTCCCTCACTCAACTAGCCTCTCTCGCTCGCTCACTCTCCTTCTCCCTCTCTATCTCAATATTCAACACACACTCACGCCTTGTGAGTAAGGCGTCCGGTAATTTTAATATGGCTTTTATCAGACAATGTATTCATATATAAAGTAACTCGCTAAACTTCAAATTTTCTAAAACCTATTAAAAGAGTTCTTATCTACTCAACCTTCGCCTTGCCAGTCACGTGTTAATGTTCTTTTTCCTCATCAACACTGCTCACCCACTTTCACTAAATACCGGTAACTCCAATACCAGTCGCAAATCATTAGTTTTACTAATTACAAACGGTACCGTACATCTACCTCCCACTTCCTAAATGTTCATCACACCTCCCTTGAACGTCAACTTCCTTCCATCCACTCTCTTAAATCGTTACCACCCCCAAAATACACACACCACCATTTTACCTCATTAACTCTCCCCCGAGTAATCATTAATGAAAGTTCGAAGTCTTCTGTTCTTCAATTTGCAAGTAACCTACATATTTGAAAGCGTAATTGTTAATAATTATGATGTATAAACAAATAATACAACTTAAGTAAACATGTTGTGTTGCATAAATGCATACCGGTAGGCTACCGATAATAGCATTACATAACGAAAATACTTAAAGTTCACTATTTTTTTTTTAGTGTACACACCATCTGCTACAACTTACAAATACACACTACCACCCCAATTACTCCTTGAGCACTACCGTAACCCCTGAAATACACTCCATCTTCTACGATAAAAAAGGAAAATGTTTAGCTACATTTAGCAATAACCATTTGCCGTGGGATACAGAAATAGTTGAGGGGGAGGGGGGACCCCTTCCCCCCAGGAATTATTGACACTCATATTTTTAACCCATGATTCGAACCTAGTTATTATAACAGAAGGGGGCAAAAACTCCCTCATAATAAATTTCCGACAGTACAGACATACCCGGTACCGGTACTGTATATACCAATGTATTATGTGACATGACAATTCCGTAGGCCACACAAAAACCAATGGGTATCGCGGCTGTCACACCGTAATATCCTACCAAAGTGGTCTCAGGCTTATCAATTTTTAAAAGTAAAATCTCCCAGTAACCTAACCTACCCTAGACGTACATAGGATACCAGTACAAGACTAACTCTTACCTTACCAGGGTGTACTTGTCCCTATTTAGTACCCAGTGCATAGGATACAAGAAAAACCCTAACCTAACAGCTAGCACATGGCACTGGTACGGTTTGTAGTACATGGGATGCAAGAGTAACCCTTACCTACAACCTAGTAAGTGTCCACGTGCCGTCTATGGGAGATATGGACAACCTTTTTACAGTTAATTTTACTATCTATCTATATCCTCAAGCCCAATCCCCACTTTTCCTATTTTTGTATTTGTATTTTCCTCTATTTTATTATTTTATTTTAGTTTGTATTTTCTTGGGGGTGGCCGACTCAAGACAGAGCAAGACCAGGAAAGCAAAAAACACAAGACAAAACAACAAACAAAGACAGACAAAACACAAAATTCACACACATTAGGTCACCCAGGAGAATACCCAGAGACCAGGGACACCAAGGTCGCTCCAGCACTCCCCCGGCCCCCGACCACCCGGAGAGGCTCCGATCTCGGCAGGCAGACATGTTGCAGTGGAGCCAAAGCCACAAGCCCGCCCACCACACTTCCAGGCGCGCCCTTCATAATAATCGTCTCCCCGGGCCCGACCCCTCCACCAAATGACCAAGTGTTCACTCAACTATTCTCAAGACTCAAGCATTCTCCATTCATTCCTGTTTATTACCACTTCCTTTGCAGGTTTTACAAGTTTGTTATTTCCCTTAATATTGATTGGAGAGGGTTGTCACATGTATTACTAAGAAGTGTAGGTTATGGTAATTCCATAATAGGCCTAGACTTTCAAATTTCTGGGACAATTCTTGGTCAGTCTCCTTAATATATACCGGTACCATACCCAGAGTTGTAGATGTATGAAATATATAATTTGCAGTGATAGCTCAGTCTTTTTAATATATAGGCTACCCTAGTTGTAGATGTGTAAATAGATTGCAGTGAGCAGTGATTAGCTCAGTTTAATTTTTGTAATATAGCCTATACCTAGATGTGTGGAATAGATTGCCTAGATTACATATGAATTTATAGTGGGGAAATAAGAATTTGACTTCTTCTAGTGGAGTGGTTAACTCAGTCTATTTAATATATACCGTACACAGAGTTGTAGAAGAGTGGAATAGATTGCCTAGTGGTGCAGTGATTAGCTCAAGAACGGTAAAAAATTGCAAGCGCAAACTAGATGTCATGAATGATATGAGTTGGGTGTGAATGAGATCTGCCTCGTGTGGGCCAGTCGGCCTTATGCAGATTTCCGATTTCTTATGGCTTATGTCCCATTACTACAACGGTAAAAGTTTATCACCAACCATTTACGAGTTTTTCAGGTAATTTGTTGTTTTGTTGTTTAATACCGAAGACTGTCGCATTTCAGTATTTTCAATATTAGCCTAACCCTAACTTAACCGAAAACTACCCTGTCTCGCTGACGGTCTAAACCCAGCTCACGTTCCCTGTTTATGGGTGCGCGACGGTCTAATCCCAGCTCACGTTCCCTGTTTATGGGTTCGCGACGGTCTAAATCCAGCTCACGTTCCCTGTGTTATGATGGGTGAACAATCCAACAGTTGCTCGTATTTCACTTATAGTGATTTTGCGACGGTAATTACATGTACACCAACAAAGTATCGTTCATGAAAATGATAAAACACTGATAATCACCGATGGGGCCCGTAACTGGTTGGTCATAAACTAATACCCCACAGGTTTTCCATTCCTCCAAGCAAATCCCAACCCATCCACATTTCTCCCATTCCCCCAAACTACAATAGCCTACACAACACCCTTCCACCATCCTACTCCTACACCACCCGACATAATGCTTACAAAACTTTCACCTGCCTGTCCTTTTACATCTACAGCACTTCCCCCACCCTACCCTATATAATTCTCCCACCCTCCCCCGCCCCTCATCACCCCCAACAACCCTCCCACCCCAACCTTCAGTGTTGACCTTCCCCCTAGTAGTACTGGTTCCCATCCGGCTCCTCAGCACTCTCACACCCGCACATAAATATACACCCCTAAGAAAATCACACTAAACATTCCGCAACCTTCACATTTATATAAACTACACATTCAGATGCACCATACATTTTTTTTCATGAACATACAGTACACCAAATATTTCGAGCAAGTGTATAAATAAGCTCTACAAGTACAGCAGTGTTCAAAAGTCCCGTGGTAACCTTGACTGTTTACCGTACCGTACTGAAACCCATGTACATTTATTTATTTATCCTTGGCAGTAAATGGGTAGCCTTATTGGTAAAGACTCCAACTCAATATAAGTTATTCATTCAAATAACATCAATATATAATTTAGTTTGTCGGTGAACATGTGACTCCAACTGTACGTCAACCCTACGCTCTGGTATAGCCTATGCCGGTCTCCACAAAAAACTTGAGTGGCTGACAAGGACTTACATAAAAAGGGAGATAGAATGAAGTGGTGTGTGTGTGTGTGTACACGGGAGAGAGTAAGAGTGTAGCCTATATGAAAGTGTGTATGCGCGAGTGGCTGTATGTATGTGGGAATGTGATATTGTGAGTGTGTGTGCTGGCTGCCTGCCTCTCACCACTACAACCACCAGTATCGTCACACTCCCACGACACATCCACACACACGCATCTGTATTAAACTCCTGTCGTCTACAATATTTATTAAAACTACACTCGTTGGCTAACGATCATTCGAATAACTAAGTCAAAAATCCACGGGCTGCACCTCGAGGCAAAATGGTCTAAAAAAATGTGATCACAATGAAACGACAATGTCTGAAACGGTTTTACACACATAAATTAACATTAGTAGCAACATATGACATCAGTTTCATTCCGTCACAATTAGAAACACCGTTATCACTGACCAACACAATCCTTACTATAACACACGCTTACTGCAAATCTCAAGACATAACAGGACACTTACACTGTCAGCAGATGTTAAGCTTGGTGTTGTATACTGTAGTAGGGAAGGCTAGACGGCTTGCAGGAGAAGGTAGTGTGTGCAGGGCAGGAGGTTTACAGGCCGGGGTACAGTATGGCAGGACAAGAGAGCCGTGTAAGTACTCCCGCACCAGACTACAGCAGCGGGGCAACTACTAGCACTGACTGTGGGGCCCTGTAGTAGGTATCACACACGCATCACCCACTGGTTATCAGCAGGTGGCTCCACTTCCACAGGTGATAACAGCAAATCCGGCGTTTCACTGTATTAATGCCACGCTGCCACTTCACCACCACTACTACTACACTGACTCGGTACACTGGTATCTTAAACAACTACCACAACAACTGCTAACCCGAGCCGTGTGGTCCTGCTAGCGGCGTGGGGACGTGGTGGAGACTGGCCACGTGGCTGCCTGGGATGTCCCGCACCACCTCCCTCCCTCTCTCCCTCACCCCGCGTCCCTGGGCCTCCCTCTCAGTTCCCCCCCACCACCATCATGTCCCCCTCCCTCATCCATTCACGTACTGCTACGCTCCTTCCCTTGTTTGTCCCCATGCCTTTCTCCCATATTTCTATAATACTTCCTACCTAATTTGTTTACAGCTCCGCTATAAACTCATTATCATCACCACATTGAAAGAGTTCAACGTAGAGATACCGAAATGATACAAACCATAAGAGGAGCGACCCAAGCGCAGAATTAAGAGGCGAACTAATTCAAATGCTAAAAATCATCAAAGGCATCGACATGAACTGTACAATCGACCAATCAAAATTCACGCGGGGAAATGGTTGCAACATCATTTGTAAGTCTTTGAACTCACATGAGTCTAAGAATGTCTTATTCAATCCAGTTGTGAACTTGAGGAATGGGCCTCCTCGAGATGCTATAGACTGCAGCACCGTTGATTCCGTTAAACATCGCCTGGGCATCGCCTTAGACCCGCAGGTGATTGCATGTGTACATTTATTACTTTTTTTGTCTCAGTTACATAATTAACTAAGATGTTACTCACTTTTCCGTAAATATACAAAGGATCACTTAAAGCTGTGTTATGTTATTAACCCATATTGTTCCCTATTAACATCTAACCCTGCCAGGGACATTAGTCGTAGGGCAGTATGTCACTCCAATTGTCCCTTACCCACAGTTGAACACTTTGAAAAGCAGTGATTTAGAGGGCAAGCAGCCTTGAGGGGTCGCTAAATCTGATGTTGCTTGACTTCCTTTGTACTCTCTTATTAAACCAGTAACGTGTTTCGTTGTTGTTCCTTCTCTTATTTACCTCAATACGTTTCCTCCATATCGTTAATTTTCTATCGTTCGTTTTAGTTGGTTCCCTTCCATATCCAAGATTCCCCTTCCCTCTCTTGTAACCTCCCGCCGTAATGTCCCACGCTCGTATGACCAGTCACATTGTTGTCCGTTTTTCCCCTTTCCTCGTATCGCTTATTTGTCTCTCTCTTGTTCGTCTTGTTGGCTTCCTTCAATGTAATAGGTTAGATTACAGTTTTGATGTATTCAAACTCCTCTCTTCCCTACCGGTACCCACATATTATTATAAGAACATAAGAACATGGGACTCTGCAGAAAGCCGATTGTTCCATACAAGGCAGATCCCTCTCACACCCAAATAATCTCGTCCACATGTCTATCTAATTTTATCTTGAAGCTCTCTATCGTTCTTGGTCCCACTATGGTAGCCGCTAGGTAGCCTATTCCACATTATCTACAACTATGTTACTAAACCAATATTTGCCTATATCTTTCCTGAAACAAAATGTATCCAATTTGAACCCATTTGTTCTAGTTCTCTCGCTATCACTGGGTTTTAGTAAATCATTCATGTCCCCTTTATTAATCCCACTTACCCACTTGAACCACTTACTATCATAACCCCTCTAACTGTGTTTCTCCAACGAATGTAAGCCTAATTTCTTCAACTTTTCTTCATATGGAAGAATTCTAATATTATGGATAATTTGTTTTATTCTTCGTTGTACTCTCTCCAAGGAATCTATGTCCTAAGACACCAACATTGAACAGCATAATCCAAATGTGGCCTCACTAACACCAAATACAATACATCTGCTTTTCTGTTACTTACTATGCCCTTTCCTTCTCTCCTTTCCCGTTATACATTCTCAACCCAAATGGTACAACACTCAAGCATACAAAAACTTCAAACCAATATAATACCATAATGAACATTTCTTAAAAGGAAAATATTTGTACTCGACTAACCTGATCGCTGAACCATGTGCATGTGTGCAACTATGATTTAACCCTTTCAGTACCCAAGACGTGTTATATATTATAATAGCTATATTTAGACAATATCATGGAGCTTAGGAAGGATCTGTGGTAGTGAAAATGGTTGGTTGAGTAGCTTGAAACCTTATTATTGCTAAAGGGTTCTTCCTAAGCTGAACAAACTCGTCTAATAGTTGCCAGAATATGATAAAAAGAACCACATCTAAGGCCTACAGCCCCTAACTCCCAAATCTAATCAATTGTGTCTGCGGCCAGTCCTCTTTCCCACTCTACATCTTTTCCCGTTTGTTTTATTTTTCATTCCATTCCCATTCCTATATATAATATCAACTCACTATACTCGACAGCCTTTCTCCATTCGAAACATTTCAACTGCATTGTTTCAATTTGGAGGCAGTATAAAGTAATGCTCACCATAAACACTCCAGCAAAGTACGCATATTACCCAAAGGTTCTCATACGTCTTATGTGAAGGTCATTATCTTCACATTACATGTATAAGGATAAAAGTTGGATATTTTAGGTGGAATATTAAAGTTATTATTGCTTGACCCATTAAAGTACCTCCAAATTGAAACAACGTCGTTAATATTTATAAGACTAGAGAATAGAGAGACTAAACAACAATATGAAACTATACACGAAATGAGAATTAGATAAAGGACTAAGAGATAAGTGAAAAAGTTGAATCACTCCCTCACTCTCACTCACTTTAGATGTAAATATCGTATTTATGAATGTACTCTGTCTACTTCCCCCACCCCCACCGACCCTCTCCCTGTATATATATATATATATATATATATATATATATATATATATATATATATATATATATAGATAGATAGATAGATAGATAGATAGATAGATAAATAGAGAGAGAGAGAGAAGCAAGACGAATGTGATTGCAGGAGGGCGATAAGGAGAAGAGGAGAGGTGATGAGGTGTAATAGTGATCAATGATACAAGGGAAGACAAGTATAACAGGTCGAGGGAGGGAGTTAAACATCTCAACATTACTATACTGTATAATAATAGTCATTGCAAATTATATATGGATAGAAAGACGAACAACGCCAATACAATTCCAAATGACGAAGCAGAGAGAACATGTGTGTATTGCGTACACGATGGTTGCCTCGCGTTGTTGGTGTTCAATACACAAACCTTATTACAACCCACTATTATTAATTTTGGGGAATTCACAACGGTCTCAGACACATACAGCAAGAAGGAAAATCGTTCGTAAACAAGGATAGTGGGCGATATCTTCCTATTGTATGGCTGTAACTATTCTAAACGAAATATGGCAACAAATCCCGTTATATCAAGGGAACACTGATTATCCATCTCAGCAACAATTATGTTAATATATCATAGGCTTGCATCGCCAAACAGGAGAGCAAAATGAAAAATGAAAAAATGCCTTTTGGGTTGGAATAGAGAACAAAATAGTAATGATGGGTAGACAGGAGATGGAATGACACTAACACTTGGTGAGAGAGGAGGAGGAGGACGTGGATGAGTACAAGAGACAGACTAAACTTAAGGGTACAGTGGTGGAGCTCGCACATTGCCACACAATATACCCGCTGTGCCCCCCCCCCCCCCACCTAACTCTCACAGTCTCTCTCTCTCTCTCTCTCTGGGGAGGTAATTCAAGGTTATTAAGTGTGACTGAGTGTATGTGTGAGAGAGAGAGAGAGAGTGTGTGTGTGGGAACAAGAGATGGACTATAGGGCGAGGAGGTAGAATACCACACAATGTGCCCCCAGACTGTGTGTGTGTGTGTGTGAGAGAGAGAGAGAGAGTGTGAGGGTGTCCGTGAGTGAGCACAAGAGATTAACTAAAGGGCACGGTGGTAGATTACCACACAATGCCCCCAGACACATGCTCTCATGCTAGCTCTAGCTCTAGCTCTCGCTCTCTCTCTCTGCGTGTTGTGGATTAAGTGGTCAGCTCTCCTTTCCTTTCATTGAGACTTACACACAAGCTACCACTCTTACAAATACCCTTGTTCTCTCACACTTTAGCTAACATTCTCGTAAATACACACGCTCTCTCAAACAGCCTTACAGTAAGTCTCTCAATTTCACAAACAGCTTCACGTTCGAAGTTCTCGCAATTTTGGTGTCATCTTTAGTTTCCATATTCATGAAGTCATAACGATCTCACAACTATTGTCTCAAATAACCGTTGTACATCTATCACTACCCCACAGACGACCTCCCCCTCCCCCCCCCCCCTTCTCTCTCACGTTACTACACAGACAGCAACCTTGCCTTCTTACACTTCTCATATTATTGCTGACTCATAAACAATATTTGTCATTGTGAAGCTACTGATCTCACGTAGGCTACTATATTCTTCCAACTAGTGTACTAAAACAATACATACACATGTTCTTAAACAACAACGAAGGGCGGTGCGCTCCTCGGTGCCACTAGCAAGAGTGGCGAACTCCACATAGGTGAGGTTGGAGGAGGTATCATACGAGAGCTTTTATCCTCAAATTTCAATAGTCAATTCTTTCTGGCAAAATTTCCGGGGTCTTTTATATTAGTATCGGAAACTAAATTGAAGATATATTATTTAAGGTAGGTGTACTTGTATACGGCATTAACATAAAAACAACCAGAGCAAAATTGCCTTAGCAAGTTGCAGGAAAAATGTTCGCGTGATGCCGGCTTTACTGTTACCATAAGGGGGTTGTGTGTGTGTGACTCACAGTACCCTAGTGGAATTCTAATTACAAAAAAACATGGTGACTTATATTGTTACGTCTGTATAGTCTCTCTCTCTCTCTCTCTCTCTCTCTCTCTCTCTCTCACTCACTCACTCTCACTCTCACACATTTATTCATTATTGAGTTATGCATGTCACTCCCTGGGTATAAGACGGTCGTGTCTCGTCACTCACTGTTTAAATTGGTCAACCGGTGTTTCACTCACATTCTAAGATAATTGGTTCAGTCTTTGCCTCATCTTACAGTATCTAAGATAATTGGTTCAGTCTTTGCCTCATCTTACAGTATCTAAGATAATTGGTTCAGTCTTTGCCTCATCTTACAGTATCTAAGATAATTGGTTCAGTCTTTGTCTCATCTTACAGTATCTAAGATAATTGGTTCAGTCTTTGCCTCATCTTACAGTATCTAAGATAATTGGTTCAGTCTTTGCCTCATCTTACAGTATCTAAGATAATTGACTCAGTCTTTGCCTCATCTTACAGTATCTAAGATAATTGGTTCAGTCTTTGCCTCATCTTACAGTATCTAAGATAATTGGTTCAGTCTTTGCCTCATCTTACAGTATCTAAGATAATTGGCTCAGTCTTTGCCTCATCTTACAGTATCTAAGATAATTGGTTCAGTCTTTGCCTCATCTTACAGTATCTAAGATAATTGACTCAGTCTTTGCCTCATCTTACAGTATCTAATATAATTGGTTCAGTCTTTGCCTCATCTTATAGTAATATATCTTATTGGTCTCCGTTTTATATTGACGTTACGTATAAATAAAACAATAAAGCAATATATAAATTTATTTGAAATTTAAAACAAAATATATAAACCTAGAAAATAACGTAAAGACAATCACACATTACTAAGTCCCTTGGTTTACTAACCAGAAAAGCGTAAACCAATATATATATATGAAATATAAATAAACATATGAAGAAGTAGTTGAGCAAAGTTGCCATAAACAAACAACCCATGTATGTTATTAACCACGACCACAACAGAGCTCCAGCCTACCACCAGGGCAGCTCGCCAACACCTGTAGGTGCTGGAGAGGAGGAGGAGACGATGGTGACTTTCTGGGGAGATGGGAGAAGCTGAAGTGGGGTTAACATACGGGGGACCATGATAGTCCGATTGGTCTCCCTAACATCATGCCCTACGACAAGTGGACCTCACCCTCTTCAGGAGCCACTACCTCACCTCCTGGTAACAACATCGCCCGGTCACACCATCAACGAGGGGATCAAGACCAACATCATCTCCTTCTTCACCTTCATCATATCTCCACCATCTCCCACCTTCACCAACACCACGTGGCCATGTTGCTCAAGAGACAAAACAAAACATGAAAAATAGCAAGGTGGTTAGCCCACCAGCTTTTATCTCTCCAACTCTTCATCCTTCAAAACTTCGTTCTCCACTAGACCCTTGTACTTTTAACCTTGAAGCAACCTAGCTTCAATCTGATTCTGATTGTGATTCTATTAACCAATCTATGCAAGTATTAACAAACCCAGGCAGCACCCGGCGCTATACAAATCACTACACTAATATGAGTATACACAGAGGCACAAGACAGTCAACTTTACAAAACAAACATACACAAAGACGGCTCAGGAAAGTGTTGAAAGGAGAGATGCGAGGGGGGAGTGATGTGAGAGAGGAGAGACATATGAGGCGAGAGGTGAAAGAAGAGGAGAGAGAGAGGGCGGGGGGGGGGGGTATATAAACAAGAAGAGCTGAGAGGAGATGGAGATGGATAAAGAAGGCATAGAAACGGCAAGATATATAAGAGGAGGGAGGGAGAAGAGGAGAGAGAACGAAAGTGATATGCAAGTGGGAGGGCCATTATTGATGAAACCTTGATGCACAGGAAGGACAATTAAGAGGGAACTGAGAAGATACTCTCAACAGGAAAGGCATGAATGGGATAGCTTAGTGGGGGTGTGGGGAACGGTGATACCACTAGAGTAAGAGGGAAGGAAGGAGTATGAGCGAACTGAAATTATATTTAGGATAATTGAAAGTGAAGAGGAAAGTAAAGAGTAGTATACAAAGAGATAGACTGGGAGGATTGAAGGGTAAAGAGAAGGAAGGGGAGGTAACGCATGAGGAAAAGATGGGTAGTAGAAGAGGGACGGAGGGAAAGAGGGTTGGGAGAAGTGGAGGGAGCTAAGGAAGAAATTGGTGGAAGAAGGGGAGAAGGGAATAGAGGTTCGAGGCTAGGAGGAAGTAAAGCGGGGAAGAGGAAATAGGTAGTGGAGAGGGACATGGAGGATGGAAGAAGGGGTGGAGGAATGGAGAAGAAGGGGTGTGAAGAAAGGACAACATTTGTTTCGTAAAGGAAGAGGGTGGTAAAAGGTAGGAGGGAAGAACATATTAGATGAAGAAAAACTGAGAATGGGGCGAAGAAGAGAGAGGAAAAAGGGTGTGAGGACTAAATTCAAGGGAGGACTAAAGCAGGAAGGAAGGAGAGGGAGAAAGGATATAAGCGATGCAATGAAGGGAAAGGAAGTAAGGGTAAGAGAGAGGGGGAGGGGGTGGTAGTGGTAGCAGGTGGAATGTAGCAACAGGTCTTATTAGTACCAACGCAGCAACGGTCTACAGGTAACAGGTGGTCGTTGCTTCCTTACACTCACTGCCGGTATAATACCTACATGGAGCCTCTTATACATAATAATACTTATTGTTGTTTCCCTTCCTTTGTACTCTATTGTACAGTCATAAGCCATAATACATATACACTTTTGAATTTTGGAACCTTTAACTCTTTGAGCACGATGACGCCTTGTTTACCTTATATTCTGGCTAGCATTAGGTGATTGTATGCAATTTAGGAAGGTCCTATGTTATTCAGATGGTCTATTGAGAGAGTATTTACCCCTTTGAGTCCTAGACATAGATTATAAGCTAAACAAAATCGCTTAACGAAAACCAGAAAAAGACGAAAATTACGTCATCGTGCTCTAAAGCATTAGGGATAGTTTACAGAAGTCTCTTAATTCGTTTGGGCTCGATGCAGATTCAAATGGGTGTATAGTTACTATGGCTAATAACTACTAAACCCACACATGATTTTACCGACTTCTCTTTATATCATACCCTACTTCCTTATTCTATTATCACCAACTTCAATGGAGATAATTTATTATAACGAAATAAGTACGGTACACAAGAAGATTTGAAACATTTATTTTCTAATAAACACTTCTTTCGTCAGGTATACACACACACTTCATGATTTTTCACTGCATTGCGTATTTTTAACTCACCAGTCATTCCTTTCTAAACAAGTATTTCTTCAATACTTCTCGAGTTCCCTATCATACATAATACACATTCCTTAACTACATTTTATTTGATTGCATTCATAAACTTACTGAACTGCTTTACACAATATCATTAGTAAACTTATTATTTTATTCATTTCATAACCTTACCTCATAATTCAACATTACATTACCGGTACTTTGTCTTCACTCCTATATAGCCACCGTACTTCATCACTACAATTATCACCATCCAAATTTTGCTATTACACTTATTAATTGTTTCTAAATAACGTTCTTCAGTGTTACTCGCCATTTTGATCAGTAAGGATGCTCATTATTTCCCTGTCGCTATCTACACTACAAACTGTACTCGCTGAAGCGTAGATACCTTTAGATACCTTTAGAAGAGAACGTTACCTAATAATATACACGTGGAAAATAGCAGAGGGTTTAGTACCAAACCTACATACCCCGATAGTCATGAAATTCAGTGATAGGGGAGGCTGGGAATGCGATATCCCCCGGATGAATAACAGGGGTGCTATGGGCTCTCTGCGAGAGGGTTGGTTATCACACAGAGGCCCACGTCTCTTCAACAAACTCCCACGGCGAGTAAGAGACATGAGGGGCGTCTCGTTAGACAACTTCAAGAGAGCCCTCGATGTCGACCTGCAAAAAGTGCCAGACGAGCCCATCTTCGTAGGAGAGCGTGCTGCCCCTTCGAACAGTCTGCTGCACCAAATCACCTCCCAAAACGAGGGGCGGCACGCTCCTCGGTGCCGCTAGAAGTGTGGCGAACTCAACACAAGTAAGTAACCCTCTTTTACGGTGCCAGGACAGGTCACCAAGTAGACATTTTCAACCATAAGTTATCAATCAGTACCAAAGCAGCCAATATTGTTAGGTTTGGTTAAATTAAAGTACGACTATAAGCTGGCACTATCAAACAAATCCGGTGTATTTCCAACTGACGGTAAATTGTAAAGTTCCTATCAAGATTTTTCTGTTATTTAGAAGATTTTGTAGTGAAATATGGTGCTAATTATATAAATTTGGTCTCAATATGATGCAGAGACATAGTAGTTTCATATTTTTCCATTAAGCATCAATAAAATAGCTGCTAAGGGATTCAATGTATCGTCAGTTGAAAAAACAAAAAAACAAAACAGAGTATAGTTTAGCTGATCCTGTTTGAGTTAGAAGTGGTTGAGCTTTAGTGTTTGAGTTGTCCAGGAACCCTTCTTCACAACACTCGGCTTCATGGTTATCATTATATCCATCACCGGTAATAACAACACTTCACCAGCCATGCTACACAACACTCGGCTTCATGGTTATCATTATATCCATCACCGGTAATAACAACACTTCACCAGCCATGCTACACAACACTCGGCTTCATGGTTATCATTATATCCATCACCGGTAATAACAACACTTCACCAGCCATGCTACACAACACAGTAAGGGAAAATATCACACTTTTCTAGACCCCCTTCTTCCTCATGATTAGCCCCATTTGTTTTGAGATTATAAGACGTTCGCCATATTAGTTTCGCGATTCTAAGACATTTCACCCCATTTCGTTGTCAATATAAGGACCTTCCGTTCCATTTAGGTGTCGATTATTTCCTGGCGAGCGATAGCAAGCCTATAATTGTAGGAGGAACTGACCTTCGGCCGGGACAATTTTCTACCGAGAAATATACAAATTTACGGGGATGTAGGGGGTATTTTGTTAAGCTTGATGGAGGTCTAGCGAGGAAACTAATAATATAATAAATAAATACATAAATTATCAGACTAAAATATAAACCCTATCCCCTTAAGGGGGCTCACCTGTTTTTGTTCTGTCCTTTTCTCTCTTTCTCTGGCTTGTATCCATTTGGCCCCATTCAGCCTACTGTTTTAAGACGTGTATCCCCATCCAGGTGTCAATTTTTTACTGGTGAGCGGTAGCGAGCCAGCATATTTTTTATTTTTGTTTGACAGCAGGCTAAATTTGTACATTTTTTGATAGAAAAATGTCTCCGGCGAAGCCGGATTTCTTCATACAATGCTGGCTCGCTATCGCTCGTCAGGAAGAAATCGACACCTAGATGGGGATAAACGTCTTAAAATAGTTGGCTGAATGGGGCCGAATGGTTACAAGCCAGAGAAAGAGAGAAAAGGACAGAAATAACAAAAAGCAGGTGACCCCCCTTAACTTACTACATACATACTCCCAAGCAGGTGACCCCCCTTAACTTACTACCTACATACATACTCCCAAGCAGGTGACCCCCCTTAACTTACTACATACTCCCAAGCAGGTGACCCCCCTTAACTTACTACATACTCCCAAGCAGGTGACCCCCCTTAACTTACTACATACATACTCCCAAGCAGGTGACCCCCCTTAACTTACTACATACTCCCAAGCAGGTGACCCCCCTTAACTTACTACATACATACTCCCAAGCAGGTGACCCCCCTTAACTTACTACATACTCCCAAGCAGGTGACCCCCCTTAACTTACTACATACATACTCCCAAGCAGGTGACCCCCCTTAACTTACTACATACTCCCAAGCAGGTGACCCCCCTTAACTTACTACATACATACTCCCAAGCAGGTGACCCCCCTTAACTTACTACATACTCCCAAGCAGGTGACCCCCCTTAACTTACTACATACATACTCCCAAGCAGGTGACCCCCCTTAACTTACTACATACTCCCAAGCAGGTGACCCCCCTTAACTTACTACATACATACTCCCAAGCAGGTGACCCACCTTAACTTACTACATACATACTCCCAAGCAGGTGACCCCCCTTAACTTACTACATACATACTCCCAAGCAGGTGACCCCCCTTAACCTACTACATACATACTCCCAAGCAGGTGACCCACCTTAACTTACTACATACATACTCCCAAGCAGGTGACCCCCCTTAACTTACTACCTACATACATACTCCCAAGCAGGTGACCCCCCTTAACTTACTACATACTCCCAAGCAGGTGACCCCCCTTAACTTACTACATACTCCCAAGCAGGTGACCCCCCTTAACTTACTACATACATACTCCCAAGCAGGTGACCCCCCTTAACTTACTACATACTCCCAAGCAGGTGACCCCCCTTAACTTACTACATACTCCCAAGCAGGTGACCCCCCTTAACTTACTACATACATACTCCCAAGCAGGTGACCCCCCTTAACTTACTACATACTCCCAAGCAGGTGACCCCCCTTAACTTACTACATACATACTCCCAAGCAGGTGACCCACCTTAACTTACTACATACATACTCCCAAGCAGGTGACCCCCCTTAACTTACTACATACATACTCCCAAGCAGGTGACCCCCCTTAACTTACTACATACTCCCAAGCAGGTGACCCCCTTAACTTACTACATACATACTCCCAAGCAGGTGACCCCCCTTAACTTACTACATACTCCCAAACAGGTGACCCACCTTAACTTACTACATACATACTCCCAAGCAGGTGACCCACCTTAACTTACTACATACATACTCCCAAGCAGGTGACCCACCTTAACTTACTACATACATACTCCCAAGCAGGTGACCCCCCTTAACTTACTACATACATAC
Organism: Paralithodes platypus; assembly: GCA_032716605.1. Lineage (NCBI taxonomy): Eukaryota > Metazoa > Arthropoda > Malacostraca > Decapoda > Lithodidae > Paralithodes > Paralithodes platypus. The sequence goes on along the minus strand of CM064552.1, from coordinate 47,597,634 downwards.
TCCCAAGCAGGTGACCCCCCTTAACTTACTACATACTCCCAAGCAGGTGACCCCCCTTAACTTACTACATACTCCCAAGCAGGTGACCCCCCTTAACTTACTACATACTCCCAAGCAGGTGACCCCCCTTAACTTACTACATACTCCCAAGCAGGTGACCCCCCTTAACTTACTACATACATACTCCCAAGCAGGTGACCCCCCTTAACTTACTACATACTCCCAAGCAGGTGACCCCCCTTAACTTACTACATACATACTCCCAAGCAGGTGACCCCCCTTAACTTACTACATACATACTCCCAAGCAGGTGACCCCCCTTAACTTACTACATACATACTCCCAAGCAGGTGACCCCCCTTAACTTACTACATACTCCCAAGCAGGTGACCCCCCTTAACTTACATACATACTCCCAAGCAGGTGACCCCCCTTAACTTACTACATACATACTCCCAAGCAGGTGACCCCCCTTAACTTACTACATACTCCCAAGCAGGTGACCCCCCTTAACTTACTACATACATACTCCCAAGCAGGTGACCCCCCTTAACTTACTACATACTCCCAAGCAGGTGACCCCCCTTAACTTACTACATACTCCCAAGCAGGTCACCCCCTTAACTTACTACATACTCCCAAGTCACCAACACCAACCACAATGAACGCCAACTCCGCTGTATTACTGTTTAACTAATAATCTCAGCCGTGTTACTTCATTACTCCCACTCATCCCTATACATTTATGATTATAGTTTGCTGAACCTAAGAACTCGCACATTCACATGTTTTGACCACGTGTATCGGCCAGCCGTTGTATTAGCGAATTCACGTGTTTTGACCACGTGTATCGGCCAGCTGTTGTATTAGCGAGTTCAGTTTATAATATAATTATGTAAACATCAAAAGTACTATAAGATCAGGTATACTTTCCCTTACTTAAAAATAAATATTTGCCGAGTCTAAGAACCCATAATAAACAGTAAATGTATAAATATATCGAGCACGTATAGTAATCACCAACTGTATTTTAGAGAACGTACCCACAGGAGAAAGCGTGACGGTACCTTTCAGCTCAGACTCAAGTAAAGTGAGATTTCAGTAACTTTGTGACTGGCATCTTTTACATTCAGCTGTACTTAAGGGGAGGTATTTAGTTTGTTCCCTAGACCTCCATCAAGCTTAAAATTACACCCCCTTGAGTCCCTTTCAAGATAAATTTGTAAATTTTTCGGTAGAAAAATTTCCCGGCCGAAGGCCGGTTCCTCTTAAATTACAGGCTCGTTATCGCTCACCAGGATATAATCGACACTTGAATTGCGCGAAAGGTCTTAATATGGGGTGAAAGTTCTTAAAATCGCTAAACTAATGGGGCAAACGTTTTATAATATCAAAAGCAATGAAGCTAAACATGAGGGAGAAAGGGGTCAATAAAAAAATCCCTCAAGTGGAGATCTCCCCTTAATTAAACTTAAATCTCTACACTTTGTGACTGGCATCTTTTACATTCAGCTGTACTTAACTAAACTTAAATCTCTATTATCTTGTGAATGTAATATATTATTTTGTACTTATGTTTTGTTGTATTGTTATTGTGTGACCTATTATTATTTGTGTGTATTGATAAACCGTCATATTGTAGCTGTCGTATATCTTGCCTTGTGTTTGATCGTAGATATATATTAAGTCTTATACTCTTCCTGTCAGTAGAACTTAACACATTACCAGATTAGTTGTAACAAATTAAAACAAATTACGTCATCAGACTAAAAGTGTTAACAATATAACTCTCTTATAAACGTGCATTCCTTTTATGTTATGTATATTTCTGAAGCCTAAGGGAGATGTATAGATCATAATTCTATAAGGGCTTTTCTATCTCATCTTTCTACTTCATAATGTTCTTGTTCTAATTACAGTCCTCTTCTTTATCTTCTATATTCCAAATTCTTAATTAATTTGCCACTGCCATTTTAACAACCTTCTCTCTCTCTCTCTCTCTCTCTCTCTCTCTCTCTCTCTCTCTCTCTCTCTCTCTCCCTCCTACACCAATCACTTCATGTTATTCTTTTCAGCTGTTGTCCCTTCAATGTAAATATATTTCCTTCCATCTTTTTCTCCACCTCCCATCATCCTCTTTGCAAAGCTCTCCTTGAGCTTTCGAACTTACCCTTGTAATATGGGCGTATAACGAAGATATTGTACCAAACTATTAAGTGCACGCCCACCCATTTACACAAACAAGTCATACATTAAGTGCACGCCCACCCTCTTACACAAACAAGTCATACATTAGTGCACGCCCACCCTCTTACACAAACAAGTCATACATTAAGTGCACGCCCACCCTCTTACACAAACAAGTCATACATTAAGTGCACGCCCACCCTCTTACACAAACAAGTCATACATACCGTAAACACTCAAGTCCCAACATTCAGATTTACACACACCACCAGTTGCCATTGGATTTAAAGGGCGACGTTCACGACAAGACATGCACCAACATTTAATATTATGACTAACAGGTTGAACACACCACTTTCCCAACACTAATGGGACGCGCGTTGTATGTATTGTATATTTATACTCAATACATATAATTAAGAAACATACATAAGTAACACAAACTTACAACGAATATACAACGTACATCACATACACCAACATACAGAAATACACTTCCCTAACCCACCTCCTCTCCATCACATCCATACACACACACATTAAGATGAGGTTTTTTGTTTGGTCTCTAGATATCCATCAAGCTTAAGATTACACCCCCTTCAGCCCCTTTCAAGATAAATTTGTACATTTTTCGGTAGAAAAAATTCCCGGCTGAAAGCCGGTTCCTCTTAAATTACAGGCTCGCTATCGCTCGCCAGGATAAAATCGACACCTAAATGGCACTAAAGGTCTTAAAATTGACAGAAATGGGTCGAAAGTTCTTAAAATCGTCAAAATAATGGGGCGAACGTCTTAAAATTAGAAAAACAATGGGGCTAAACATGAGGGAGAAAGGAGTCAAGAAAAAAATTCCTCAAGTGGAAGTCTCCCCTTAAGACTCACCGTGCCAGACGCCATTGGATTTAAAGGTTACATTGAGGACGAGACAGGGACCAACATTTAAGATGTTGACTAACAGGTTGCACCAGTTTCCCGGCACTAATGAAACTCTCGCCCAGGTGTGACCTAAAGGTAATGCCTGCAGCGCGTCTGTTAGTAAAGTGGGGAAGAAGAAGAGGGGGGGGGCTACGTTAACCAGATGGGATTTGGGGGAATGGTTCTCGTTGAAGATTGTAGCATGCACAGTTCGGAAAATATAACCTCGACAATCACAGGCCTTAAACTACTCACTCTCACTCACACACACTCTCTCTCTCTCTCTCTCTCTCTCTCTCTCTCAACATAACCAGTTAGAATTTATTTTAGTATAAATCATTTGACACTTAATTATTCGTATCAGTAGCAATATGTACGCAACACTCTGTAGCCTTTATTTTGCTTGGCCAAGTGGATAATAATATTTAAAATAATCAAGGATATACATTGATGATAGTCTAACAAATATTATGCATACTTACAATATATTAAATCATACAAAATTGACGGAGGATGGGCAGACGATCAAGTGACATATACAGTATTGTAACAACATGACACAGCCATTTTATTCGGTATTTTAGTTTGTTCGTTTTCTGTTTGTTCGCTGAACAAAAGCTTCCCACAAAACAATTTGAAGGGCTTGTGCACTTCAGACAGGAGTGTTTGGCTAGAGGTAGAGGGAGTAGAATAAATAATAATATGACCCATTTAAAGATACAATAAGAGTGTGGTGGTGGGAGAGGAATGGTGAGACAAGGATATAAAAGATGAGAAAGGCAGGTTACAAACATCTGAACAAAACTGTATTCAAACTCTTACTTTACCTTTTGTATTATCTTTATATTTAGGTCAAAATCACATTACTGAAAAGTATAATAAAGTATAAGCTGTGTTTAAAAGTATAATAAAGTATAAGCTGTGTTTAAAAGTATAATAAAGTATACGCTGTGTTTAAAAGTATAATAAAGTATAAGCTGTGTTTAAAAGTATAATAAAGTATAAGCTGTGTTTAAAAGTATAATAAAGTATAAGCTGTGTTTAAAAGTATAATAAAGTATAAGCTGTGTTTAAAAGTATAATAAAGTATAAGCTGTGTTTAAAAGTATAATAAAGTATAAGCTGTGTTTAAAAGTGCCGGTAGCAAATATCACTTATAACTAAGACAACAAACTAAGGATGGAAATGTTACATCACTATCACGTGTTCTGTAGATAAATAAAACCTATACGGAGATCAAAATAATCAATAGGCTTTTGGGAAGGGGTAACTGACGTTGGTAGGATGGAAAGAGGTAGCTACAGTGGGAAAGTGGAAATGGGTGACGGTGAATAAGGCGGTGACAAACACAGTATTTACGGGAAGAAGAAGAAGAAGAAGGAGAGAGGAGAGTGAGTTACACAGATACTCGGATCACACAGACCTTGCGGTACCTACTAGGTGGTCCGGCCTTATTAATACTACTAAACAGGGACAGTTTATAGTAAAGAATAGGACAGCACAGTAGAAGGCTCTCTCCCTACCCTCCGCTCCCTCCGGCTAAAAGCCGTAACGGAAAATAGGATGAAGTGTAACCTTATGGGTCAGGAAATGCCCACAAGGAAAGTTTGTACCGGTATACAGTATAGAAAACAAATGAGTTTGAAAGGGAAATTACACATACCTACTGATTAATTCATATTAATTCTCATTAATTCAGAGAGAGAGAGAGAGAGAGTGTGAGAGTGAGTGTGAGGGTCACTAAGGTGGTGACAAACACAGAGTATTTACGAGAAGAGATGATATGGGCCAGGCAGGAAGACAGACGGGCCGCTCAAAGAAGAGATGATATGGGCCAGGCAGGAAGACAGACCGGCCGCTCAGAGTTTGGGTATTGACAGAAGAGATGATATGGGCCAGGCAGGAAGACAGACGGGCCGCTCAGAGTTTGGGTATTGACAGAAGAGATGATATGGGCCAGGCAGGAAGACAGACAGGCCGCTCAGAGTTTGGGTATTGACAGAAGAGATGATATGGGCCAGGCAGGAAGACAGACGGGCAGCTCAGAGTTTGGGTATTGACAGAAGAGATGATATGGGCCAGGCAGGAAGACAGACGGGCCGCTCAGAGTTTGGGTATTGACAGAAGAGATGATATGGGCCAGGCAGGAAGACAGACGGGCCGCTCAGAGTTTGGGTATTGACAGAAGAGATGATATGGGCCAGGCAGGAAGACAGACGGGCCGCTCAGAGTTTGGGTATTGACAGAAGAATGATATGGGCCAGGCAGGAAGACAGACGGGCCGCTCAGAGTTTGGGTATTGACAGAAGAGATGATATGGGCCAGGCAGGAAGACAGACGGGCCGCTCACAGTTTGGGTATTGACAGAAGAGATGATATGGGCCAGGCAGGAAGACAGACGGGCCGCTCAGAGTTTGGGTATTGACAGAAGAGATGATATGGGCCAGGCAGGAAGACAGACGGGCCGCTCAGAGTTTGGGTATTGACAGAAGAGATGATATGGGCCAGGCAGGAAGACAGACGGGCCGCTCAGAGTTGGGTATTGACAGAAGAGATGATATGGGCCAGGCAGGAAGACAGACGGGCTGCTCAAAGTTTGGGTATTGACAGTTACAAGGAGTTGCAAAGGAATAGTTAGCATCTCCAAGACCTTGCAGTACATTCTGAAGGGATACTCGAAGTGGAGGGAGAGATTGTTTAGTGCACTACTCTCTTCTTGAACTGTTTTACTGAAGAACTGTTTACAACTTCTGAGGGAAGTTTGTTCCACGTAGAGCAGATCACATAAATGCATATTAGAACACTTATAACATACAAAGTTCTAGTAACAGAATATATTGAAAATAAAAATGGGATTTATAGACATTTATGTCAATTTATACTTAAAATAACTTGATAAATTAAATTATGATTAGAATCATTACCCTTTTAATCAGACAATGTCAAAATGCTCTTATTTTAGCTAATAAACAACGGTTTTATTCAATTTAGTAATGAACTGTGAGTTAGAGGATTAACTAATATAGTTTTTAACTGTTTTACTCCTAAAGGTCAATTTATCAGAGGAACACAATCATACGACCGTGACAAAAGTACCGCACATAAATCGTGGCCGGTATGAAGGGGTTAAATTATCATGCCAGCCTTGCAGGCTCGTGTGAGAGAGAATATGAGGTGGTAGATTGATAGTGAATGGTAAGACTGTGAGGAGGTAGGCTGGCTGCTGAGGGATAAATAAATAGATAAATTGGTAGAATGACCTAGTAAGAAAGTAAGAACACCCACACACAGTGACGCACACAATCACACAACTATGTATTTTTCTATGCTATCCTTGTCTTCTACTTTTCTACATGTAAGGTACTGCTATCAACACAAGTTCTGTTAATTTGGTTAGGACCGTAAGCAGTGTCGTCAGTGTATCTACGTAATTGTATGTATCTCTCTCTCTCTCTCTCTCATACACACACACACACACACACACACACACACACACACACACACACACACACACACACACACACACACACACACACCACACACACACACACACGGCCTGGTGATACAATGGGTGGTGGTGGTGGTGGTAGGGTACCGGAGGTGAATGTCTCCCCGATAATAGGTTTCCGGTAGAGGCCTAACTGGGGACACTACAGTAAAACAGGTTCCAACAGTCTCTCACACAACCAGGTTCAAATAAATCCCTGTCATAATTAAATTCAACATAACCTAACAGTACTGGTTGGGAATCCAGATGTACTGATCAAAATGGTCTATTGGTTGAGTTGTCTGGTTCCCATTCCTGACAACTGCTTCAACCTAACGAGTAAATAGTAACTCAACCAATTGACTACAGATACTGTAAATGGACCTATTTCAAAACAGTCTACATCTATAATAACACTTTGGGTGTTATCATGCCCCTTGAAGTTATAGTTTACCCTTAGACAATTTAATTAAGTTTAAGATTTACTTGTGGGATCCTGAAGGTAAATTGAGAGTTTAACTCCTTGCATGTGTTTTTTTGTTGTGCCCTATTTGACCTTCATTCCCTGCACAGTTTCATGCATAAACAAGAGCCAGAATGTAATACAATCATATATCTGTGAAAATACAGTAATTGAGCTTTCCAATGACACCTGAATCATCTCTGTACGACGTCTGTTTGCCTTGCAACGATCTTGAAAAAGTCAGCAAAAATGGCTAAAAATTAGTGGTTTTGATCTGTTTTCTCTATGTGTAACACAGCAGTGAGGTGACGACAGTTCTTAGTTACCGGTACGGTACGCAAGTGCAGGCCTAGCCTTACTAAGTGACGGACGAAGAGGTCCCGAGCTGCCTGCAACCACTTGCCTCACTCCCAGGATACATAATGAGTGTATTTTAGTGCCCGTCAGGTGACGGGTCCCGTTGGGAACGGATTAAACACTTTTGATTACTAGGGGCCTTTTTTAAAACTAAATATATATTTTTTATGGTAACCAGAATAAAATACAAAATGGTGTTGTACAAAAGGAGTTAACCTTGAGAATGTTATCAAATCATGGACATAGTTGTACATAATTTTAACCTTAAAAAATGTCTATGGCATAGTTGACTTGGGAAATTTCTTTAGTAGTATCCTTTATCCAATAGACAATTATAGGGGTCTGGAAATGTTTGACAAAGTCATGACAGTCTGTGAGAAAGTATTTAAAGGTATGATTAGGGAAAGCATTTCTATCGATGATATGCATTTCTTTATCATGCCAGGATGTGGTACAATTGATGCTATCTTCATACTCAGGCAGCTAAAGGAAATATATTTACATAAGGATAGGCATATGTGTCTTGCGTTTGTAGACCTGGAGAAGGCCTTTGATAGGGTGCCCAGGGATGATTTGCTGTGGGCTTTGAGAAAATTTGGCGTAGAGGATTGGCTGGTGCGTGTGATAATGAACATACTGTATATGAGGACTCATGAACGACAGTGAGGGTGATAATGAACATACTGTATGAGGTCTGAACGACAGTGAGGGTGATAATTAACATACTGTATATGAGGACTCATGAAACTCATGAACGAGTGAGGGTGATAATGAACATACTGTATATGAGGACTCATGAACGACAGTGAGGGTGATAATGAACATACTGTATATGAGGACTCATGAACGACAGTGAGGGTGATAATGAACATACTGTATATGAGGACTCATGAACGACAGTGAGGGTGATAATGAACATACTGTATATGAGGACTCATGAACGACAGTGAGGGTGATAATGAACATACTGTATATGAGGACTCATGAACGACAGTGAGGGTGATAATGAACATACTGTATATGAGGACTCATGAACGACAGTGAGGGTGAAAGACGTACTAAGTAAGAAGTTTACAGCTGGTGTTGGAGTCTATCAGAGCTCTGTGTTAAGCCCCCTCCTCTTTGTTCTGGTTCGGGTGTCACTATCAATAACTTTTAGAAGTGAGCTACCTTGGGAGCTGCTGCATGCAGATGTCCTAATTCTATATTGCTGATGGTATTGATGGTATTGATGCTGATGATATTGCAAAGGGGACGGCTCTTTCACAGGGGACAAAAAGGAAATGAGCGAACTCTTACGCAGGCAGTATGAAATGGCATTCAGTGAGCCTGATGAAACAAAAGTCATCAGAGACCAAAATATATTTTTCATGGAAACCTCCCCCACGGAAACCCCTCAGATGCTGGATATTGATTTCGGTCCAAAAGACATAGAAGAGGCCATTTCCAACATGCCATCCCACTCGTCACCAGGCCCGGACTCATGGAATTCGATCCTAATGATGAAATGTAAGGAAAACCTTTCAAAACCCCTGGCTATAATGTGGATAAGGAGTCTAGACACTGGTGACATACCAGATAGCTTGAAAAACGCAATAATTGCCCCACTGCATAAAGGAGGGAGTAAAGCACTACCAAAAAACTACCGCCCGGTAGCTCTAACCTCTCACATCATTAAAGTTTTCGAGCAAGTCCTGCGAAGCAAAATTTCAACATTCATGGAGACAAATGAACTACACAACACCGGTCAACATGGGTTCAGAGCGGGAAGATCATGTCTCTCACAACTTTTGGAACACTATGACAAAATTCTTAAAGCGCTAGAAGAAAAGAAAAACGTGGATGTCATTTACACCGATTTTGCTAAGGCATTTGATAAATGTGACCATGGTATAATAGCCCACAAACTGAAAGCAAAATGTATAACTGGGAAAATCGGACGGTGGATATACAATTTCCTCGTAAACCGAAAACAATCAGTAGCAGTAAACCAAGTCACATCTGAGCCTTCGGATGTCAAAAGCTCAGTGCCCCAAGGAACAGTGCTAGCGCCCCTTCTGTTCCTCATACTAATTTGCGACATAGATACCAACACCAGACACAGTACGGTGTCGTATTTTGCTGATGACACAAAATTAAGCAAGATAGTAAACACACAAGAGGACACGGGCCGACTGCAGGAAGACATGAATGTAGTGTTCCAGTGGACCAGGGAAAACAACATGCAATTCAATGAGGAAAAAATTCCAATTAATACGGTACGGAGATAATAATGGTGTTAAAGAAATTACAAATTACTTAACAGAATCTAACCACATAATAGAACGGAAAGACAGTGTGAAAGACCTTGGGGTATTAATGTCTGAAAATATGGGTTTCAAAGTACATAACCAGGTCAAAGTGGCGGCTGCGAAACGTCTAACAGGTTGGATTCTGCGTACTTTTAAAACACGCGGGGAATTGCCTATGATAACGCTCTTCAAATCTCTAGTGCTACCGCGGCTTGAATACTGTAGCGTATTAACATCCCCATACAAAGCAGGTGAAATAAATGACGTAGAGAGTGTACAAAGAAATTTCACTTCGCATATAAGTTCGATAAAACATCTACACTATTGGGAGCGTTTAAGAGCACTGAATCTGTACTCACTGGAACGTAGAAGAGAACGTTAGCTAATAATATACACGTGGAAAATCGCAGAGGGTTTAGTACCAAACCTACATACTCCGATAGTCATGAAATTCAGTGATAGGAGAGGCTGGGAATGCGAAATCCCCCGGATGAATAACAAGGGTGCTATGGGCTCTCTGCGAGAGGGCTGGTTATCACACAGAGGCCCACGTCTCTTCAACAAACTCCCACGGCGAGTAAGAGACATGAGGGACATCTCGTTAGACAACTTCAAGAGAGCCCTAGATGTCGAACTGCAAAAAGTGCCAGACGAGCCCATCCTCGCAAGGGAGCGAGCTGTCGCTTCAAACAGTCTACTCCACCAAATCACCACCCATAACGAGGGGCGTCGCGCTCCTTGGTGCCGCTAGAAGAGTGGCGAACACATCAAAAGGTATCAAAAGGTAAGGTAAGGATGTACAGGATGCCGAGGCCAAATTTAGAAGATGGAGGGAAGGTAAGGCAAGTCATGGATTAAGGCTTGGAAATGTAGAAACAAGTGGTGCATACCCATATGCAAGAAAAGGTTGGGCATGAACTCAAGCAAGTGTAGTATCTGTCGTTGCTGGGTACAACATAGGAAGATGCACTGTATATAGAATAAAAGGACCTCTGCCGAGGAAGAAGTCTTAAGTTGAGTAATTTATATATATAGTTTGCAAATGGGAGCTTGTGTTGAATGACTGGCTTGAGAGTGTGAATTTTGGCAATGAGGCATCGGAGCTGGTGGACAAATTTTGCTACCTGGGAGATACAACTATGCCAAGACTCCCACTACCCTTGTAGGGAAAGGTGTACACTTCACGTATTAGAAGTGCTTAAAAAACGTGGTCTGTCAAAGTAGATGATATCAATTGAATGAAACATAATGAGAAGAAAATGGTGAAATGGATGTGGGGGCCAAACTGCAATATAGGATATCTAGTGAAGAGCTGAGGAGACGGTTAGGTATCAAGAGTATCAGTGATGAGATGTATAGAAGCAGGCCTGGGTGAAAAGATGAGAATGTGGAGGAAGCTGCACCAAGGGGCAGATCTATAAAGATGTGGGATCAGACTATGCACTCTGATCTCGAATTCTAATATTTGACAAGTGAAGCAGCTCTGAACAGGGCTGCCAAGAACGCCAACATTAGGACGTGAGATTGTAACCGCACCACGTGTGGAACACTTGGTCATTAAATTACGTACGTATCTACGTAAGTACAATTAGCCAGGTCAATGTAAACTTGAGGAGTAATGAAGCTTCAACAGTCAACTGTACCACAATTATATAATAAACTACATATAAGTATGTCATTTATCATATATATACGGTACTGTATATATATATATATATATATATATATATATATATATATATATATATATATATATATATATATATATATATATATACCTGTATATATATATATATATAATGCCTTTAATGTAATTACCAAGATTATAGGGTACACAATTAATATTTCCGTCAAAATTAAGTAAACTCGTCAGTTGACAAATTTCACTGCAGTATAATTTTGACTTTGAATATTAAACTTGGTAGCCCAAGCTACATCTGAACAGGGAATATAGTTAAATTATTATCTTGACTGGGAAATATAACACGCAATAACTATGACCATTGTGGGTGAAGCTAATTTAACTCTAGTTGGTGTAGTGTGTGTATAGGACTATAGGCCTAAGACTAGACCCAGCTCGGTAGCTCATTCAGCCTACAGCAATACAGATCCAGCCAAACCAGTTCTAATTCGGGAACCTACTTTATTTTACCTAACCCACCTCTCACCAATTGTACATATGACAATTCTACATTCCATCTGATTCAATATCTACATGTATTGAATATTGCTCAGATGATTTTTTACTTGCATATATTTGGTACATTCATATAGACATAAAGTAGAGTTTGGAATATATCAGATTCCCAGTAGATTAGGTTTAGCTAGGTTGACCATTGCAGTTGTCTTATGCACGAATAATCAGAACTGGGTGTCATAAAACAAACAGGCATCAGGGAAGGTCCAGATCAACCCAACAGCCCACCACAACCATCGCATTAACCAGGGTACACAAAACATTTACTATACTGATACATATCTTTCACCTAAATTCTTCGTAACACAGTATCAGTGAAAAGTAAGCACCTGTGCTCTACAAAGAAAAAATATATACAAGGTATACAGTAATTGTTTACTCACAATATTATCTTGTGAATTGGACTTTAGACACACACACAGCCATTGGTATGTGAACTTAGCAACAGTCACTATATCAAAGTACCACTTCGCCAATGTCATTTGGCTCATAACCACATTAACCTTTTACAAAGCTATTACTTATTATCGAAATTTATCGGATTCATTATTGTGTCACATACAAGAAAACACAATTAGGTGATATTTTTGCATTTGTACAATTATGAGGTCGAGAAAGGTGACAAGCAAACTGATGCGACAGTGCTTGTGAGGCGAAGTGACCGGAAACTGATATATAGAAAACTAATTATGATGGGTTCTACAATAGGTCGAGACTGAGGTACGAGAAGTAGAAGGGATCAGTATATCATCACAAGGATCACAGAACACACAAAGGAATATTACATTCCGCGTATTATTAAAACAGGAAATAAAGAGTTCAAAGTTGCAAAAGAGGCGTGGAATAATTACATATTACCAAACGAAGGGGCAGAATGATAACTCATCTGGGTGGGATTAATATAAGCTAATATAACAAATATAATATAATATAACAAACGCCAATTTATGAAAAGACAATATGTATATTAAGCTATTAAATCTTTAGTGGTTTTGAATGTGAAGAAAGAGGAGCATGTATGGCAAGATGGTAAAGAATGTGAAGGTAGATAATATAAATTATATACACAAGGGTAGGAGGACATCAGTGAATAAATGGGCAGCAATTTGTACAAGTAATATATTCATCAGAGAAAAAACGAGACGACACTGAGCAAATATAAATGAGCTAATGGTATATACTAATAAGAATAGTCCCAATAAGATATTCCATTATGTCAGAAAATCCGAGACAGATGTAATAGGGCAAGTAAAACAATCGTCAACAAAAAACTTATAATGAACAAAGAGGAAAACCACAAGAGGAAGTAAGGACAGCTGTGCACTGCAACAATTATGGGCTTAAAGTAATTCAGAAAAGGGTACAGTAATTAAAGCGTTTAAAATAATTTGCCTTTTAAGACAATATTGTTTTGCCCACAACAAAAATTGCGGCCGTGCAGACCACCACTAGCACCATGCCACAAGGACCTAAAAAGCAGAGAGAGAGAGTACCTGCACGCCCTTTACGCATGCGATTGTCCCCATGCAGACATACTTCAAACATTTATGTGCTGGAAGCTGCCTAGACAAGAACACCAAACCACGCCCTTCTAGCCCGCACTGAGTGGAAACCAGGGGCGGTATTTATAAAGCACTTTTAGGCTTAAAAGTAGCTTTTAAAGATGGCGGCCACTTTTAAAAGATAAAAGTTGGGTAAAAAAATCTTTAGCAGCTATAAGTAGCTTTTAAACCCGGCGAAAACTAAAAGCCCTCCTGGGGACTTTTAGTGCTTAAAAGTTACTTTTAGAGGACGATGAAGATGGTTGAATAACAAATCCGCCACCCCCTGCCAAGGAATTTTCATGTTAAAAAGACCAATTGGATTAATAGGCCTATCATACTACTCAAAGGTGATCCACTGTGTTTTCTCCAACGAATAAGCTATATTAGAAAGTAACCTACCACCATATATATCAACCTACTTTAAACATTTCGATTCATACTGTATAATAATATGTCCGACTACATTTTTTGCCGCGGTCGGTCTCTCTATTTTTAGATGGGTAAATCCAAGGTTAAGAGATAAAAATATGTTTTTCTTATGTTCTTATGTTCTTAAATCTCTTAAACTTGGATAAATCCCCTCCTCCGCCCACAACCTCTATAATTCCAGCGTCCTCGTTGACAAACGCCTATACTGTACTTGTTGGAAGAACACTAACAAATAGACCAAATTAAAGGAGTGTAGAAGGACTAACATATAATATTAGATTGTTGTTGTTGTTGTTGTTGTCGCACTCTCCCATCCAGGAGTTCGTTCTATGAACGATGGCTGTTCCCTTATTGTTATGTGTATTTGTTAAACATTTTCATATTACTTATATATTTCTTTTCTCAAATAAACGATAGTCTACCTCCCTTTTAGAACTGTTCTTATAATCTCTGCTACCCTTTTTAATTCATTTTGTTCAAATATTTCCCTCAAGTTGTCCCTACCTCTCAGATCTTTGTATAGGTCTTCGTATGATTCACAGTTGAACAGGTGCATTTGATTTTCATTTTCATTTTGACAAATATCGCACAATAGGTTAGGTTCATATTTGTTTTTGAAGTTTTCTTTTACTTCTATCATTCTTGTCCTTGTCATACAAAAATTTCTGGCATTTTCAAAGCTTAAGTCCTCAATATAATTACTTGATATGTCTTGTTCAACAGCTTCTCTAGTTTTACTTTTACTTTCGATTGTCACAAGATAGGCCTATTTCATAACATCCGAGAACAATTTAAGTAGCCTATTTGCACCCTATTTTTTCGCAAATTACTGTAAACTGGGGTGATTTCGGACTGCGGTCATAACTTCGGACTTTGGCGATAATATGTAATTAGCCATTGTCATTATACAATGGAAACGCTTTTACCACACTTTTCAAGAATACTTCGGACATCATTTAGGATAAGGATAAGGATATTATGGGGGATAATTTTAGGAGGCTTCCTGGATTACGGCGCACGGCGCATTATCACTACACATTACTTGACCTAGTTAAATCTCTACAATGTGTTTACAGTCAGGAGAAATTGTAAAAAACAAACTAGGAAAATTTCCAAAATTACCCCACTTTACGAATTATGTAAACTCGCGAATTTGGCAACTATCTCAGATGCTGCCACACCGGAGTATGCAATTGTTTTGGTATGGTAAATAATTATATTACCCTTTCAATTTAGCAATATATAATTGATTTCACAATAACAAAATATTGCATAATTACCCTAATGTTTTATAGTAATTAGTATATGCAATTAGAAGCCTATACTTACCTATTAATAGCGGTTGTGGCAGCTTTCTTAACGCTTCCACTAA
Source organism: Paralithodes platypus (assembly GCA_032716605.1). NCBI lineage: Eukaryota > Metazoa > Arthropoda > Malacostraca > Decapoda > Lithodidae > Paralithodes > Paralithodes platypus. Next base: position 47,582,392 of record CM064552.1, on the reverse strand, counting down.
AAGCTGCTTTTAAATGTTTTATGAATAACTTTTAAGGATTTTCTTTTAGTTAAAATTACTTTTAGGGACATTTTTAAATTCTTTTATAAATACCGGCCCAGCATACGCAGAACTAGGACAGACTATGTCACTCAACCTGGGAGAAGTAATTCGGTTAGGTTCGATACTAGCACCTCCAAGTTTGAAGACTGATACACCCTTAGGTACAAGACTTGGAAATCTAGGTTCGATACCAGTAAATCAGGTCCAGAGACTGATACTACCAAGTGTGATAGTAAACCTGCTAAGTACGAAAATAGCTCTTCAGGTCTAAGGACTGAATACACCAAGTGCTCTGGTCAACTTGCTAGGTTCGATACCAGTAAATCAGGTCCAGAGACTGATACTACCAAGTGTGATGGTAAACCTGCTAAGTATGAAAATAACTCTTCAGGTCTAAGGACTGAATACACCAAGTGCTCTGGTCAACTTGCTAGGTTCGATACTAGCAAATCAGGTCCAGAGACTGATACTACCAAGTGTGATGGTAAACCTGCTAAGTACGAAAATAGCTCTTCAGGTCTAAGGACTGAATACACCAAGTGCTCTGGTCAACTTGCTAGGTTCGATACTAGCAAATCAGGTCCTAAGACTGACTCGTTGTGTATGACACCAACGAAAGACTAACCTAATGTAATAGTGAGGCTCGATGCTCACTCTCTAGGTCATCGATTGGAGCCGCGTAAGCAGAGACTCACCTCGACCCTTTCAATTGCATGAAGTACGAAACCTTGCACAGCTAGCGGTTCGAGACCTAGCATCTACGAAGAGAAGAGAATCCGCAAGTTGCACTCCGAGGAAGTCCAGGGCCGGTATTTATAAAGCACTTTTAGGCCTAAAAGTAGCTTTTAAAGATGGCGCCAACTTTTAAAACTTAAAAGTTGGGCAAAAAAACTTTTAGCGGCTAAAAGTAGCTTTTAAACCCAGCGAAAACTAAAAGCTCCCCTTGGGACTGTTAGCGCTTAAAAGTTACTTTTAGAGGACGATGAAGATGATTGAATAACAAATCCGCCACCCCCTGCCAAGGAATGTTCATGTTAGAAAGATTAATTGGATTAATAGGCCTATAGCGAGTTAATCGAAGTACACCATTTAAACCATGAAGGAGACCCAGAGATGAAAGTGTGTAGGCCTAGTACCCTACGTTATTTGGCAACGGTCAAAATGTAACTGAATGAGTAACTCATGGTGGTATGATTGTAGGTTAGATATATTATAAAGTGCAGTATGTTAGGTAACTCTTGATTCTATCCATAAATTCCATATACCACCCCGCACATCATACTACCCAAAGGTGATCCACTGTGTGTTCTCCAACGAATAAGCTATATTAGAAAGTAACCTACCACTTTATATATCAACCTACTTTAAACATTTCGATTCATACTGTATATAATTATGTCCGACTACATTTTTTGCCGCGGTCGCGGTCTCTCTATTTTTAGATGGGTAAATCCTCCTCCTCCTCCGCCCACAACCTCGACAGTTCCAGCGTCCTCGTTGACAAATGCCTATACTGTACTTGTTGGAAGAACACTAACAAATAGACCAAATTAAAGGAGTGTAGAAGGACTAAGATATAATATTGGATTGTCACAAGATGGCCTATGATATTTCATAACATCCGAGAACAAGTAGCCTATTTGCACCCTATTTTTTTTCGCAAATTACCGTAAACTGGGGTGATTTCGAATAGGATAAGGATAAGGATATTATGGGGGATAATTTTAGGAGGCTTCCTGGATTACGGCGCACGGCGCATTATCACTACACATCACTTGACCTAGTTAAATCTCTAGAATGTGTTTACAGTCATGAGAAATTGTAAAAATCAAACTCGAAAAATTTCCGAAATTACCCCACTTTACGAATTGTGAAAACTCGCGAATTTGGCAACTATCTCAGATGCTGCCACACCGGAGTATGCAATTGTTTTGGTATGGTAAATATATTACCCTTTCAATTTAGCAATATATAATAGATTTCACAATAAAAAAATATTGCATAATTACCCTAAAGTTTTATAGTAATTAGTATATGCAATTAGAAGCCTATACTTACCTATTAAACGTTATTCATCGATTGTAATCTTGCTAGATGTAGCGAACTAGCGGTTGTGGCAGCCTTCTTAACGCTTCCACTAAAAGCTGCTTTTAAATGTTTTATGAATAACTTTTAAGGATTTTCTTTTAGTTAAAATTACTTTTAGGGAAATGTTTAAATTATTTTATAAATACCGGCCCAGGCCTAACCAGACGCCCAAGATAGACGAGTGCCATAACAAGAGCCCAGTACGCCAAGTTCATGAAAGTTCAATAAGTCCCACTCCGACACCAGGGAAATCATTAAATTTAATAGTAGTAGTGCATCTCTAACTAGTAAGAGTGCCTTCTTGATAAATTGTGTACAACCCTTCAGGAAAAAATAAACATATTCTATCCTTGTTAATTTCCCCATTCAAAACATTCTAAAACTTACGATTGAGCTCAACGTAATGTGGAATATTAAATAGCAAATATTTAATTTTGAAGACCTCAACATACTACATCAGTCACTTTGCTCAAACAAGGCATTAAACAAGACCCCCTTGTGACAAGAAGACAAATACACAGACATCAAATGTTATAAAATATCACAAACAATTTAGTGGACAAAGACAAAAATACATATTTACACCCTACAAACATATGATTTACGAGACCCAGCCACAACTTAAAATACCACACATAACAGGCAAGCACGGACATATTCGGACATTCATTTTTCCCCCACAGCATCCAAGAGTGGAATCACCTCCCATCTCACATAGTTAATAGCCCCACTCTTGATTACTTTAGAAATAGAATCACTAATCATTATCTCCCTCATCCTAATCCTTGACTCGATCCTATCCCTTGCTCCTATTTCCCCTGCACAACCCCCGCATATCATGCTGCACGAGAGCAGCCCTTTGCGGGTTCCTTTGACAAGACAAGACAACAAAAAACGATTGCGCAAACTTTATTTGAGTCATTCCCATTAGTTAATTATTCATTGATATTGAGTAGAACTGTAGTCGAACGAAGAGAGAAAACGTGACTTTGTGACAATACGAAGGACTGACTTCGCTAAATTTAATTCTTATAATGTAATTACTGAAAACTCACAATTCACCATTTCCATTTGTATAAACCTAACTTATGTACTTCAACTTATATAAAACAGAAGTGTTATATGATATAAGAACCTGCAACATTAAATACTGGCATAATTAATTCATGCACGCATTTCCGTTATATTTAGAGCACGTGTTCAGAGCATGCGTCTATACTATCACTAACTAAAGTTTAACTCATTATATATTATACTTGTGAATTGTATGCATTTTATGCAATTATTCATATAATTACTGAGTGAACTTATATAATTATATAAAGTGTTATTCTGTACCTATTGTATAATTTGCCTTTGTATTTGATTGTAGTTATATAGAAAATAGTTATACCTTCCTGTTAGTACTACGTAGGATTCACCAATAACCAGATTTTCTCTAGAATAATAAATATATTGGTAGTGACAAACCCATCTAATAGACAGATAAAAACTATATCACAATCACTATGCCAGTACCTAACTATAATATATTTTACCCTATTTCATTACTTTCGATTATTAATTTACAGTGCAACAGAGGCACATAAACAGTACACTGGGAGGTTAGGGCAGGACGAGAGGGAGAAAGTATTATATAGGTAGAATAAGCTACACGACCGATCTTTCCGTCAATTTTTGATAAACATTGCTTTTATCGACAACATTTCGAGGCTCCTATTAATTGTAAGCGCCAACTAGACGGTAAGTGAATAACGTTAGGTGGCCTGATCCTTACAACACCCTAGATCGGAAGATAAATCCAGAATTGCCGAAACTAATAGCCATAAAAGAGAGCGTATGTGACTTAGCGGGACTGAAGGTTGTGGTTAGAGAATGTAGTTGTGTGGTGGGGAGGGGAGAAGTGGAGGAGGAGGAGGAGGAGGAGGAGGAGGAGGAGGAGGAGGAGGAGGAGGAGGAGGAGGAGGAGGAGGAGGAGGAGGAGGAGGAGGAGGAGGAGGAGGAGGAGGAGGAGGAGGAGGAGGAGGAGGAGGGGAGGAGGAGGAGGAGGAGGAGGAGGAGGATGTATTCGAGAGGAGGAGGAGGAGGAGGAGGAGGAGGAGGAGGAGGGGAGGAGAAGGAGGAGGAGGGAGGAGAGAGAGGAGGAGGAGGAGGAGGGAGGAGAGAGAGAGAGAGAGAGAGAGAGAGAGAGAGAGAGAGAGAGAGAGAGAGCGCACAGGGGGCATACAGAGGTAATTGTGTGAGAAACTAATGAGATACAAACTAGGGCAGACTTGGCAAGGGAGAATCAGTACTGGATAAGAAAAGAAAAAAAGAGGTTGGAAAATTAAAGGGATGAATTAAAGTAGTGTTCATTATATATATATATATATACAGTATATATATATATATATATATATATATATATATATATATATATATATACGCTATCAACTGAGCTAGCCAACGTCTCTCTCCCTTTGTATATATATAATATTCTTCATTTAATAATATAAACGGGTAATTAGCAATACATATCAAAAAGTATATTTTGTGTACATTACCAATCAACTGTCCACAACACTCCAGCACCAGTACGTACCTGCAACACACAACAAATATTAACATTGGCTAGAGAACATACTGAAATACTTAACACAAATACTAATACTAATGATAACCCTAACCCTATCTATCGGGCGTGACTAAGTAGTATATATACGGTGTTCTGTAACCACACGGCCATATTCAATATTAGTATATATACGGTGTTCTGTAACCACACGGCACTATTCAATAGTAGTATATATACGGTGTTCTGGTAACCACACGGCCATATCAATAGTATATATACGGTGTTCTGTAACCACACGGCCATATTCAATATTAGTATATATACGGTGTTCTGTAACCACACGGCCATATTCAATAGTAGTATATATACGGTGTTCTGTAACCACACGGCCATTCAATATTAGTATATACGGTGTTCTGTAACCACACGGCCATATTCAATAGTAGTATATATACGGTGTTCTGTAACCACACGGCCATATTCAATAGTAGTATATATACGGTGTTCTGTAACCACACGGCCATATTCAATATTAGTATATATACGGTGTTCTGTAACCACACGGCCATATTCAATAGTAGTATATATACGGTGTTCTGTAACCACACGGCCATATCCAATAGTAGTATATATACGGTGTTCTGTAACCACACGGCCCTATTCAATAGTAGTATCTATACGGTGTTCTGTAACCCACACGGCCATATTCAATAGTAGTATATATACGGTGTTCTGTAACCACACGGCCATATTCAATATTAGTATATATACGGTGTTCTGTAACCACACGGCCATATTCAATAGTAGTATATATACGGTGTTCTGTAACCACACGGCCATATTCAATAGTAGATATATACGGTGTTCTGTAACCACACGGCCATATTCAATAGTAGTATATATACGGTGTTCTGTAACCACACGGCCATATTCAATAGTCGTATATATACGGTGTTCTGTAACCACACGGCCATATTCAATAGTAGTATATATACGGTGTTCTGTAACCACACGGCCATATTCAATAGTAGTATATATACGGTGTTCTGTAACCACACGGCCATATTCAATAGTAGTTATATATACGGTGTTCTGTAACCACACGGCCATATTCAATAGTAGTATATATACGGTGTTCTGTAACCACACGGCCTATTCAATAGTAGTATATATACGGTGTTCTGTAACCACACGGCCATATTCAATAGTAGTATATATACGGTGTTCTGTAACCACACGGCCATATTCAATATTAGTATATATACGGTGTTCTGTAACCACACGGCCATATTCAATAGTAGTATATACCGGTGTTCTGTAACCACACGGCCATATTTCAATAGTAGTATATATACGGTGTTCTGTAACCACACGGCCATAGTCATAGTAGTAGTATATATACGGTGTTCTGTAACCACACGGCCATATTCAATAGTAGTATATATACGGTGTTCTGTAACCACACGGCCATATTCAATAGTAGTATATATACGGTGTTCTGTAACCACACGGCCATATTCAATATTTTATATAATTTAATGAGCACGTACCTGGGTGTGTGTGTGTGTGTGTGTGTGTGTATGGGTGGGTGGGTGTGTGGGTGTGGGTGGGTGGGTGTGTGTGTGGGTGGGTGTGTGTTACTCAGTTACTTGTTCGTCAAGGGGAATCCACGCAATGCGAGCTAAGCTCATTATTATCGCGCCTCCTTAACTGGGAATGTATTGCGTGAAATGCATGTTAAGTGTTTTTTGTATTGTTGGAATGGCTGTGGATGTGTGTGTAGTCTGTATTTTAGCCAATTAGCGACATCGGAAACGAAGGCTTCGGGTGGATCTGTATGGTACCATTCTCACTATAGACGGTACCGTCTCGCCCGAAGGCTTAGGTAGCCATCAGCTTAGGTGAACCATATGATACCCATCTCGCCTTGTACCATTTTTGCCAACCCCAGATGGGACGTCACAACGTCGTCCACTTATTCCAGGTACCTATTTACAGCTAGGTGAACTGAGGCTAACACATGAAAGGAGACAAGCCCAATTTGTCTCCGCCCGGACGGGGATTGAACCCCCGACCCCTCGTGTTGGGGTTTTAAGACGAGAGGGCTCTACCTACTAGGCTCCGGGCTGTGTTTATATGGTGCTGTGGGTGGGTGGTTGTTGTAGGTGGGTGTGTGGGTGGGTGGGTGTGTGTGGGGGGGGGTGATCGTGCGTTGTGTGTGTGGGTGGGTGGGTGTGTGTGGGTGTGTGTGTGGGTGTGTGTGTGTGTGTGTGTGTGTGGGCTGTGGGTGTGTGTGGGGGGGGGGGGGGGGTGAGCGTGCGTTGTGTGTGGGTGGGTGGGTGTGTGTGGGGGGGGGGGGGGGGGTGGGTGTGGTGAGCGTGCCGTGCTGTGTGGGTTTGTGTGGTGTACAAGTAACTTTGAGGAGAACAACAACATTTTGGAAACGAACCAGATCAATTTAGAAAGAAAAACAAATGAGACAATCAAGGTAAGGATTGATGTGCAGGAGAGAAAACACAAGCAAAGGATGGAAATATATGGGCATGGAGGGAACGTCTACTTTATGAAGGAAGAACAACAATATGGAATGGGCTAAATACAATGGAGGAGCAGCTAGGTAGAAACACAAAGACAAGGACTATTATAGTGCCAGGTATGTCAAGAGGAAGAGTACGACCAACAGCATAATAGGGAAGGAGAGGACAGAGGTTATTGGGGGGAAGGGGGGAGATTAAGGGCGAAGACTGTGGCCTGTTTTGTGTTCTGTCCTTTTTCTATCGTTCTCTGGCTGGTATCCAGTTGGCCCATTCAGCCTACTGTTTTTTAAGACGTTTCTCCACATCCCCAGGTGTCAATGATTTTACTGGTGAGCTGGAGCGAGCCAGGCATATGTGTATTGTTGT